>JAJTUV010002700.1:0-348007 GCA_021653895.1 Mastomys natalensis | reverse complement strand
TTGCTGGTCCATTCAGAAGGTAAGATGATTTTGCCTCCATTTCCCAGGAATATAAGTATTAGCCTAAAATACTAGGTGAGAGGAAACATAAAGATGAATGGTCTTGACCAAGGGAACGTTGTAGATCTTCACATAATAAATTATGTAGGGAGAAGGACCTAGGGAAAGAGTCAGGCTGATGGGCTAATGTTATGTGTGTGACCTTGCATGTGGTGCACTTGAGAATTCATCATAGTCCATTTTTCCTGGTTCTCAAAAGGTAGCATGTGAGCCTGCCAAGTGTCACCTCAACTCACATCCTTCCCAGGTTATTTGCTCTCTCAAGGATGAGTGAAGGGTTTAATATATCATGAAATAGAAATATGAGCAATGAATCATTAGAGGTAATAAAAATAGAATATAGAAAAAAGCTGGCAGAATAAAAACTGAGATAGAAAGACTGGGATGGAAGTAATTAATGCCATGTAGTAGTATATTAGCACCTCATGCTGTGCATGGCCTCTAACTTTCATCTGGACTCTAAATCTATTTCAAACATAATATGTTTCCATGGAGTTTATACTTTGTCCTCTTCATACCCTTACTTTTTTTCTGTGTCATCTTCCCACGACTGTCAAAATAAAAAAAACAAATGAAAAACTAAACTAAAACCAAACAAAAAGAATAAATAAAACCAAACACAATCCCTCAGACTAGATGGATGAAAAAGCAAAATTTTCTTTTTCACATGGGTTGTAGTCTCAAATGTCACAATTACTTTGGAAGAAAGTTCTGTTTGTTCAGATGCCTCAGTGCTCAGAGTACAGCGTGTTATTTTTTTTTTATGTTTTTCCCTATGCATGTACTTCCCTATTCAGTGTCTCTTCAAAGTCTGAGTCATTTGAGGACAATTAAGAATAGGTTATGGGATCTCCTAAAACTCATGAATTTTATCACTTCTCCAAATCTCTGGTACAAACTTAGTACGTTTTGGGTATTGTTTCAGATAACACATTTATTTCATCTTTTCTCTATTAATCATATTTTTATAAGTCCAGTTTAATACGGTTTAGTCTTTGTGCAAATACATTTGATATTTTAGGTAAGATCACTTGTATAATCTGTATTTTTATGTTCTTTTGTAGAAATAATTTTTCTCACCTTGAGAGGTTTGGTATCATTCTTCCCTTCTATTACTATTTATCTGTTCCACTCTCAAGAGCCAGTGTCATACTTTCAAAGTAGGGATTAAACCAAGTTGGTTCTTGCTTAAAATGAGCCCCATTTCTGCATTGTGCCTGAAGTAAGTTGCAAATTTGAGACCTCATCTCTACAGGGGATCATCTATACCTTTAATTTCAAAGAGTAGTAAGTCCTTTAAATGAGTCAAATTATAGAATCTACCCCATACATCAAATCATTACCCCACAGTGTGGTTGAAAACTGAAGTGAGATTTATCAGGTTGAGCAGCAAGAGGGGAGCTCAGTTTGTGCCAATAGTGAGTGAATTGGACAGGTCCTGCTGTTCTGGGAAAACATCTATTTTAATGCATTGACTAAGCATTTTTGAGATGTCAGTAACAATAAAATATTTCTCAGAATTTAACTAACATCTTAGCACTTGGGATGCAGAGGAGACAGATAAACTATTCAATTTCTTTTTTGGATACAGATGGAGTTTGTGGCCAGCCTTGGACACATGAGTCCTTGTCTCAGCAGAACAAGCAAGCAAGAGAGCATGCAAAACCAGAACTAAATAAAAAAAACAAATAAAATAAGTTATAAGTGAAAAAGGGAACTACATCAGGTTCCAATGAAAATCAGTGGTTTATTGAATGTTATCCCAGCCATGGAGAGAAGAGTTGGGCATGAATTCCACTCCAATTTGTAAAAGCTATTGGCAAATCTTAACTTCTTGGAAAGGAAAGATTCATTTCCTCTAAGAGTATAGCCCCTATTAAATTACCATCATTTAGTCAGAAGGCTAAAGGTCTGAGAACAATTAGGTAGTGCAAATTAGACTTGATTCCTCTCTCTCTCTCTCTCTCTCTCTCTCTCTCTTCTTCACACACACACACACACACAAACACACACACACACACACAGAGAGAGAGAGAGAGAGAGAGAGAGAGAGAGAGGAGGGAGAGAGAGAGAGACAGAGAGAGACATGCAAGCATAAGTAAGAGAAGATTGGTATTAGAATGGACAAAGGTAGTTTCAGAGATGCTTATGCAAACGGTACAGTGACATATATGTATGTACATATTAAAAGAAAAAATGATTTCATTGATTAAAAATACCAAGCAAAAAGCATAAGAAAAAAGAATAAAATTATGTTTTTTTCCAGATAAATGGTTAGGAACTGGCATCATTGTTTATATCTGAATAACTTAGCCCTACACCAGTGCGTACACAGGTGGACTCAGTAAGTTTCAAAGACAACATAAACTGTGAAAAATACAAGTTGGGTGTATAGTATGGAAATTAGATTGGAGAGAAAAGAAAGTAGGTTTGACCAAATTTTTATTTATACATGTATGGACTTTTGAAACAACAAAAATGAACATTTAATAAGTAAATAATATTGTTAAACATTATAAAATCAAGACAGACCAAAGTGTTTAATATATATAACTTCAAATTGTAGCTATCAATTCATCATCTCTAACTTCCTTCCTAATACTTTTGTTTGCCAACACTTTCATGAGATGATTTCTCTATGTCCATTGACATCAGGGGTGTATATTTTTCTTTCATATTGCATTAACATCTCCATTTATTGTTGACATTGAAAAAGGTCAGGAACGTGATCTGAGCTGAGTGACATTTGGCAGAAGCTACCCTTGTCTTGAAGGACACATAGCCAAGATCAAGACTGGCTTCCACCAGGACTTCAGCTTCCAGGACACACACTGTGAGACATTCAGCCTGCTTCTTCAGTCTGCTGTTGTCTTTACCTTCCCCACTTGAAGTTCTCATGGAGTATTGAATGATAGAGATAGCTTCTTTTACTGACTCATTTGAATTATCTGAGAAAAGTATGAACAGGCAATGGCTAGGTTTAATAAAACAAATAACAGGAGAGAAAGAACCATCAGGCTGAGTATGTACTCAAAGAAGAGTAACTGCACACAGAATACCTTTAATTCCAAATTAAGAATATAAATATAGTGGGGAAAGTATATTAGCAATTGCTTTAGAAGGGTAAAAAAATGAGGTATATGGGGAAATTAAATTAATTCAGGAGTGACAATATCAACAAACTATTTTTTACAAGGAAAATGGAGAATAATAAGAATCAAGATTTGGCAGAAAATTCTCTGAATTGAAAACCAATCAGAGAGCCTCATAGATGGGGGTAATAAAACAGTGCATAGACCACAGACACAATTCCTATTCAAAAGCTGTGTAGAATAGGGTAAGCACATGTGGGATTGCCACCTATGGTAACAGTGTGTAAAACTACTTCTTAACATGAAGAACATATATACTCAGCCTCATGAAACATGATAAAGGAGGCAGGAATTTCTCAAGAATTCTCAAAGCATGAAACATATGTGAATTCTGGAAAATATAAATTGACAGTCTAAATTTTTTTGGAGTGTTTTTGGCTACTTGTATTTTACCAACCTTTACTATCTTAATCAGAATGGGAAGCTTTTAGATCATGTAATATTTATAAACAAGACATGTCTCCCTTGAAGGAAATCTTTTTTCCTTTGTGTGAGTGAGAATGCTGATGATCTTAATGTAATATCCTAACATGTTAGAGTTCTGTATAGAAATTTTACCCATATAAACCACACCATAGATGTGTGTCTCAGAAAAGAACATGCACATTATGACTGGTGAGATCTTGCTGCAGTCATCATCAGATATACTCTGTCACTGTGCCCTTTAAAGCTTATCAACTGTAGTGACATATATACTCCCATCTATTCACTTCATCTACCAAACAACACACATAAAAAATCCCTACGTATGATCATGCCTTGTCAACTGCACTGACATTCCAATAATGAACAAGATTTTATTCTAACACCCAGGCTTAGTGCATAGGAAATATATGCTTTTAATCTGTCTTATGGTTTTCTTATATGAGTACAAAATCTACATAATTTCTATTCCTTCCTTTCACACCACTGACTCTTCCTCTGCTCTTCCATTTCCTCTTAAATTCATGACATCTTTTAAATTGATTATTATTATACACATTCACACTTTGCAGAGAGAATATCTTTTGTATTGTATGGATGCATCATCTGTCAATTAAATCCTATGGCCTATAGGAAAGAGTAGAATAGAAGTTGAGACATCTGATAGGCAGAAAGGATTCTGGGATAGAGTGAGGCAAGAAAAGTTTCATAAGAGAAGATGTGATGAGCTTTGTACCCAAGCACACATAACTAGCCACACAAGAGAATGTAGGCTAAAATAAATGAGGTATATTAAGTTATGATATACTCAGAGGAGAGCCTGCCTGTCAGGGGCCAGTTCTGGCTATGTCTTTTTTGTTGGTTCTACTAGGGACAGGCGAGGTGAAAGAGTAGGTGGAGGTTAAGACTTTGTCTAAGAAGATATTTAGGGTTGCTGTATAATAATAAAAGTTTACTTATCTAATTCTAAGTGACTTTGCTATGGTAGCTGACCTGTCTTCAGTGTTCCTCTGAGGCCAGAAACTTCAGTCTCTGGCACTCAGCACTTCATCCTAAAACATCAGTAGATTAAATGATTAATTGCTAGAGTCTTTTTCCTTTTGTCCAGATGCCTCTTGCTTGTCCGGCTAGGGTAAAGATTAGAGCAAGTATCTTCTATTGAACCAGGAGAAAAGAATAACACTTAGTGAAGGAAAAAACATTTTCAAACAAGCAAATCTGCATAAACACATAAATTCATATACAGATTCATACATGCACATATATACATTTCCATTCAAACCAGTTGGGCCAAAGTTGCATGCACCCTCACAATTATATACTAACACACACACACACATACACACACACACACACACACACACACACACACACACACACACACTTACATAAGCATTTGGAGCAAAAAACCAAGCATTAATGCAGAAAGAACTCACTCATTCTGGATGAAGCATCAGTTCCAATCTTTATTGCATAGTGAAAGAAAAAGCTTCTACTATTTTAATGCTAAATGAATTAAACTCAAATTTGCAAGAATAAGTCTTCATTCCTTTAATAAGACTAAGCCTGCCTTGTTATTAATACCTGTTCTATCCCATGGTAAGGACCAGTTTGCCTGCTCCTTCTGCATACTCTGCAGCTTCTTCTTTCCTCTTTCCTACTGTATTATGCACATTGCTCTCTTAGATTTTTTTTATGTTACCTATAGTTTCTAAGCTATTATACTCTGATTTCTCCCTCTAGTCTTGCTCTCTCCCCCGATATCATGTCACAATAATGCTCCTACCCTCATTGCCTTTTCTCCCAATGCTATGCCTATCCTTTTAAGTTCTTTTTGAGTTCAGTTCTGTCTAAATATTTTCTATCTAAATAGTTCTCAGCACTTATACATCTTTCAGAATACATGATCAGATGTTTAAAAGTTGATCACAAGTTCACACAAAAATTGCAAACCATAAGTTCAAATTGAAGATCACAACAGTGAATGGTTACATGAATGTCCATTGGGAATAATTATCTGGCTAAACATTCATCTGTCACAGCTCCACAGGTTCACTGAAAAGTAATAACCATAACTAAGTTGTTAGTGAAATTTTGTATATATAAACCAAGTCAATATTTTATCTTCTGTTCTAGCACCTATAATTAAATTCTCATTTCTCTTTTTATGACTTTTGGTAATTTGTTTTACCACCTTTTGGAAGGAATGTGTTCTGAATAGTAGAAAGTCTGGTGACTATTTAGAAGTAATTAACTATTGACAAATAAAAGACTGACAGAGTTCTCATTGCAATTTTGACTATCAGAAAAGGACTTAATAGCAGTTCCACTATAAAAGAGCTTAATAAACACTGATACAATTTTAGAAATTCTTACAGGATCATCATAAAGAATTGAGAAGTCATCTATTTGTCTATATAGTGTCGCTACAAAACATTACATTTCCATAGCTTTGCATATATCTGTTCAAATCGGGTGGGCTAATATTATCTAGTTATTGTCATATATGTTTAATCATAACAGGAAAAACATATTAATAGCAGGAATCTTTCTTAAAATGATTACTTCTGAGCCTTGCCTACCAGAGCTTCACCATAGATATTAATCTAAAGCGAAGTCATTTCAGGAAGATCATCTGCTAGTTATTACCTTGTCCTATGATGGCTTCTTACACCTGCCAATATGGCCAAGGTATTTGTAAATATATTTTGAGTCTGAGTCTTAATTCTGGGTACATGGGGATGGGAGGAAGAACAAGACCTAAGTCTACAAATGCAGCTAACTAAGGCATAGAATGTAAAATATTATGAGAAACTCCAAAGCAGAGGCACAAACCCTCCTCAAAAACAAAACAGTTTAAATTGTGTATCTATTTAAGAAAAAGGGATGCAAAAAAGTATTGGTTTAACACTTTTTTTAAAAAACAAAAAAGAAGTCTCCCTACTTATAGCAAAGCTGCCTTAAGGAAGATCAGAGGCCTGTAAACTGCTCGTAGTGAGCAGAAATCCATGACAACCTGCCATGTGCCCAACATAACAGTTATGTTCCAGATTACTATGCCTAAAGTTATGCACAAGAGGCAACTAGATCCCAGAGACATTGAGTACCCACCCATTCAAAAGAGGGAGCATGCTGGCTGTAGAATACCACGCAGAG
Source organism: Mastomys natalensis (assembly GCA_021653895.1). Lineage (NCBI taxonomy): Eukaryota > Metazoa > Chordata > Mammalia > Rodentia > Muridae > Mastomys > Mastomys natalensis. The sequence goes on along the minus strand of JAJTUV010002700.1, from coordinate 341,216 downwards.
AGTTGGGAAGGAATGAAATGGCTCCAATCCCATGCTGCCACAGGTGCTCTACCCACCTGGACTGCACAGAGGCCAGAGACTCTATCTTAACCAAATGTGGTAGGACCCAAGGATTTGAGACTGTTGGTGGGCAGGAGCCTCAAGATGGTAGTCTGTGATTGTTCAAAGCTGAGACATCAGAAAAACACAATTAAGTCAGGGTGAGACCCTTTGTTGATAGTTACAGCCTCTTGAAAACAACAGGACCGGTAAAGGAAAAACAGATATGTTATGTTTACACTAACCATTTTCTAATGTTTTCGGTCCCCAAAGGCAAATTTTATGGCCAAAATAAGCTCAAGAGATAATAAGAAAACTACACCCCATTCCTGAGAGATGGGGTACATAATTTTTTTGGTTATTCAATGGGTGTGGAATGTTTATAGTCATTTAATAAGGTCTGGTTACAAAAGTTTGTGTCTTGGACAGGGAGGAAACAAAATAGAGAACTTTGATTCAGGGATTCCTTTTTTTAATTTCCTTTAATTTTCTCCCTTCTTTCTGTTTTAGGTAATGGGAAGGGTGTTCAAAAGAAAAAGGGAAGATATAGAAACACTGCAAGAACATCAGACTAAAAGGGGTAAATTTTTGAACCACCTGATTGATTTCCAGATTGCTTACACCAGTTTGCTATCTTACCAGTAATGGAGGAGCGTTCCTACTTCGTCACATCCTTGCCAGAATGTACTGTCACTTGAGGTTTTGTTATTTGCCCTTCTGTTTGATTTAAGGTAGACTCTAAGGGTCATTTTCATTTGCATTTCCCTGCCGACTAAGAATGCTGACCATTTCTTTAAGTGCTTCTTGACCTTTTAAGATTTCTCTGTTGAGAAATTTCTGTTTATCTCTGTACCCCATTTTTAAACTGAGTTATTTGGTTATTTGAAGTCTAAATAAATGAGTTCCTTATATATGTTTATGTTAGCACTCTGACTGATGCAGGGTTAGTGAAGACCTCCCAATCTGTATGCAGCTATTTTGTCTTATTTACAGTGTCCTTTACATTACAGAAGCCTTTCAATTCCAAGATATCCCATTTGTCAATTGTTAGTCTTAGGGTCTGAGCCATTGGTGTTTTGTTCAGTAAAATTTCCCTTGGGCATGGGTTTGAGGCTATTTTCTGAATGCATAAAAGATCTGTGAGTCTTCCACACAAAACCCTTGATGGCTACCTATCTCCTAGGAGGTCTGCCATAACCAGGAACATAGGTGAGTCTGACTCCTCAGCACCACCACAAGCTGGACCACCACAGAGCCCAGCAGAAAAGGGATCTGCTCTTCTCTGCCTGTGTACCACTCACCTTCTTGTCTGCAGCTATACCTGATCTCATGGCATATCAGTGAGCCTGTCACCCCCACACCCACCCATGATCCCATAGTTTACCTGTTTCCCAGGAGTTCAAACATAACCAGGAATACAGGTGAAACACTTACCCTTACACTCATGCCACCTGGGTTCCCAAGACAGTCCAGCAGCATCAGGATCTATCCTGCTCTGGTTATGCATCATCCCACACTGATGCTACACCCCATCAGAACCTGTGACAGAGCTGCAAACCTGCCACCATCCCATTGCATGGGCACCCAGTGCTAGTCTGTTGCCCAGGATTTCTGCCTTAATCAGCAACACAAGGTTATGGGGTCACATGAGGCCTGCCCTAACCAGTGATGGTACTGCCTGCTTCACAGGAGGCCTAATATAATGCAGGCCAAACAGCTCTATCTGATCCAAGGAGGCCTGCTCTAGTCCAAGACAAACAGACCAGTTCACACCAAAAAAGAAAAAATTGGTAAAAGGCAAATGCAAGAAAATAGGCAACACACCAGTCAAGTGCAAGAAAATAGGCAACACACAAGAAAATACACAGGGTAAAAAGTTTCTAACCCAAAATATCCAGGAAATTTGGGACATAATTCAAAGACCAACTCTAAGAATAATCGGAATAAAAGAGAGTGAAGATTCCCAGTTCAAAAGGTAAAAAAACATCTTCAACAAAATTATAGAAGAAAACTTCCCTAAAGTAAAGGAAAAGATGTTTGCATAAACGTACAAGAAGAATACAAAGCACCAAATAGATTGGATTAGAAATGAAAATCCTCCCGCCATATAATAATCAAATATATTTACAGAACAAAAAAGAATATTAAAAGAAGTAAAGTAAAAGACTCAAGTTACCTATAGAGGTAGGCCAATCAGAATTACACCAGACATCTCAATCGAGATACTAAAAGACAGAAGATCTTGGACAGATGTCATACAGAAACTAAGAGATCAGAAATACCAGACCAGGCTAATATACCCAGCAAATTTCTCAATCAATATACATGGAGAACCAAAATATTCCATGAGAAAACCCTACTTAAATAATACCTTTTTACTAATCCATCCCTACAATGGATAGTAGAAGCAAAACCCCTACACAAGGAAAGTAACTATACTCAAGAAAACTCAAGAAATTACTCATCTCACAACAAAAACAAAGGAGGAGAATCACTTACACATAATGTCACATTCAACAACAAAAATAAAAGAAAGCAATAACCATTAATCTTTAATATCTCTGAACAGCAATTGACTAAATTCTCCAACAAAGAGACACAGACCAACAGCCTGGATATGCAAACAGGATTCCGTATTTTGGAACATTCAAGAAGCATACCTTGGATAGAGTAACAAGCTCATCTTGAGTCTCGTGGTCCTCCATAGATAACTTAAGATAATGTATCTGAATAGGTTTTGCTACCAAATTACCTATCTGTTGTATCACAAAGTTAGTCAGCCTATTTAAGGCCCGGGACCAAAAGAAATCAGCAAACATAACCCAATTAATGGTCTCAAGATGGGAGGAAGTGGGCTTAACAACCATGGAGAGGTTGAAAATCAATGCTTGTACCAACTCTCATCTTTCTCTTTCTTTCTCTGTCTTTTCTCCAGGCCTTTTCTGACTTTTTTCATGTTCTCTTTAACCATCCCTGTCTTGTCTATGTAAGGGCAACATTCTTCTTTAAGGGCTGTACACAGTCAAGAGCTGTACACAGTCTTTTCTATTGTAAAAGAGTAAGTCAAGTCCAATAAAACCCTTTGCAATTTTTGGAGATCATATCAGACAGCGAAATGAGGGATTTCTTCAGATTAGTGATGTCAATCTCTAGCTGTTTGGTGTCCTTGTCGATGGCTCATCAAAGGTCTGAGTAGTATAAGTCTGGAGGCCAGCATTAGGATTAGAACTTCTACCAGCAGACATCATGGGTGTTTCATTTTTACCTGGAAAGGAAAAAGAAGGGAATTCTCAGGGAAATTTCTCTTCCCTGGAGGTCAATTGTTATTGATCTTATTTATAGTTGGACTTGGTTTTGCAGGGGTATTTATTTATTTCATTAATCTTTTTGGCAGCCATTTAGCTGTGTCTTCTGTGGTATCAAACGGGCATATCAGTTCTCAGCCTCATATGAGAATTGGGTCCAAGCCATTCCATTTAAGGGTAAGAGGGTCCTTCCACATAGCTATGGCATAGTTTTTATTGGTCTCATCTCAGCGATGCCAGAGGCAGTCAGTAGCAGATTTGCCATGAACTTTCAGTTTTAGAGAGTTAAAAGTAAACAAGGCATGATGGAGGGTGTTTCAGGAGACTCCTTCTGGAGGGAAACGGTTCCCCCTCTTTTATTTTTAAAACACATTTTTCAGAGTTCTTGTAAGATCTGGGCAAAAGCACCAGCAGCCACTTCTTCCACACTTAGAGAGTCATAAAGACACTATTTAAAGAAATATAAATCTACATTAATAATCTCTTTTATCAAAGGACTGTTATAGAACAACCAACAACTAATCAGTCTTTATAATATATCGATTAAAAATAGCTTCTTCTACTTTTTGTAAAATTACTCCTTTTTTGTCAATTAATTGTTGAGGGAAATTAGGATTTACATCTCTCTTGAGAATATTAAACAGAGACTGAGGTTGTTACTCTATCCAGGGTGTGCCCCAAACCCGTCTCCACCCAACCTAAAAGAGGGGATTTCTGCCCCTAGACCAAGCAAAGAGGGACCACCCAGAACCCCCTCTGGCGATTTGAATTCTTGCTTAGGCTGTGAGACTAAGCACTGCAAGGGAATATAAATAAAAGTTAAAAATATCTATCTGGGTTCCCTGAGGGACAAGCCTGACTGCATAGGGATTGATGTCAAAAGTATCCCGTCTCCAGGAAAAAGACATCAGACATTGGGATGGGTATGATCCTCATGCCTCACTGGACAATGACAGGAGGACCGGAGCCATTACAAGGTCCCCTTCAATTATTGGAGGTCAGGCCTCTATCCCCGCCTTCGCAAGAATAGAATCGCCAAGGCCCTTCTATACTTAGAGAAGGGAGGAGATGTCAGGAATAGCCCTGCATATACACTAAAGGCCTAAAATCAGCCATAGGCCTAAAATCAGCAATAGGCCTGACATACATACATGCTAACCAAGTCTTGGGTCTCTGTCGAAAAACACTGAAACAGAAGGCTATAAGCTATGGTAAACAGGCAGCTTTTGTGGAAATTTACCAGCCTGAGTAGTCATAGATCCTGTAAATAGGTAGCCTTGGTGGACAGTACCAACTTAGATAAGGACAAGGGAATCATAGGCAGAGTCGTAGTGATCTGTCCCCTCAACCTTCACCCAGCTGATACCCTATTCTGAAAGGTATCTGTACTCTCCCTGATTAACTATGCTCTGGTGTCATTCCCTTCCCCACATCCTGCCTTTTGTGTTTATAACCCCTGTGTGAATAAGTAAATTACGATGTGATTTAAATAATTAAATAAATTAAAAAAAAATAGAAGTATACCTTGGCAACAAAGATGGATAGTATTGCAGAGTAAAGGGCTGGAAAAAGTTCTCCAAGCAAATGATATCAAGAAACAAGCTGCAGTTGCCTTTCTAATATCCAATAACAGTATTTCAACCAAATGTTTCAAAATAGTGATGGGGAAGGACACTTCATATTCATCAAAGGAAAAAATTCACCAAGATGATATGTAAATTCTGAACATCTATGTCCCAAACACAAGGGAAAACGCATTCATAAAAGAAACTTTACTAAAGCTCAAAACACAGATTTACCCTCACCCAATAACAGCAGAAGACTTCCATATCTCACTATCATCAATGAACTGGTCATTATAACAGAAATTAAACAGGGACACAAGGATACTAACAGAGTTTTGAACCAAATGAATTTAACAGGTATCTACAGAACGTTCCATCCCTCCCACAAAAAGAATATACCTTCTTTTCAGCACTTCATGTGATATTTTCTGAACCTTAGGTGTGATTCCTTTCTTTCTTTCTTTCTTTCTTTCTTTCTTTCTTTCTTCTTTCTTTCTTTCTTTCTTTCCTTTCTTTCTTTTTCTTTCTTTCTTTTCTTTTTTTCCTTCCTTCCCTCCTTCCTTCCTTCCTTCCCTCCTTCCTTCCTTCCTTCCTTCCTTCCTTTCTTTCTTTCTTTCTTTTCTTTCTTTCTTTCTTTCTTTTTTTCATTCTTTCTTTTTTCTTTTTCTTTTTTTTGCTTTAAACTGGCATTGGATATCCGTTGTCAGTTCCTCTCTAGATTTACTCACTAGAATATTTCTGTATAATCTATCTGTTACAAAAGTTAGTTCAGTGATGAAAGTGGAGAACCACACTTACCTGTGGATATAAGTATTTAGAATGTAGTTAGGAACTATAATATTTTAGGAAAGTGGAAATAGCTAGTTTTGTCTAAGATGACTATTGCCCTCATTTCTTCCTTAGCAGTATGCTCAGAACTTTTGGGATGCTATGGGAGGTAGTTTACAAGCATGAAGTTTCCTGGCTGGGTTTAAGCTTTATTGTCTCAAGGCTTATGTACAAAGAAAGTGTGTGGTATCATTTGTAATATGGCCTCCCATTCAAGTTGTGTGAAGGAACTTAAGACAATGTGAATAGCTAATATTTTTTAGGGTCTCTAAGACCAAGACTCTAAGGGAAGTTTCCCATGCCTGGTAATGTAGATTTTGTAGGTTGTCTATCCCTCTTGTGAGGAGTATTATCACCCAATTGGTGTAATTTATTTAAAGTATGCTTGGACTTGTTTGGATATACTTATATTTTGTATTCTAGTTGTTTCAAGTAATAATAAACTATGTGTTTCTCTATTGCTTCTCAAACACATTTATCATTCTTTTTTCCTATCTCTGTATTACACTCCTTCCCAGGTAAATTGTCCTCATTTTTTCCATTTTTCCTCATAGCACCTTTAACCTACCATTGCTTTCTCAAGAGCTCCTTCTCCTTCACCACACTGTTGGTCCTTTTTACCACCCTAGTTTCTGAGATTACTCCAGGTTATACATTCAAATCTAACGATTTGCATCTATGATCCACAGACAAAATCCTTTCTGGGTCTAGGTTACATGACTCAGTATAATATTTTCTATGTCTATTCATTTACATTCTAAATCTCAGATAAATAATTCACCCTTTTCCAAAGTGGCAGCAACAAGCACCCATCTTTCTGCTCTCTGACCATTCTGGGTCAGGTCGCTATCCCTGGGAGACCTCCATTCTCCTTCTGTCTCCTCCTGCCCTTCATGAAACAGGAAACACTTGAATTGTACTGGTTAGCTTCTCTTTACCAACACACCTTTCATACTGGCTGAGCCCTCTGGGCAAAGCCAAGCAGCCCTAAGCAGTCTATCCTCCTAGGAAGACTTCCATTCCCCTCCTCTACCTCTGTCAGACTCCTGAACCATACAGGTAGGGTTTCCTTCCCCAAACATCTTCCCTGCTCCCTGAGCCCTCTGGGTCCTGCCAAGCTGTGCTGAGCAGTCTGATAGCCCAGGGAGACCTCTGTTGTCCTGCCAATTCTCCACCCACCTTCATTGGACCTGAACCTCCTGAACAATACATACAAGCAGGTCAAAAAATGTACAGTCCAGGGATACACAGTAGAGGCCTGCCACACCAGGACCATAAATGTTCACACCACTTATAATACTTACTATGACAAGAACATTCAGGGACAAAAACTGTCCAGAAGACTAAAGGCCATCAAAATAAAATAATCAACCAAACCCAGGACAATATGACACCGCCAAAGTACAGCTACCCCACTATAGCAAGCCCTGAATATCCTAATACAACCAAAACACAAGAAAATTACCTTAAATACAACTTATAAAAGTGACAGAGGAATTTAAAAAGAAAATTAATAAATTCCTTAAAGACATACACAGGTTTAGAGGATAAATTAGAATAAATTGATACACTAGTCAAAGAAAATGTTTAATCTAAAAAAAAAAAAAAAAATCCTGACACAAAACATCCAAACAATCTTGGTTAGTATGAAAAAATCTAAACTAAAAACAAAAGGCAGAAAAGAATGTGAACAGTACCATCTCTAAGGCCCAGAAAATATTCTTATAAAATCATAGAAGAAAACTTTCTCAACCTAAAGAAAGAAATGCCTATAAACATACAAGAAATTTATTGAATGCCAATCGGACTAGAACAGAAAAGAAAATCCTATAGCAACATAATAATCAAAATAAAATCTACAGAAAAAAAAAGAGTATTAGGGGAAAAGGCCAGGTAACATACAAAGGCAGAATGTCAGACTTAACACCTGACTTGTAAACATAGACTCGAAAAGATGGAAGGGCAAGCACAGAAACCTTGCAAGCTCTAAAAGAACTACAGGTGCAATCCTAGAATACTATATCCAGAAAATATGGTAATTATCATAGATGGAGAAAACAAGATATTTCAAGAAAAATACAAATTCAAACAATATCTATCCACAAATCCAGCTCTACTGAAAATACTAGAAGAAAAATTCCACCCCAAGAAGGATAACTATATCCAAGAAAACACTGGAAATAAGTAATTCCAAACTAGGAAAAAACAATAAATTCATAAAGGCCTACCTAAACACACACACACCACCACCACCACCACCACAGCAGCAGCAGCAGCAGCAGCAGCAGCAGCAGCAGCAGCAGCAGCAGAAATAACAGGAAAGAATAATCACTAGTCATTAATAGCTCTCAACATCAATGTACTTAATTCCCCTATAAAAAGACACAGGCTAAGAGAAAGAATGCAGAAACAGGAATTCTGCTGCATAAAAGAAACATACCTCAGCAATAAGGATAGACATTATCTCAGAATAAAGGGCTGGAAAAATAGTTTTCCAAGCAAATAGACCCAAGAAGCAAGCTGGAGTAGCCAATCTAATAATTAATAGAATAGAGTTTGAACCAAAATTAATCAAAGGAGATAGGAAGGGCAGTTCATAATTATCAAAGAAAAATACCTATCAAGATGATATCTCAGTTCTAAAAATCTGTGTTTCAAACACAAGATCAACCATATTTGTAAAAGAAACATTGCTAAAGCTTAAATTGTACATCCAACCTTACACACTAATAAAGGGAGGCTCCAACACCCCACTCTCACAAATTGACAGGACATCCAGACAAAAGCTAAACAGAGGAAAAGAGGAAACTAACAGATATTATGAATTAAATGAACCTAATTGTTATCTATAGAATATTTCATCCACACACAAAAGAATAATACTTTGTTTCTCAGCATCCCATAGATCCGTCTCCAAAACTAACAAGTTAGTCACAAATGAAACATCAACAGGTACCAAAAATTGAATAATGCCTTGCATCTTATCAGACCGCTATGGATTAAACTGTACTTCAACAACAACAGAAACACTAGAAAGCCTATACATACATGAAAACTGAACAATTGTCTACTCAATGATCTCTGAGTCAGGGAAGAGATATTTACAGAAATTAGAGACTTTGTAGAATTCAATGAAAATGATGTCACCATATAACAAAATTTATGAGCCACAGTGAAAGCAGTACTAAGAGGAAAGTTCATAGAACTAAGTGCCTCCATAATGAAACTAGAAAGTTCTCATACCAGCAATTTAAAATTAATCTGAACTCTCTAGAAAAGAAAGAAGCAAGCACAACAAAGAGGAGTAAAAGACAGGAAAGAATCAAAATCATGGCTGAAATCAATCATTATGAATCAAAGAGAACAATACAAAGAATCAACAAAACCAAGAGTGAGTTCTTTAAGAAAAACAACAAATACATAAACCTTTAGCCAAACTAACTAAGAGACAAGAGACACAGTTTCCAAATAAACAAAATCAGTAATGAAAAGTAGACATAACAACTGACACTGAGGAAATTCAAAGAATCAGTAGATCTTACTTCCAAAGCCTGTACTCTACTAAATTGGAAAATCTTAAGGAAATGGGCAATTTTCTACACAGATACCATTTTTCAAAGTTAAATCAGGATCAGGTAAACTATTTAAACAGCCCTTAAATGCCTAAAGAAATTTGAAGCAGTCATTAAAAGTCTGCAACTAAAAAAAAAAAAAAAAAGAAAGAAAAAAGATAAGATGTTTTAGTGCAGAATTCTACATGACTTTCAAAGAAGAGCTAATGCCAATAATCCTCAAACTATTCCACAAAACAGGAACAGAAATCACACTGTCAAACTCATTTTATGAAAAAACAGTCACTATAATACCTAAACCACATGAAAACTCAACAAAGAAAGAGAACTTCAGACTAATTTCTCTTATAAATAAAGATGTAAAATTGCAATAAAATACTCATAGCCAGAATCCAGGAACACATCAAAGACATCATCTCTAAAGATCAAGTAGGCTTTTTCCAGGGATGCAGGAATGGGATGGTTTAATATAAGAAAATCTATCATTGTCATCCATCATAAAAAGAAAACTGAATGAAATAATTTCATGATTATGTAATTAGATGCTGAAAAAGCCTTTGACACAATTTAACACCATTTCATTTTAAATGTATTAGAAAAATTAGAGATACAGGACACATACCTAAACATAATTAAAGCAGTATACAGTGAGCTGATAGCCAGTATCAAACTAAATGGAAATAAACCATTTCCACTAAAATCAGGGACAAAAACAAGGCTGACCACTAGATACCCATCTATTTAATAGAGAATTTGAAGTTCTAGCCAAAGCAATATGACTACCAAAGGAGATAAAGGGGATACAAACTGGAAATGAAGAAATCAAAGTATCACTATGTGCAGATGGTAAGATATTTTAGAGAAGTGTCTTGAAAAATTCTACCACAGAACTCCTACAGCTTATAAACTCCTTCAGGCAAGAGGCTGTTCCAAAATGATTACAAAGGAATCAATAGCCCTCCTTTATACAAATGATAAATGGGCTGAGAAAGAAATTAGGGAAACCTTACCTTTTACAATAGCCATGAATAATATAAAATATCTAGTTGTAACTCTAACCAAGAAACTGAAAGATCTCTATGACAAGAGATCTCTAGCTAGAACTCTTTTTAGTTTAAAAGAAATGGGGAAGACATAAATGTAAGGCATTTGCAAATCCTAAGCAATTCTCAAATTCGTGCTTTTCACTAGTATGGCTTCTATGCTTCTAGCACCAGTTTTCAATTTTTCTTCCATTTCATTACATCAAAAATAAGTGTAATAATTTCTAAATATCAGTAAGACAGAAAGATTGTCCACATTCATTGATATGTTGGATTAACATAGTAAAAATGGCCATCTTACTAAAATAAATTTACAGATTCTATTCAAACTCCATCAAAACTGTAAAATAATTTTTAATAGACCTTGAAAGATCAATTCTCTACCATCACATGCTAAAGCAAAAAATATGCAGTATATCCAATACAGTCCTGAACAATAAAAACATCTAAAGCACAAAGCAAACAACACTAATGGGCTGAATCTAGGCCTCCCTCTATATATGTAGCATTGTGTAGCTTGGTCATCATATGGGTCATAAACAATTGAAATGGAGTTATCCCTATAGCTGTTGCCTGTTCATGGGATATATTCTTCTAGCTGGGCTGCCTTGTCTGAATTCAATGGGATAGGAAGCACCTATCCTTGAAAAGACTTCAAGTACCAGGGTATGGGATACCCACGGGGGTCTTACCAACTCAAATGAAGAGAGGAAGGATGAGGGAAGAATTGTAGGAGAGGATGACCAGGAGGGGGTTATAAATGGGATGTATAGTGAATAAGTAAAAATAATATTAAATTAATTTGAAAAAGGAAATTATTTTCAGATCTCTAGCTAGAACTCTTTTTAGTTTAAAAGAAATGGGGAAGACATAAATGTAAGGCATTTGCAAATCCTAAGCAATTCTCAAATTCGTGCTTTTCACTAGTATGGCTTCTATGCTTCTAGCACCAGTTTTCAATTTTTCTTCCATTTCATTACATCAAAAATAAGTGTAATAATTTCTAAATATCAATAAGAATGCTACTTAAAAATCAATACTCAATTATTCAACTGTTTCATAAGTACCAAATGTGTTATTTTGAGCTTAGTTTTATTGGTCTGAATCCAAATCAACTACAATTAGTTTATAATTAGTACTTAGGAATTTTCATAAAGTGTTCATGAATATATGTGTAACTCTACTTTCAGCCTGTCATTTTTTTTCCAATAAGAGGAAAATAATTTGTATTTTTATCAGTAACACATATTAAGTTTATATCTCGTAATTTCTGAGGCTCGTTAGTCCCCTTTACTTACAATTATTATACTGAAAGAGAGCAAATTCCCTCACCATTTGTCCTGAAAATTTTGTACACTTTAGTTTCTGCTTATACTGTCTTGTGTGATTGTTACAGATGATTTGTCCCTTGGTGGGATTCAGATATGATACGTTTCCTTTCAAGTGATTCTTTACTGTTAGTTATTTAGTTTTCATTCTGATATCATATCCTTCTCCCTTTGCTCATCCCGGGCTCTCTCACTCATCTTGCCTCTCTCCATCTTCCCATTTCCTTTATCCCTTGAAAAGGTGAATGCTTCCATTGATATCAGCCAACTTTGGCATCTCAAGCTTCAGTAAGACTGCATACATCTTCTCATATTCAAGCTAAATGAGACAGTCTAGTTAGGGGAAAGGAATCTGAAGGCAGGCCACAGAGTCAGAGACAGCCCCTGCTTCTGCTATTAGAAGTCCCACATGAAGAGCAAGCTGTACAGCTGCTACATATATGCAGAGGACTTAAGTCTGTCCCATGCATGTCCTCTAGTTGGCAGTTCAGACTTTGTGAGTCCCTACAGACCCAGATTAGTTGATTCTGTAGATTTTCATGTGTCCTTTACTCCTCCTGCTCTCAATGCTTCCTCTTTCCTTTATGTATGATTCTACAAGCTCCACCTTATGTTTGGCTGTGGGTGTCTGAGTATTTCCATCAGTTGCCTTTTGAAGCTTCCCTTGTGATAGCTATGCTTCCTGTCTGCGAGTAGAGAAGAATGTATTCCATAGTGTCATTAGTGGGCTCCCTCTCATGGCATGGGTCTCAAGCTGTGCCAGTCATTATTTGGCCATTCCCTCAATTTCTGCTCCATCATTATGACTACACATCTTGTAGGCATGACAAATTATGGGTCAAAGGTTTTGTGGCTGCTTGGTGTCTCAGTCCCTCTACTGGATTTCTTGTCTGTGGTAGGAGATGAATGTTTAAGGTTCCTTATTCATGTTCCCTTTTCTAGGAGTCTTAGCCAGGGTTACCCTCATAGATTCCTGGGAGTTACCTATAAAATGGGGGAAAGAACTTCATCAACCCTGTACCAACAGAGGACTGACATCAAAACAACTTTTAGATTCAATCTTATACCAGTTTGAATGACTTAGATCAAAACTCAAATGACAGCTCATAGTGGGAAGAATGTTGAGCAAGGGAAACATTCCTCTATTGCTGACCAGAGTGAAAACTTGTGCAATGATTTTCCAAAGTATTTTGGCATTTCTCAGAAAATTGGAAATACTTTTAGCTCAACACTCTGCTATATAACTCCTGGGTATATACCAATAGATTCTTGACCATATGATGAGGACACGTAATCAACTATGTTGATAGCAGTTTCATTCTTACTACCCAGAAACTGATATACCCTTGACGTCTGACAACTGACAAATGGATAGGTAGGTTTGCACAATGTTATATTACTCAACTATTTAAAATATGACATCAACTTTTCAAATCACAGATTACTGAAGACAGTGAGAACATTTACATTCAGTGAGTGACAGAAGCTCTCCTTCCCTAAGACATTGCTTTATATGAGTCTTAATGGCAGCATCCACATTTTAATGTGTTCTGGATTCATGGATACAGTTCTGCCAATAATCAGCTCTTCATGTTGAATTTAGGATTGTTGCATGAGTTTCCTTTGTTGTACATTTGTTTCTGTATTCTCATTAGTTCTTTGAATTCTTAAAAGATGGAAACACAAAGGACAATACTCACCTCTTGAAAATCCAGCACTTTGGGTAAAGATGGCCCCAGCATAATGGTGTGAAGCTATCCTCAGGGAGGGCCATCAGTAGGCAGCTGGAGATTCTGTCCTTAGGAGAAGTAATTTGAACAAGAATTTAAAAGGGCCTGTGCAATTATTTAAGGGGTAAGAATTTCACTCTGAAATTTGATGTTGAGTATAATAATAGCACCGTTGAGGCAATGCTAACACAATGAATTGTAATATTTCAGCATTAGGGATTATTTGTCAGCATTTCCCAAGTTCCAATAACCTGCTAAGGCACAATTTGGAGTCATCAAAACAAGAGAACATTTTCACCCACTTACGCAAATGAACAGAAGAGTCAAGGCAATCACTTCCTATAAACACTTACAGACCTTATCAGGCCTAAAGTGTCCCTGTCTCACTTGTTTACTCCCTCCCTCCCTCTCTCTAGCTCACTCCCTCCTTTTTTCCCTTCCTCATTCCCTTCCTCATTCCTTATTTCCCTCCCTCCCTCCTTACTTTCCCCTCTCCCTCACTAATTTCCTGCCCCTGTAATTCTCTCCCTAATTCCCTCCCTTTCTTCTTCCCTCCTTCTCTTTGTACCTTTAGGTAAGAAAAGAAGATTCTTTCCAAACAGAACCATTCTCAGAAATGAATTGCTCTCACCACACAAATCTGTGACTTGGCTACAAAACTTGATAAATAGTCCCAATTTTTTATTTTGTTGACTTTACATTTTGGTATTTGTTGGAATAATTTTTTTCAGTATGAAGATTTACGGTTTTCTATGGTCTTATGCACCTATACTTTTCATTATAATTTCTAGTTCCATGTTATACTAGACTGACAATCCTGTATCTCAACGATCTTTAAGCTTATTGTGTTCAAAATTCAAATGATAAGAAAAACACTATGATGTAGACAAGATTAAATAATTTTAAGGTTTTAATTTTATTGGTGTCTAGTTAATTTTATTCATTTAAAATTAATATTTAGGAATTTTCATAAAGTGTTCATGAAGACATGTGTAACTGTGTATTTAGCCTTTAATTTTTTCCAAATCTGAGAAAAACAATTTATATTTTTATCAGAAACAGATATTTTCTTTGTATTATTTAAATAACAGGTAAGGGTTAGGGTTATGGTTAGGGTTAGGGATATGGTCAGGGTTTAGGTTAGCATTAAATGAGTTAAAAAACACATTAGAGTGAATATTTAATTTTAAAAGTGAATACAATGAAATTATTTGTAGGCACTGGCAGCTGAATATTGTTCCTTGAGTATTTAAAAATTTTACTTAAAACTAACTGAACAACCAGACAGAAAACCTAGAAACACTTGGGAATACTGTCTAAGAACCTACATTTTAAGATTTCCATTAAATCAAATCACAACTGCAAAGTCCTGAAAGTCAGAGAACCAGTGTATTCTTAGCTGTGTGAAAGTAATGGGGACACCATTAAGGATACATATCTAAGAACATTTGGGCAACACAAATTTGGCTTGATCACAAACACACACACTCAAACACATATACAAACACACATACACACACATATACATACAAATGTATATTCAGGGAGAGACAGAGAGGAGGGAGAGAGAGAAGGAGGGAGAGAGAGAGTCATGCAAGCATAAGTAAGGGAAGATAGATATTAGAAAGAATTGTGGAAATTAGTGTTAGAGATGCTCATGAGAAAAGTAGAGTGATATGTATTCATGAACATATCACAAGTAAAACCACTATATTTTATATGAATAAAAAATACTAAGTAAAAAGCATAAGAAAAGAATATAATTATGTTCTTTTTAGGAAAATGAATAGAAATGGACATTCCAATGTAAGCTAAATAATCTAACTTTGCACCAGTGCACATGCGAGTGAAATCAGTGACTTTCAAAGGAAGAACACACACAAAATTAAGAAAACATCCCCAGTTGGGTGAATAGTATGAAATTGAAGGAGGAAAAGGAGATAGATCTGATCAAACTTCATTATTTACGTGTATGGACTACTTGAACAATAAAAATAAACATTTCATAAATAAATAACTGCATTAAAAGTTATAAAATTAAAGCAAGAGAAAGTGTTTGAGATGTGTAGAACTTTAACTTGACACCTGCCCATTCTTCATCCCCACTATTCTCTCTAATATCTTTGCTTGTTAAATCTTTCATAATCTGATTTCTGTTTTCTTTGAGACCAGAGGTGATATTTTTCTTTCATGATACATTGCACTCTTCACTCATTGTTGACACTGAAAGAAGTCAGGAAATGGATCTGAGTTGAATGACATTTAGCAGAAGCTACCACTGTGCTGGAGGACATGAAGTTAAGGTCAAGACAGTTCTGAGCTGCTCCAGGAGTTCTGTTTCCAGGACTACACAGTATGAGACATTCAGCTTGCTTTTTCTTCTGTTGTTTCTTTCTACCTTTTCCATTGACACCTTCCTAAGCTACCCAATGAAGACCACTCAGGTTATTCTCTGTTAATTTAGTATCTGGAGAAACCTTACAGGTCCTATTCATTCAATAGAAGGAACTGCCAGAAATAAGCACTTTCTCTATCTCTTAAGTATAGAGAGCCCTTAAGTGTAGAGAGAACTATGAAGTCATAACTAGAGTAGATTTGGTGAGTGCTGCCATCTTCCCTTCAGAATACTCAGTCATTAGAGCATGGGAAATGCATAAGCATTTAGAATGTAGTTAGAGATTATACAACTTTAGGAGAGTACAGGTAATTGGTTTTCTTTATGGAGACTGTTGACTGCTTTTCTTTCTTAGCAAACTTCTGAGAAACTTTGGGAGGCTGGAGGAGGTAGTGTTTATTCTGGACATTTCCAGGATGTTTCCAGCTATATTCTCCCACATCATGTGTTCAAAGTATGTAGAGTCATCTAAAACAGGGTCTTACATTGAAGTTCTAGAAGACAACCATGGAAAATAACAATAGCTGATGCCTTTTGTCTGTTTCTTGAACCAAAAATACTAAGGGAAGTTTCCCATGCCTGATTTTGTGGGTTTTGTTTATTATTGTATATTTCTTGTGGGGAGCATTATCATCCAAGCAGTGAAATTTATTTAAAGAACACTGTTTAAATTTGGAGTACATATACATTCGTGTATTCTAATTTTATTAAGTAAAAATAAAATGTTTCCCTATTGCTTGTGAAACATTAAGGTCCTTCCTTTATTACTCTAACTCCATGTGGCTCTCCTTACCAGTTAATTTTTCTAATTTTTTTCCATCTTTTTTTCAGATCATCTTAATTCTATCATTGTTTTCTCTAGGGCTTCTTTTCTTCCATCCCATGGTTTGTCCTTTTTACTTCCATGATTACTCCAGGTTATATATTCAAATCTAAAAATTCACGTTTATGAACCATAGACAAAAGAAACATGTAGCATTTGCTTTTCTATTTATCAGTAACTTCACTCATGATAACATTTTCTAGGTCCATTTATTTCTCTACTAAATGTTTGATAATGCATCAATGCTTTAATCAAAGTGGCAAAAAACAAGATCAACTTAGGAAAAACATACCTTTTCAAAATACCAATTCCAAATATATTAAGAAGGCAAACATGGAGATACTCGTATTCACAATAATATCAAAATCTACCTATAATGTAATCTAACCAAATATGTAAACAAATTCTATACTGAAAACATCAAATTTCTGAAGAAAAGAAATTTCAGAGGCATCAGAGGGTGGAAGATCTCCCCATGATCATAGTTTGGTATCATTACCATTGAAGACATGTGTATCCTAACAATATTTAGAGATTCAACATAATATCAACCAAAATAGCCATGAGATTCTTCACAGAAATTATCTAAAATCATGAAATTCATATATGGGCACAAAACACTTTGGAAAATCAAAGCTATTCTAAGAAAAATTATTCTGGGGGAATTGTAATACCAGATTTCGAGTCTTGCTATAGTGTTACAGTATTAAAGGACTATGATAATAGCAAAAACTGATGTTTGCAGCTAATATCCAAAATATACAAAGAACTCAAGAAGTTAGACTCCAGAGAACCAAATAATACTATTAAAATGGAGTGCAGAGATAAACAGACTCTCAACTGAGGAATCTTGAATGACTGAGAAGCACCTAAAGAAATGTTCACCATTCTTAGTGATCAGGGAAATGCAAATCAAAACAACCCTGAGATTCCACCTCACACCAGTCAGAATGGCTAAGATAAAAATCACAGATGATGGCAGATGCAGGCAACATGTTGAGACGGAGGAACTTTCCACCATTGCTGGTGGGACTTCAAGCTGATAAAATCACTTTTGAAAATCAACCTGGAAGTTCCTCAAAAAACTGTAAATAGTTTTACCTAAAGACCCAGGTATAACACTACTGGGGATATAACCAAAAGTGGCTCCAACATATAACAAGGACACATACACCACTATGTTCATAGCAGTCTTAGTTATAGTAGCCAGAAGCTGGAAATACCCAGATGTCCTTCAATAGAGAAATGGATACAGAACATGTGCTATATTTACACAATGTAGTATTATTCACATATTAAAAATAATGACTTCATGAAATTCACAGGCAAATGGATGGAACTAGAAAATATCAACCTGAGTAAGGTAAACTGACACAATCCAACACAAATGTTTTATACTCATTGATAAGTGGATATTAGCCCAAAAGCTCAGAATATCCATGCTACAACCCATGAACTGTATGGAGCTTAAGAAGAAGGAAGACCAAAGTGTGGATGCTTCAATACTCCATAGAAGAGATAACAAAATAATCACAGGAGATAAAGGGAGGGAGGAATATTAGAGGGAGAGAGGAGAAAGAGAGAAAAAAGAGGTAGGATCAGGTATTGGAAGGAACAGGAGAGAAGTACAGAGGGTCAGGAAATTGAATAGAAATATGAAGCTGTTGGGGATGGGGAACTGGGAGTAGCCACTAGAAAGTCCCAGATGCCAGTGAAGCAAGGGCTCCCAGGATGCAACAGGGATGACTTTAGCCAAAATAATCAACAAAGGGGAGGTAGAACCTGTAGAAACCACATCCAGTAGATATGCATGGTCCCTAATTGAGGCATGGGGCCACCCACACATCTCAAAATGTTTAAACCAGTTATTATTTCTGTCCAAAGGAAAGAAAGGGACAAAAAATAGAACATAGCCTAAAGGAAAAGGCATCCATAGACCATTTTAACTAGGGATCCATTCCATCTGCAGACACCAAACCTCAACACTATTGCTGATGCCAAGAAGTGCTTGCTGACAGGAGCCTGAAATGGCTGTTCCCTGAGAGGTTCTACCAGCACCTGCCTAATACATACCCAGATACTCAGAGCCAACAATAGGATTGAGCCAGGGGACTCCAATGGAAGAGTTAATGGAAGGACTGAAGGATCTCAAGGGGATTGCAATCCCATACGGAGAACAATATCAACTAACTGAAACATGCAGAGCTCCCAGGGACTAAACCACCAACCAAAGTATACGTGGCTCTAGATACATATGCAGCAGAGGATGGCCTCATCTGACATCAATGAGAGGGGAGGCCCTTGGTTCGGTGGATGCTTGATTCCCAGGTATAGTGAGATGCTAGAGCAGTGAGGTGGGAGTGTGTGGGTAGAGGAGTACTGTCATAGAGGCAAAGCAGAGAGAAAGAGGGAGTATGTGATGGGTGTATTTGGAGGGGAAACTGGGAAGAGGAATATAATTTGAAATATAATCAAATGAAAGGATTAATTAAAAAAGAAAAAGTAAAAGTAAGCCCACACATGAATATGCATAGCTAGAGTCATGTGATATTTGATAAAGATGCCAAAAATTCACAATGTAGGTAAGATAGCATTTTCAACAAATGATCTTCAGAGAACTGAAAGTTAACATGCAGGAAAATAATATCCATAATTACCACTTTACACAAAATATCTAATAGAAATAGGTCAAAGATCTTAATGTGTATTCTAAGTCCAGAAACTACTAGAAGAAAATACAGGTAGGACTGAATAAGATTCAAGTATAGAGAAGGGCTTTCTGGGTAAGACTTCATTCAGACAGGATTTAAGGCTAATGACTGACAACCAGAATCACATAAAACTAAAAATCTGTACAGCGAATAAAATAATTGATCAAGTAAAGGTACAGGCCAAAAGGTGGGAGAGAATCCTTGCCAGCTTTACTTCTGATAAGAGATTAATATCCAGAAAACACAGGGAGGTCAAAAGAAATAAACAACCCAGAAAGCTAATGGCTTAAGTGAAAGCTGGCTAAAGATCTGTAGAGGGGATTCAAAAAGAAGAAATAAAAATGGCTAACAGACATTGAAGAAAGTGTTCAAAATTCTTAGAAGTTAGAAAATTTCAAATTAATGGTCCTCCAGGATTTCATGTTATACCAGTAAGAATGGTGAAGAAAAGGAAAAATCTGACATTGTATGCTGCAGAAGATGTTTGAAATGTGAATGACATTCATTTGATGGGAGAAGAAACGAGTGCAAGCAGCATGGAAATGGGAGGGGGCAGAATTCTGACAACTTAAAAGTAAATATACCAGATTACCCAGATTCAATACTCTTTGCTATGTGCCAAAAACTCAATATCCCACTCTTCAAATACTTGCTCATGTTCATTGTCACTCTAGTCACAGTAGTTAGGAAGGAGAAACAAAATAAATGTCTGACATCTACTCAGTGGATTGAGAATATAGTGCATAAAAATGGTGGAATAATACTTGGTTGTAAAGAGACAATTGTCCTTTAATAACATTACCACTTTAGATGTTGCTCCTGTAGGTATGGCAAGTCGACAACATTCCACACTCCACCCTGCTGGGCTACAGTCCCAAAGAGAA
This sequence comes from Mastomys natalensis, assembly GCA_021653895.1. Lineage (NCBI taxonomy): Eukaryota > Metazoa > Chordata > Mammalia > Rodentia > Muridae > Mastomys > Mastomys natalensis. Next base: position 320,993 of record JAJTUV010002700.1, on the reverse strand, counting down.
ATAATGGAGCAAGATCACTCAACTGATGCTCAAAGATACCATTGTTTCTCTTCCTTTTATAAACAGAAAGGCCATGCACATCTCTGCATACAGTTGGGAGAAAGACCAGAGCCTCCTCCAAGATGCTTGTCATCCTGCTCACAGCATCCTTGCTGGCCCTGAGCTCAGCACAGAGAACAGATGAAGGTACCAAGGAATACAGGGTGGGATCAGGGAGATTCAAGGAAATCAATGAAGAATAGTGGGGAGAAATGACAGACATGGATGAGAAGAAAGGCAGGCCCACAGGATTTCTCTATAAAGGCTAGAATTGTTATGTCCTCAGCATATAATATAGTCTAATATTCATTGTGAAAGTTATAAAATTCTTGCAGTGGAACAAGTTGACCCATTTTGTGTTTAGGAATATGCTTTCCATACTGTAAAAAACATGGAAAAAAGACAGATTTGTGAGAATATTACCATAGAGTGAATATTGGGAGTAGTCAACTTTGCTACATAGTGTGTGCAAGAAACATATAGAATAAATATAATGCTCTTGTCACTGGCATACAGTTTACTCAGCTCTAATCCAGAATGTTAAACAGAACAGATGACATCAGATTTGTTTTCTGGGATTTTTATTCTGAATATACTAAGGATTATCAAAGAAAAGAATGAGTGGGGAATATTCTCAAGATTAATTATGCAGCATAATTTTGAAATGCACAGAATAATTACAAATAGGGAACAGAATGATAGTAGTTATTCTGGGAGAATTAAAAAGATCTTACATTTTGTGATGGAGGTGAAGAACAGAGGGAAATCACACATGCTTTTGCATCCTAGTACTTTTCCAGAAGCATCTCAGACACTAACTGTTGAGCTCAGTTATGCTTAGAAGTTTGACTCTGAAAACCACATTTTTTGTAGAACCTCTGTAAGCTCTGGAAGATTATGGTCTGAAGTTTCTCTTTATCATTTTCTTTAGTTCTAGATTTCATTGCTGAAGCCATGAAGGTTCAACCAGGTAAAGCCCAATCCATCATCCTTGCAAGCTATTTAACTGTATTTCAGTGTGTTTTCTCATCATATTTGCCTTAGAGATGAGTAAATATTAATTTCTCTGTGCACATTAATAAATATTCCCCAACCTGATAATAGAGATATGATTGAGTTCAGCCAACTGAATGAAGGAGAAATAAAGCTTCCGTAACTGCAGAAGAAATTTGTCTACTTCCTACCACAAATCACAGTGAGATGAGAAAGAAAACAAAAATGCCTTAATACTGACTGCCCTTTATTGTGAGAGTGTCCATTGTCTCATTTTTCCTTGGAGTTCATGTATATAATTATAGAACTTCATGAACAAGATGTAGAAAGATGTGGCTTTCCCCATTTTCTCTTTTTATCTCCTGTCACTAGGTATTTATCTATGATTAAAAGGCAAAATAGACATATTGTTCCCAGAAACATAATGAATTTGTGGAACACCATTATTGATAGTTTCTTTCAGGGTTGTAGTGTATACTTATTGAAGAGGTAACTTTTATTTCATTCTAGAGAAGGTAAACTCTGTCTAAAACCCTTGTCTGCACAAGAAGAGATTTAATATAGTACCTTGTAGTACAATTTGCAACCCTCCTCCTGTTAATACGATGAATTCTTTTCATTATTACTCTTTTGACTTTGGAAAAACAATGTGACAAATAAGGGTCAAAACCCTTCTTGATTGCCAGACGTAAGGGTACATACTTGTATCAGGATTAAAAATACACAATCTTCTGTATTTTTGGAATGTGTAATTAGAAAGGCAAGATGAGGATGCCTGGGAGAGGAAACTGATGCCAAGAAAGCACCTGAAAGAAAGGATTTTGTAATCAGGTCAGAGAAAAATAAATAAGAGGAAAGACTTTTATAACTTGTGGTTCTTTCTATGTAGGTCTTGTGCAACAAACTCTGAAGTCTTCTGAAGACTCACAAGGATCACATCAGGTAGTTTCAAAGGAGGCCTTCATTCATACAAATTGGATAAGGAATGGCAAGGCTGATCTTTCTTCTCTGTTAAGAAAGGATGAAGAATCACTCGTTCCTAGACATTTACAACTTCCAAAGAATCAACTACTTTAGGTAAGACAAATTAGTCAAATTAAATAAATGTAACGTGTGAAAATACATAGTGTGAAAGTTAGTTAAAGGGCAGCATATGGACATGACATTAACCTCAGCCCCATTTCAAATCTGACATTCAGATAGTACAGGGTGATCTAATCTTTAATTGTATAAGAAGACCAAGCACAAGTTCTTTACTGTACCTTCGAGGAACATAGCTCCAGAGCTCCTTTATGCTCTGTGGCTCCCTTATTTTATATTTATTTTATTAATGTATCTTATCAGTTATTACATTTTCAGTTGATGTGGCTTTTAGAAATACAGAAGCAACTTCCCTTTGGTTCTATATCCTATGAATTCAGTCTAACTGACCTCTCATCTCAAGTGTGTCAAATCTGCCTCACGCACACAGGGATGTTTAGATCAGTTATCTTTAAGTGATTCTTTAGAGATACTTCTAACCTTGCCCAGACTTTTAATAGGTTCTTATAAATTTCTTTTACCTCAGTTCATGAGAATCTGTCTTCCTAAGAGGATACATGGCTCTATATTATAGTTATATATCATAAAATAAGTTCTTATTTTTTCCCTCCAAAGATATTACTGTTAATCACTTAACAATCTGCTTAGAAATATTAGTATGTGTATGTTTGTTTATATAATATAAAACTGAGCATTACATGAGTGATATTCTATGTAGACCTTTAAGTTATTCATTTCAAAAACCACAGGTCTTAGAAAACGTAATTGCTTTATAAGTGTGTGGATCTCCCCACAGCATGCTTTGCTTGGTTTAATTTTGCTGTTTGTGTTCTTGGGATTTTTGGTTGTACACTATTTCCTTACTATTTGTTCTATTAATAAATTTTAGGTTAGTTTTAGTTGTTAATTCAGTCAGGGCTCTGAGCGCTGAAAAACTTTGGAAATACATCCTAGAATCTTTTAAACTAGAACCAATGGTTGAACAATCTAAGAAGAGTCATTCACATTCATCTTGTAAGAAATAACTTAGTCCCACTGTCTTCTCTGTGCCTGACAAGAGTAAAATTGAGAAAATGGTAAAGGAATGAAGAATGGGAGATGGAGGAAGAAGAGGGTGTGGGCTCCCACCACTCTCACTTCAGTGGTGGAACCAGAAGCAGTTGAAGAACCTCCAGCATGTTCCAATTTTCAATAATTTTCCTCATTCCTTTTTCTGTTTCAGAGAGTACATGAGAGTAGTCTGTTCTTCAGACACATAGATCAATGAATCAGTGTTAATTGTCTACATGATTCCAATAAAATTTCAGCATGCAGTTTCTGAGTGTTGTCTGTGTTTATTAGTAAGGGGGGCCAGAAATTGAGAGCTTTGGCTACAGCAAAACAGCACCTAGAAAAACAGATCATAAACATTTGCAAATATTTCCATCTTTTTTCCCCCACAACTCCGATAGCAAATGAAAATGCTTTTATTATTCTTCCTTGGACTTTGTAATACAAATTCAAGTTGTAATATATGATTTTCAGTTCTTTTGCTGAGATTCTTTCCAGTTTAAAGGAAAATGGGGAGATGTGTTGTTTGGCAGTTTGAAAACCTGAGCATTTCTAACATTGTACAGTTCATCTGCCTAGTTTGTACATTGCATTTTCTGTTCTCCTTTTTTGGATCAAAATAAGTATTTCCACTTTGCTTAATGTTAATAAAAATCTCATCAGTATTCAATTATCCAACTGTTACATAAATTATAAATGTGTTATTTTAAACTTAGTTTTATCAATCTGAATCTGAATAAATTGTAATTGAATTCCTTCTCTTAATTATTAGGACTGTCTTCATGTCTCCTTACCTGCAATAAATGCATTTAAAAGAGAGAAAAAGTCTTGACCATTTTTCCTGAAAGATTTCCTACAGTTATACTTTTCCTGATATCATTGTACGGCATAGGTTAATATTTGTTTTTGTGAGGATATGATTTCTTAAGAGATGTTTTTATTTCATGTGTATGAGTACACTTTAGCTCTCATGAGACACACCAGAAGATGCCATCTAATCCCACTATAGATTGGTTGTAAGCTTGCATGTGTTGCTGGGAATTGAATCCAGTTCCTCTAGAAGATCAGTAAGTGCTCTTAACCACTGAACCATCTCAACTGCAGATGATATATCTTTTCTTTGTTGTATTTTGATAAGGTCTTATGGAGCCCGGCTTGTCTTAAGCTCACCATCTAACTGCAGGCAACCTTCAACGTCTTTCTCTTATATCCTTTTAGTTTTCTTTATTTTTCTCTCAAAAAGTATCCAGACCATAGACTCTACTCTGTTCTATTGTCGCAGTTTCCACACGACCTCACCCTTTTATTCCAGAGTCATTGCTTCCCTCCTCCCTTTTATTATAATTTAGAAATGAACTTTGTTCCTAGTGATATGAACCAAAAAAATAAAAAGTTGAAATAGCAAACTTTCATATCAAGGCTGGGTGGGGTAATCCAATAGGAAGAAAATGATCTCATAGCAGGCACTAGATTCAGAAAATCTTTCATTTTTTTAATAAATTGATTATTTTATTTATTTAAATTTTGAATGTTGCCCCCCTTCCCAGTCTCCCCTTCCCAAATCCTCTATTCCATTCTCAGTCCCTTTTGCCTCTAAGAGGGTGTCCCTCCACCCACCCATGCTTGGTTCACCCCTCTAGCATCCCTCTACACAGGACCAAATGCCTCCCCTCACATTGATTCCAGATTAGGCCATCTTCTGCTACATATGTAGCTGGAGCCATGGACTCACTCATATGTACATAAACTGAGGTTTAGTTCACAGGAGCCAGGTCTGGTTAGATGATATTGTTGTTCTGCTTATAGAGTTGCAATCCCCTTCAGTTCCTTCAGTCTTTCCCCTAATTGTTCCATTGATGTCCCCTGACTCAGTTCGATTGTTGTCTATGAGTATCTTTTTCTGCCACAGTTTGGTCACAGTCTCAGAGATCACTCATACTAGGCTCCTATGTGCAAGCACTTCTAGACATCAGTAACAGTGCCAAGGTTTGGGGTCTGTGGATGGGATGTATCCCAAGGTAGGGTGTTCCCTGGAAGGCCTTTTCTTTCTCTCTGCTCCACTTTTTGTCCCTGTGTTTCCTTTAGATAGGAACAATAATGGGGTAAAATTTTGACATGGGTAGGTTGGCCCCATCCCTCAACTGGGGGTCATGCCTGTCTACAAGAAGTTGTCTTTTCAGGATCTATCTCTCCTCTGCTGGGTATTTCAGCTAATATCATCCCCCTTGGGTCCTGGGAGCCTCTCACATCCCTGGTATCTGGGACTTTATAGTGCCCTCCATTCCCAACCCCCACTGCTACATATTTCTATTTATTCTCCTGCCCCAAAGGACTTCTCCCCTATAGTTCCCATATCTAATTCTGCTTTCATTTTTCCTCTCTCTCTTCCAGGTCCCTCACTCCCTCTACTTCCGATGATTATTTTGTAGGACTGAAGCATCCACACTCTGGTCTTCTTTTTGGTTATGCTTCATATGGTCTATGAATTGTATCGTGGGTATTCAGAGCTTTGGAACTAATATCCACTTATCAGTGAGAACATACCATGTATATCTTTTTGTGTCTGGGTTACGTCATTCAGGATGATATTTTCTAGTTCCATCAATTTGCCTGTAAAATCCATGAAGTCGTCCTTTTTAAAGCTGAGTATTATTCCATTGTGTAAATATACCACATTTTCTGTATCAATTTTTCCACTGAGGGACATTTTGGCTGTTTCCACCTTCTCATTATTATAAATAAGGCTGCTATGAACGTAATAGAGCATGTGACCTTGGTATATGTTGGAGCATCATTTGGGTTTATGCCCTGCTTTAGTATAGCTGGGTCTTCAGGTAGAAATATTTCCAATTTTCTGAGGAAACTCCAGATTGATTTTCAAAATGGTTTTATCAGCATGAAGTTCTACCAGTAGTGGAGGAGTATTGCTTTTTCTCTATATCCTTGCCAGCATCTGCTGTTACCTGAGTTTTTGATCTTAGCCATTCAGATTGGTGTGAGGTGGAACTACATTTCCCTGATGACTAATGATGTTGAACATTTCTTTAGGTGCTCCTTGGCCATTTGATATTTCTCAGTTGAGAATCCTTTGTTTAGCTGTTTACCTCATTTTTAATAGGGTTGTTTGGTTCTCTGGAGTCTAACTTCTTGAATTCTTTGTATATTTTGGATGTTAGTCCTTTATCGGATGTAGGGTTGGTAATGATCTTTTCCCAATCCGTAGATTGCCTTTTTGTCCTATTGACAGTGTTCTTTGCCTTACAGAAGCTTTGCAATTTTCTGAGGTCCCATTTGTCAACTTTTGATCTTAGGGCCTGAGCCATTGGTGTTCTGTTCAGGAAATTTTCCTTTGTGCCGATCAAAGTGTTAGCAGTTTTTTTCCCACTTTTTCTTCTATTAGATACAGCACATTTGGTTTTATGTGGAGGTTCATGATTCACTTGAACTTGAGCTTTGCATAAGGATTTTAAAAATGGATCAGTTTACATTTGTCTATGTGCCTATAGTCATTTGAACCAGCATCACTTGTTGTACGTGCTTTCTTTTTGCTACCAGATGATTTTGGCTTTTTTATCGAAGATTAAGTATGTGGGTTTATTTCTGTGTCTTCAATTCTATTCCAGTGATTTATCTGTCTGTCTCTGCACCAATGTCATGTAGGTTTTTATCCTTATTGCTCTGTAGTACAACTTGAGGTCAGGAATGGTGATTCTCCCAGAAGTTCTCTTATTGTTAAGAATGGTTTTTGCTATCCTGGGTTTTTTGTTATTCTAGATGGATTTGAGAATTACTCTATCTCTGTGAAGAATTGAATTGGAATTTCAATGGGGATTCCATTGAATCTGTAGACTGTTTATGGTATGATGGTTATTTTTGCTATATTAATCTTGCCAATACATGAGCATAGGACATCTTTCCATCTTCTGAGTTCTTCTTAGATTTCTTTCCTCTGGGTCTTGATATTCTTGTCATACAAATATTTCACTTGCTTAGTAAGAGTCACACCAAGATATTTTATATTTATTTGTTGATATTGTGAAGGGTATAGTTTCCCTAATTTCTTTCTCAGATCCTTTATCTTTTCAGTAGAGGAAGGCTACTGATTTTTTGAGTTAAGTTTATATCCAACCACTTTGCTGAAGTTGTTTACCAGCTGTAGGAGTTCTCTGGTGTAATTTTTTGGGGTCACTTAATTATACTATCATATCACCAGCAAATATTGATGTCTTGAATTCATCCTTTCCAATTTGTTTCCCTTTTGTTGTTTAATTGTTCTGACTAGAAATTTGAATACAATGGAATAGATAGGAAGAAAGTGAGCAGCCTTGTCTAGTCTCTGAGATCTGTGTGATTGCTTAAGTTTCTCTTCAGCTCCAACTGGCACAGAGTTTGAAGTGAGGTCTTTGCCATATGAACATTTGAGAGGGAAGCCTGTAGGGCTTTACATTCAAGAGAAACTGCTCAATGAGATATCAGAATTGATGGGGAAAGTAAAACAAAGGTGCAAACATTCATGAGAAAAGGGGATGCTAGAGATACAAGTAGGGCAAATTAAAGGTAATTTGGTTTACACTATTTCAGTGAGGGACAAGAATAGCCCTTAATCCATGGTTCTATTTGAGGACATTAGCAGTGGTAAGGCCAAAATATCTGATATTGGGAACAAGTGTGCTTTTGTCTGGGATTCATGTCACTTATGCAAACTTTAAGTATGCTCTAATATCACATTCTCCAGACCAGGAAATATCAGCCTTAAACACAGCACTCTGTCTTAGAATTGACTGCAGTTATCATTGGCAGAAGGAGTTCTTCTCCCTGCTTACCTTAAACCTAATTGCAGACCTAATTGCATGCCCAAAGCTTTGAGTAATTGAAGACACGTCTGTCTTCAGTTATGCAGCATAATTGTGAGATATTTATGCAAATTCTTCTACAGGATAGACATAGAACTGAACTAGGAGGTTTAAAGGATGGTCACCCATGCTCTTATTGATACCTTTTGTAAAATAATAAAAAATGAATGTCTTCAATAACTTGTCTCTAGTCTTTTGATCCCTTTTCAAGTGTTTAATACTAACATTCACTGTCCTCAAAATGTTGTTAAAAATTGTGCTTCTCAGTCCTTTTTGATTGTCCCACCCTGTAACTGGAGATATTTAAAATGGCAGCACCTGTTTTGGCTTATAATACGGGGCCACCATCTTCCCGACTAGGCAAGACCTGAGGCCATGAGCTGTTGCGTGTTTTTGCTGTTGCTCGGCTCAAGCTGCTGGCTCAGGCAGGCCAGAAGCACCAGGCCTGCCACCCACAAGACTCCAGATTGGGAGATGGTTCTGCCAATCTTCCACACTACCTCCAATAGTCTGGGCTGAGCCCAGACCACCCCAAAGTCCATGTGGTACCCAGTAGAAATAAGACTCTAATGTTCAAGATTGACCAAAGCTTTATATATTTGCTAATGCTATAATATCAAGATGCCCACACAACTGGAAGTGTTAACCAAGATATAAGTTGTTACCCAGAACTCCTCTCAGTACATGCGTGGTCCTCCATGGCTCCTACATCTCTGCCTCCTCCGCTCTTCCTCTTCCTTCCTCTTCTTCCTCTCCTTACTCCTTCCACCTTAGCTCCTACAAACTTGAGGGGAAAATATGCCACTACACCACACTATTTAGTGTCGTCCAACAAGCAGGGACATTTGAGTTTCCATACTAATTCTGTTTACTGGTTATTTATAAGTTGAAAATATTTAAGGTCATCTGTAAAAAATTCTTCGCCTTTTGACAGGTATTTTTATATATCTAGACAATATTCTGTTTTTTAGACTCATAACAAGAAACATTGATCATGTTTACCAGGTCAAATTTCCTTTATTATTTTGCTGAATGCAATTCATCTTATAAGGCAGTAACTTCTTTGCCTTATGCAAGGAATCTGAGTGTTCAATACTTAGAGACTTAAAACATAACTTTGCCTTTACCTGTCCTTAGCTTCCTGTAGTGTGACTTGCATTTGTACTAAAATCAATGCTGGAAACCCACTCTAACCATGCTAGCTGTCTCTTCTTTATTTATTGCTGAAAGTTTGATTTCTGATAATATTCTATGTTCTTTACCTGTAGGGATCCTTTAAAATATTTAAATTCTTTGTTAAATGCTTCTGGTTAACTTATGGAAATAGAATTAGTTTGTCTCTACCTTTATTTTTATTTGTTGTAATGCCCTATCACCTATGTGGTAGTCAGAAGGCAACTGGCAAATACTAGTTTTCTCCTTCTACAATGTGGACCCCAAGGATTGAAGACTCATCCCTTATGTGGTCTCATTTCTTTCTGTTGGAAGAACAAAGAGAAAGTAGATGCTTTGAACAAGCAAGAGAGGTCATTTCCAGGGATACAGGAGAGCTGTCAGTCAAAGCATCTTCTAGGCAAGAAAGTATCCTCAGGCTTTCCTAAGGACTTAATTTATTCTTGATTAGGAAAGTTTCCCTGGCTTTTTGGGTATGCTCATTGCAATTCCTGATGTCAAATAGACTGCCTGTGCCTGAACTTTTACTTTGAGAAGACCAAGAAGGCGGCTGGAATATCCTCTAAATGGGTAGAAATGGTTGAACCTGTTGCAGCAAAAGCAAGAGAAGCAGCTATGCTGAGATATTGCTCACTTGTCAAGATGCTGAGTATTTATCTGAGATCAAAGTTTACATCACAGAGAAGTTTGTGTCATATTCTTCCCTTACTGTTTGTTGTGATGTGGTGAACTTTGGTGGAATGTATACCTCTTCATTCCTGCAAAATGTCCAGTCCCCAAAAGCCTCACTTCTTACCCCATGTTAGAGGAATATGAACAATCTCAGTATTGCAGAGAAGGAAGAGGTTGCTATGCTGATTATTATATGATATATTTCTTTCCTAGAGACCATCATATCTCTGCTTCAAACACAGATTTAAATCAAAGCCTGAAGTACCCAAGACTCAACTCACAGACCACAAAAAGCTCATGAAGAATGAGGACCAAGTAGGGGGGCTTCAGTCCTTCTTAGAAGGAGTAACAAAATACTCAAGGGTGCAAATATGGAGACACAGTGCAGGACAGAAACTGAAGGAGGGACCGTCTACAGACCATTCCACCTGGAAATCCATCCTATGTGCAGTCACCAAAGGTAGACATTGATGTGGATGTCAGAATGTACATGCTGACAGGAGCCTGATATAGCTGTCTCCTTAGAGGTCTGCAAGAGTCTGACATACTCAGAGGCAGATGCTCACAGCTAACCATTAAACTGAGCATGGAGTTCCCAATGGAGAAGATAGAGTGAAGGCTGAAGGAGTTGAGAGGATTCGCGACACCATGAGGAAAGCAACAATCCCAACCAACCAGAGCCCCCAGGGTCTAAGCCACCAGCCTGGGAGTGCTTAGGGAGGGACTCAAGGCTCCAGCTATATAGGCAAGGGAGCTATATATAAGTGGGAAAAGAGATCCTTGGACCCATGAAGGCTGGACGTCGTGGGGGGGGGGATAATCGAGGGTGGGGAGGTGAGGTACAGGGGAGGGTGGGTGGGGGTACACCAACGTGGAGGCAGGAAGAGGGGGGAAGGGATAGTGAGTTCCTGGGAGGGAGGGGGGGAAATGGGGTAAGGAGAGAACATCTGAAATGTAAAAAATAAAAAATTTTTCAATAAAAATAAAAAAAAAAAGAAAAAAAATTAATGAAACATACATTCTATAACTTCAGAGCATCTGTCAAGAGACTTCATAATAAGTTGTTAAATGTATTTAACAAATTTCATGAATAATAACTATTGATATGAAAAACTGCAAAATGATCAGGGCTATTTTCAAATATTATTTGCTTAAATGTTCTTTGAAAACATATATTTTTATTTCTGTAAGAATATTTTTTCTTATAACAAGTATTTTGTCAGAGTAAAGACAAAATTATGGAAATAATGAAAAATTCCTATATTAGTATGCTGGAAATTTTACTAGAAGACAATAACTAGATAACATTCAAGAATATTGATCTATACATTTCTATATTGTGCAAAGAGTTGAGATAATGGAGCATATATGACTCCAAGGTGAAAGTTCATCAAAAAGTCTACCCAGGGCTCAGTGACCTATACTGAAGAGAATATTGAATAATATTAATGGCTATAGGTGATGGATTTTCCAAGGAAATAGTGTCAGTAGGAATGATGCACATAGAAACTGTCAGACATTGTGCTAATATGCACAGGATCTTCTCGGGATCAAATCAGATGAGGTTCCATGAAGCAACAGGAGGAAACAGATACAGGCTCTCATATGTACCCAAGAGGTTATTAGCAAGTGGCCCCCATTTGCAATGAAAAACTAGTTTTCTCCAATAACTTTTTATCAGTCTCATTTCAGATTAGGTCCCTTGTCCCGGAGTATATGGCTAACACAAATCAAATTCACAGATAGTTATTGTAGACTGCTTTTTTGCCTTATATAATTTTGGTTTGTCACCACACTTGATAACCTCAGTTTGTTACCTGGCACTCATGGTTGGAGGAGAGAACTGATTCCTGTAAATTTTCCTCCAACCTCTACCTATACACAATATCAGGGACAGAACTAAATAATTACACAGACACACAGACACTTATGTGTACACAGACCCACACACATTCACACACACACACACACACACACACACACACAGAGAGAGAGGAGAGAGAGAGAGAGAGAGAGAGAGCCAAAATAGAATAGACAAGAATTTTAAACATACTCTTTACCTCTTCAATGAGATGAGGTACGTAGCTGCTCTTAGTTGAATACTAGGAATGATACAGATCCGCAACCTAGTGATCCTTTCTGCCTGATGAGTCAGGCTTTGCCTGCATCTTTCCAAATTTATGTTTTAATTTATCCTAGGCCCCTTTTTACAACAATTTTACAACAGCCTAAGTTACAACTATGTTAACTTAGAGTCAGGACAAACCTGATATCCACAAGCACTATGATGCTGTTAATCAAGATTCACAGACCCTCAATCTTGGGCACTATCTCAGAGTCAAATGTAACCATTTGTGTGGAAAAATTCAGATGTACTTTATAAAAAATCTTAATGTAAGTATGTCTTAAAATTGTGTATTTGGGACTGAGTTATTTGTTATATGAATTTTTTTCAAAATTATGCTGTGTTTAACTATGGCTTTAAAAAAATGATTAGGGTCAGACATTAGGAGTCTTGGCCTAGCAGCGAGTACAGTAAAATTAGGCTGAGCAGAGTTTCATTCTTACCTTACCAAAACAAAAGGGATAATTACAGCCAAACAAACATAGGAAAAGGGTAAATCCATACCAGGAAACACAAGACAAGGTCACACAAACCCCCTCCCCCCACTACACACACATACACACTCACCTCCACTACCACTAACTCCATCAACATCAAAATAACAGGAAATAACAATCACTGGTCTTTATTATCTCTCAACATTAATGGACTGAATTCCATAATAAAAAAGACCTAGGCTAACGGAATGGATATGAAAACAAGATCTACCATTCCACTGCATACAAGAAACACTCCTTAGCAATAAACATAGACATTACCTCAGAGTAAACAATTGACAAAAAGATTTCCAAGAAAATGGATCCAAAAGCAAGATGCAGTAACCATTCTAATATCTAATAAAATAGAGTTTCAACCAAAATTAATCAAAGGAGACAGGGAATGACAATTGATACTTATCAAAGGAAAAATAGACTAAAATGATATCTCTATTCTGATCTATGTCCCAAATGCAATTAAACCCACATTTGCAAAGAAATATTGATAAAGCTTAAATCACACATTGAACCACACACATTCATAGTTTGGGACTTCAACACCTCATTCTCATTAGTCCGCAGGTCATCCAGACCCAATCCAAGCAGAAAAGTAATGAAACTAGCAGACATTATTAAGGAAAGGGACCTAACAAATATGAATATAATATTTTACCTAAACACAAAAGTATATACCTTCTTTTCAGCACCTCATGGGTTGTTTTACTAAATTGTCTATATAATCAGTCACAAAGCAGCATCAATATATAAAAGAAAATTTAGATAATGCATCGAATTATTAGGTCTTACTTCAAAAGCCTGTACACAAATAAATTAGAAAATCCTAATGAAATGGACAATTTTCTAAACAGATATCACTTATTGAAATTAAATCAAGATAAGGTAAAGGATTTAAACAGCACCATATTCCCTAAAGAGAAAGAAACAGTCATTACAAGGCTTCCAACACCCTCTCCCCAAAAAAGGTCATTTTAATGCAGAATTTACCAGACTTTCAAAGAAGAGTTAACACCAAATACTCCTCAAACTATTCCACAAATAGAAACAAAAGGAACACTGCCAAACTCATTCTATGAAGCCACAGTTACCCACCCTAATACCTAAACGACATAAAGACTCTATCAAGAAAGAGAACTTCTGGCAATTTCTTTTATGAACATAAAATAGTTGTGAACCAAATGCAAGAACACATCAAAATGATCATTCACCATAATTAAGTAGGTTTTATCCCAGGGATGCAGGGATCGTGTGATATATGGAATCCACCAATATATCACAATATAAACTAACTCAATGAAAAATTTCACATGATCATTTCACTAGGTGCTGAAAAAGCATTTGACAGAATACTACACCCCTTCATGTTAAATGTCTTGGAAAGATCAGGAATTCAAGATGCATACCTAAACATAGTAAGAACATACCAATAGTCAATATCAAACTAAATGGAGAGAAACAATTCCACTAAAATCAAGGATAAGACAAGACCGCCCACTCTCTCCTTACCCATTCAACACAGAAGTTGAAGTTCTAACTAGAGCAATAATATATCAAGGGGATACAATTTTGGAAAAGAAGAAGTCACAATATTACAATTTGCAGATGGTATGATAGTATACATAAGCAACCCTAAAGTTCTACCAGAAAACTTCTATAGCTGATAAACAGTGTCAGAGAAGTTCCTGAATACAAAATTAACTCAAAGATATCAGTAGCTCTTCTTCATTTTAATGAAAAGTGGGATAAGAAACAATTGAGTGACAATGCACCTTGTACGAAAACCAGCAATAATACAAAATATTTGGTGTAACTCTAACCAAGCATTGAAAGATCTGTATGAGCCGGGCGGTGGTGGCGCACGCCTTTAATCCCAGCACTTGGGAGGCAGAGGCAGGCGGATTTCTGAGTTCGAGGCCAGCCTGGTCTACCAAGTGAGTTCCAGGACAGCCAGGGCTATACAGAGAAACCCTGTCTCGAAAAAAACCAAAAAAAGAAAAGGGAAAAAAAAAAAAAAGAAGTTTGAAAAAAAAAAAAAAAGAAAGATCTGTATGATAATATCTTCAAGTTCCTTAAAAAATAATTTGAAGAAGATATCAGAAAATGGACTCCCATGTTCATATATAGGTAGGATTAACATACTGAAAATTGACATCTTATGAAAAGCAATATACAAGTTCAGTGGACTTCCAATAATTTTATAGACCTTCTACCAGTAGTGCTGCTGTAATTGGATTTCTACAAGTAGAAGAATGAAAATAGATCCATATTTCTCACCTGTACTCAAGTCCAAGTAGATCAAGGACCTCCACATACAAACGAAGACACCAAATCTCTTAGAAGATACACTGGGAAGTAGCCTCGAAAACATTGGTATAGGAGACATTTCCTGAATAAAACACCAATGCCTCAGGCTCCAAGATCAATAACTGATAAATGGGTTCTCATGAAACTGCAAAGCTTCTGTAAGGCAAAGGACACTGTCAATAAGAAAAAATCACCAGCATACAGATTTGGAAAGGCTCTTCACCATCCATACATTTGAGTGTGGGCTAGTATCCAAAATTCTTAAAGAACTCAAGGAGTTAAACACTCACAACTCAAATAAGCCAATTTAAAATATGGGGCACAGAGCTAAACATAATTTTCAACAGACAAATCTCCATTAGTCAAGAAGCACACAAATAAGTGTGCAAATCCTTAATCATCAGGGAAATGCATATCAAAACAACACTGAGATTCCATCTTACACTGATCAAAATGGCTAAGATCAAAAATTCAAGTGATAGTCCATGCTGATGAAAGTAGAGAACAAGGGGAATTTTCCTTCATTGGTACTTGGAGTGCAAACATATACAGTTATATTTAAAGTAATTTTAGCTGTTTCTCAGAAATCTGGAACTAGTTATACCTCAAGAACCAGTTATTCTATTCCTGGGCATATAAGCCAAATGTGCTCCACCATCTCACAAAGACAGTTGCTCAACTATGTCCATAACAACTTTATTTGCAATTGTCAGAAACTGAAAACAACAAACATGTGCCTCTACTGAAGAATGGATAAAGAAAATGTGCACATCTTTACAACGGAATACTATTCAGACATTTAAAAGAAATACATGATGAATTTTGCAAGCAAGTGGATGGAACTTGAGTATGCCATCCTGAGTGAGCTTACCCAGTCTAAGAAGACATGCACAATATATACTCAAATTTAAGTGGATGTTAGCCATATAATACAGGATGCCCTTGTTACACTCTACAGACCCAAGTAGCTGGACATGAAGAAGGGCACAAGCAAGGATGGTTGAGTTCCAGTTGGAAGGTGTAATGGAATTGACATTTAAGTAAGATAGAGGCAGGGTACTGGGTAAAAGAGAGGATCAGGAAGGGAGTATGAGGTTTCAGATCCAGTGTATCAAGGGATAGGGTAGATGATGTGATTGCCTTGAGAATAAATGGAAATTTGTAACTGATATAGAGGGGTTGGGTGCATCTCCAGGAAGAGGTGAGACCTGGTATATAGGAGGCACCCAAGAATCAAAATGGGGCATCCTTAGCTGGGGAAATGGAGACTGTGGTAGAATGCTCCCTCTGGTCAGGCACCAACCCATCCACTAAACTTTCTACATCAAATTTGTCTAGTCTACAAGAAATGTAGGCATTGGGGATAGAGCAGAGACTGAGGGAATAGCCAACCAATAATAAGCCAAACTTGAGACCCATCCTATGGACAAGCACCAATTCCCAACACTATTCTTGTTAGGAGTCTAGCATACCTGTCCTCTGCAACTAGCTAACCACCAGCTGACTCAGACAAATGCAAACACCCTTATCCAAAAAGTAGATGGAGCTTAGGGACACTTCTGGAAGAATAGCAGGAAGAATTACAGTCCCTAAGATCATAGGAGCTCTACAGGAAGACCAGAAGAATCAACTAACCTGGACTCTTGGGGCTCTCAGAGACTGACCCACCAAACAAAGAACATACAAACACTGTACCTAGACCTCCCCTCATATATGTAGCAGATATGCTCCTTGGCATTATCATGGGTCCCAAACAACTGGAGTGGAGACCAACCCAAATGTATGTGGGATATACTCTTCTAACTGAGCTGCCTTATCTGGCCTCAGTGAGCAAGGAAGCAACTAGCTTCACTGAGACCTGAAGTGCCAGGGTGGGGAGATATCCAGTAGGGCCTCCCAACTGCACAAAGGAGAAGGAATGAGGATGGGGAAGTATTGTGGGAGGAAGGAAATGAGCAGTATGTATAGTGAAAAAGTGAAAATAAAGAAATTTTACTTTTCTCTTTAAAACAAAGAAAAGAAAAGCAAAAAAGAAATTTTGTCTAACCATACAATGTGTGTCTTCATATTAATCTCTCTCTTTACCTACTCTTCTCTTTTATTTATTGATTCTTCTATATTTTTTCTTCATTTTATTTGTTTCTTTTATAAATCTGAAGATATTTTATGAACTTCTAAAGAAGGTCTTAAAATTATTTTTAAAATAAATTCAAGAATTTCATACATGATGATTTTAAGTATATATTCCCTTTCATTGTTTCCCTCTCCAAATACTTATGTATAGGCCTATGTAACCAACTTTATGATCATCTCTTTATGATGATAAGATATTAAAATAATTAATGTATATATCTTATTACAAAGCAGAGCAATATAACAAATTTTCCAATTCTAAAACTATGATAGTGTTTAAAATACACTGATGGAAAAATATAATAGTCAATGGGGTATCATTTAGGCATATTCATGCCTAAATGAAAATGACTGTTCATGATAAGAAAGTTCCTGAGGAAACTGATGGAAAAATATAACAGTCAATGGGGAATCATTTAGGCATATTCATGCCTAAATGAAAATGGCTGTTCATGATAAGAAAGTTCCTGAGGAAACTGGGTAATGAGCTCCCTAAACATGAGAAAGGCAACAGAAGGGAATTATATATAGAGCTTTCAAAGATTTTATATTTTCCCTATGATTAATATCAAGGGCATCTGTGCCTCTTGAGAACTGAGGGAGCTTGTTTATATAGTGGATTACGTTGATGGATTTCCGTATATTGAACCATCCCTACATTCCTGGGATAAAGCCTACTTGATCATGTTTTTTCGGTGGGGGAACTTTCATTGACTGGTGTCTGGTATCTGTCTAGGAAATTGTCTATTTCATCCAGATTTTCCAGTTTTATTGAATATTGGCTTTTGTAGTAGGATCTAATAATTTATTTTAATTTCCTCAGTTTCTATAGTTATGTCTCCCTTCTCAGTTCTGATTTTTATTAATTTGGATACTGTCTCTGTGCCCTCTGGTTATTCTTGCTAAGGGTTTATCTATCTTGTTGATTTTCTCAAAAGAGCAGCTCTTGGTTTTGTTGATTCTTTATATAGTTCTTTTTGTTTCGACTTGGTTTACTTCAGCCCCGAGTTTGATTATTTCTGGCTGTCTACTCCTCTTGGGTGCATTTGCTTCTTTTTGTTTTAGAGCTTTCAGGTGTGTTGTCTAGCTGCTAGTGTGTGCTCTCTCCAGTTTCTTTTTGTATGCACTTAGAGCTATGAGTTTTCCTCTTAGCACTGCCTTCATTGTATCCCACAAGTTTTGGTATGATGTGTCTTCATTTTCAGTAAATTCTAAAAAGTCGTTAATTTCTTTTTTTACTTCTTCCCTGAACATGTTATCATTGAGTGTAACATTGCTCAGTTTCCACGTGTATGTGGGCTTTCCATTGATTTTTATCATTATTGAAGATCAACTTTAGCCTGTGGTGATCTGATTATTTCAATTGGATTATTTCAATCTTCTAGTATCTGTTCAGGCCTGTCTTGTGATCAATTATGTGGTCAGTTTTGGAGAAGGTACCATGAGGTGCTGAGAAGAAGGTATATTCTTTGGTTTTGGAATGAAATGTTCTATAAATATCTGCTAAATATATTTGATTTACAACTTCTATTAGAATTCTCATATAATGGATGGAAAAGAGGGGAGGGAAGAAGAAACCTAGGAATGTAAAAAACTAGCTATTCCTAGGAATAATAAATTTGTTTTTGCCATGTAGATGGAACTGTTAGAGATGAATAAGATTCTTTCTATCTATGATAATAGCCTTGTGAGTTGGGGTAATTGTTATTTCCAAATAGGTGACCTGAAGAGTAGACAGACAAAGAGTGGACTTTAGAAGGTGATACTCTGTAGCCTTGACTGAACAGGAAATTTAAAAGAGCAGAAGTGTCAGCTTGGATAAATTTTAGAGAGGGATTGCAGAGAAGAATATCATCTACTAATGGACTATCTTAGATTTAGGGAGAGAAAAAGAAAGTAAGTGAGAAGCCAAGGCATGGCCAAATAGGTGTCCCAAAATCCCTGAGGTAGAACAGTTCAGGTTAGTAGGGTAGAAAAGTGGGTGTCAGGTCTGTCTAGGCAAAAGAATCAGAGGTATAAGATCCCAGACTTTTTTTTTTTTTTATTTGAGAAAGTTCATTTAGTGAGAAAGCGTCATGTACTCTGATCCCAGCAACTTCTCTTAAAGGAAGGACTGATCCTGGGTTAAGCTGGGTAGGGGAAGAAGTAGAGGGCTTGGTTGTAGATTTAAAGTGAGTGGTGGGAGGGCTGAAAGAAGGTGGTAGCTTAGGATGACTGGAGGGGCCTGTAGCTGGCACAGGACGGGAGGAATCTGGAGAGGCTGAGAAAAGAGGCTCTGGGGAAGTCTGTTGAGAAGAGGAGGCAGCTTGAATGCTGGGGAAGTAGGTGTGGTTATAGAAGCAAGTTTGTGGTGGTAAGGGGGAGGTTCATTTTCTGGATAGAGAATAGTAGAAGTTTCATCTGGTTGATGTTTCATAGCTAGAAGGAGTTGAGTTGGGGAACAGGAAGAGCAAAGAGAGGGTTTGGAGAGAAGACAGGTAAAATCTTGGACATAGAGGACATCCTTCCATTTAATAGATAGATGACAGTATGTTTGAACATCCTTTAGACTGGTAGGATTAAAAGTCCCACTATGTGGCCACTTGCAGTCATTATCTAATGGGTACTGAGGCCAGACATTATTGCAAATGTGTATAAATTTGGATGCCTTTAAATAAGACACCAGTTTAACAGGTTTGAGATTTTCTAGGAGACATCCCAGTGGGGACCCTGGAGACATGGTTGAAGAGGAAATGCCCATTGGATGAGAGAAATCATTACAATATTACAACCCATGTCCTTAATAATGATAGATCAATCTTGCCATGCCATTTAAACGGCAGTAGATCAATGAAATATATTGAGCAACCAAGTCTATGCTTAATGGGTCATCACTCGGAAGCTAGTGGTTGAGAACTGTGGGCCTAATACCTGAGCTATTGGTCTAGGGTCCGAGAGAGAGTGGTTTAACCCCAGCATTAATGAAAGAAAGAAATCAAGAGAGAACTGCTTCTTAGACAGTGAGAGGAAAGGAGTCACCCAAGAGTCAAAGTCCAAAACTAAGGAGTTAGTTGCAAGGTGGTCATAGAGACCATAGAGAAGTCCATCCCTTAGACCCATAGAAAGCGGTCAATCCTTTCTAGGGACAAGGGGCACTCTACCCTGAGCCAAACGGTAAGCTTACCAATCCTCTGGGGGTTTGCAAGAGGTTTTAGAGATCCGGTGCCAGGAAAGTGAACTTGTACAGACTTTGGACTTATCCAGATGAGGTTTGGGCCCATGGGCCTTGAAGCATGTGGCAGTGGCTACTCCATATGATGGTGAGTTCCACACTCCCTGCAATGGTGACAGAGCTGTAAACCCACTGGACCTACCAGGCAGAGGTCCCATGTGGGTTTTGGCACTAATATTAGAATGAGCAATCAACAGTTCTCACATGAAAGATTTTATTGGTAGAAGTGGCCTCTAAGGGAAGGGCAGAGGGAAGAAGAAGAGAAGAAGGGGACTATGGGTTAGGGTATGCATCTTTTATCTGGGCTGTGACATATGTGACACATGAGAAAAGGGATGGCTGCGGATGCCAAGGCAATGGATACAGGAGCATCACCCTAGCCTAGAGATGACATGTCTCATCATTTCGTCCAACAGTTGGCTATGAAGAGCTTCTGGCTGTACATGGATGCACTTGAAACTACCAGACCCTAAAAGACTACATATGCCAGCCCATGCTACTACTATACCCAGCAAAGTCCTTGGTCAACATAGATGGAGAAATCAAGATATTCCATGAGAAAAACAAAAGGTAAACAATATCTTTCTACTAATCCAGCCTTACATCGGCTACTAGAAGCACAACTCCAACACAAGTAGAATAATTACACTTAAGAAAACACAAGAAATTATTCATCTCACAAAAAACCCAAAGAAAATCATATATACATATCACTTCCAAAAATGAACATAACAGGAACATTTGTCTTTAGTATCTTTTAATATCAATGGTATCAATTCCCCAGTAAAAAGACCCAGAATAACTGACTTGATACACAAAAAGAATCCATAATTTTACTGAATTCAAGAAATATACCTCAGCAACAAAGACAGTCACTACCTTAGAGTAAAGGGCTGGGAAAAACTCTTCCAAGCAAACAGTCTCAAGAAAAAGGCTGAAGTTGCCATTCTTTTTTGTTTGTTTGTTTTGTTTTGTTTTTGTTTTATGGAGTTGCCATTCTAATATCTAATACAAAAAGACTTTTAACCAAAAGTAATCAAAAGAGATGGGGAAGGATACTTCATAATCATCAATGGAAAAATCCACCAAGATATCTCAATTCTGACCATCTATGCCCCAAACACATGAGCAACCTCATTCATAAAAGAAATTTTACTAAAGCTCAAAACACACATTGAACCTCACCCCATAATAGTGGACGACTTCAATACTCCAGTCTAACCAATGGACAGGCCATTGAAATGAAAGCTAAGTAGAGACACAGTGAAACTAACAGAAATTATGAACCAAGTACATTTAAGAGATATCTATAGAATATTTCACCCCAAAACAAAAGAATATAACTTCTTCTCAGTACCTCAGGGAGTCTTCTATAAAATTTAACATATAGTCAGTCACAACTCAAGCGTCAGCAGATACAAGAAAATTGAAATAACACATTGTATCTTATCAGACCATATGAATTAAAGCTGGACTTCAACATCAGCAGAAATGCCAGAAAGCTACACACTCAACAATTGATAAATGTGACCTCAAGAAACTGAAAAGGTTCTGTGACTTAGTCATTGTTTTTCTTCCTGCACAAAACATCATGACCAAGAAGCAAGTTGGGGAGGAAAGGATTTATTCAGCTCCTACTTTCATATTGCTCTTGATCACCAAAGGAAGTCAGGACTGGAGCTCAAGTAGGTCAGGCAGCAGGAGCTGATGCAGAGACCACACAGAGGGATGTCACTTACTGGCTTGCTTCTCTTGGCTTGTTCAGCTTGCAGCATTTTCTCATGGGAGACTCCTTTCTATGTGATAACTCCAGCTTGTGTCTTGGTGAAACACAAAACCAGTCAATACATTCTGTAAGGAAAAGGACACTGTCAATAGACAAACCAGAAGCCTACCAATTGGGAGAAGATCATTACCAACCGTACATCTGACACAGGGCGAATATCCAAAATTTATAAAGAACTAACAACCCAAATAATCCAATTAAAAAACGGGTTACAGAACTAAACAGAGTTTTCTCAACAGAGGAATTTCAAATGGACAAGAAGCACTAAAAAAAGTAATCAAAGTCCTTAGTCATCAGAGAAATGCAAATCAAAACAACTGTGAGTTACCATCTTATACCTGCCAGAATGGCTAAGATCAAAACCTCAAGAGATCACACATAAGGGCAAGGATATGGAGGAAAGGGAACACTTCTTCATTGTTGGTGGGAGTGCCACCTCATACAACCACTTTGGAAATGAATTTATAAGTTTCTCAGAAAATGGAATAATTCTACCTCAAGAACCAGTTGTACCTCTCTTGGGCATATGTCATAAAGATGTTCCGACATCCCACAAAGACACTTACTTAACTTTGTTCATAGCAACTTTATTTGTAATAGCCAGAAACTGGAAACAATCTAGATTTCCCTCTATTGAAGAATGGATAAAGAAAATATGGCACATCTATACAATGGAATGTTATTCAGCTATTAAAATTAAAGACATCGTGAATTTTGCAGTCAAATGTAGAGAACTTGAGAATATCATCCTTAGTGAGATAACCCAGTCGTCAAAGTACATGCATGGTATGTACTAAGTTATAAGTGGATTTCATCACAAAAGAAAAGTACATGTTATATACTCCACAGCACCAAAGAAGCTAAAAACAAGGTAAGCCCAAGGAGCTTGAATCTCACATAGAAAGAATAATGAATGAAATAGTCATAAGAGGCAAACAGAGGGATCAGACTGGAAGGATGGGGAATGGGGAGAGGACGAGGAATTCACGATCAGGTGTGGGGAATGACAGGGGAGATGCACAGATGACCATGAAAGTGAGAGAAAATATTCAACTGATAGGGGTGAGGGGATGGATGGAATCTCTAGGACTAGACATACTTGGGATAAGGGCTGCACTTAAGAATCACTGGGGTTAACTTAACTGTGACTTACTACCTTGGGGATATGGAACCTAAAAGGCTACCTCCTAGTATGGCAATAGAGATACCAACCCACCCACAAAACCTTCAGTACAAAATTTATCCACTCTAAAAGAAATACATGCATGGGGTGGGGAGGGAGCAGAGACTGAGCGAGTGACCAATGAATAACTGGCCCAAACTGAAGCCCATCCTATGGGCAAGTACCATTCCCTAATACTATCAATGATCCTGTTATGCTTGCAGACAGAAGCGTATTGATCATTAACAGGCTCCACTCTGCAACTTAGACAGAGAGACGCTAGGCCAAACAATGGGTAGAGCTTGGGGACTCTTAAAAAAAAAATAGAAGAAAAAATTGTGAGCCTGGAAGCAGATAGGAGCTCCACAGGAAGACCAAAACGTCAAACACCTTGGACCCTTGTGGCTCTCAGAGTCTGAACCACCAACCAAAGAACATAAATGGGCTGGAACTAGGCTTCCCCTGACATATGTGCAGATGTGTAGCTTGGTTATCATGTTGTTCCTGAACAACTGAAATTTGGTTGCTGTTGCCTGTATATGGGATATATTCTTCTAGCTGGGCTGCCTTGTCTGCCCTCAATGGGCTAGGAAGAACCTAACTTTGCAAAGTCTAGAAGTGCCACGGTGGGTGATACAAAGTGTGGCCTTCACCTGCTCAGAGGATAAGGGGATGGGAGATTGGGGAAGGATTGTGGGAAAGGGTGACAAAGAGAGTGACAGTGAGTAGGATATAAAGAGAATAAGTAAAACAAAAGTTAAATTGAAGTAAAATAAAGAGAAACAATTTTCAAGTTTCTAGCTAGGACACTTTCTAGTTTAAAAGAAACTGGGATTAGTAAATGTAAAATAGTCGCATTATTTAAGCAATTCTCAACATTCTGCGATTTACCACATGGTTTCTATGCTTGGAGCACCAGTTTGCAAATTCTATCCTATTTCACTACATCTAAAAATGAGTATGAAATGATTTCTAAATAGTCATAAAAATATTACTTTAAGTCAATACTGTATTATCCAACTGTGTCATAAATACTAAATGCGTTATTTTAAGCATAGTTTCATTGGTCTGAATCCAATCAATTATAATTAGCTTATAATAAGTATTTAGAAATTTTCATAAAGTATTCATGAATATATGTGCAACTCTGCTTCCAGCCTTTCATTTTTTTCCCCATTCTGAGGAAAATAATTTGTATTTTCAACAGAAACAAATATTTTTATTTGTATTATTTAAGCAACTTGGTAAGACTTGGGTTAGTGTTAGTGTTAGTGTTAGCATTAAATCAGGTAAAAGGCAAACTACAGTGAAGATGTTTTGTATTTTAAATGTAATTGTGAGGTAATTGTGGGTAGGCACAGGCAACTAAATCTTATTTCTTGAGTATTTAAAATTTTAATTTAAAACTAACTAAACAACCAGACAGGAATCCAAGAAACATTTGGGAATATTTTCCATGGACCTACATATTAAGATTTCTCTTAATCTAAAGAACAATTTTCTAGTTCTGGGAGTCAGAGAACCAGTGTGTTCCTAACACTGGACAATTCAGTGGGGGCACCATTAAGGATTCATATCTGAGATTATTTGGGCAGTACAAATTTGGTTTGATCACACACAAACATACATATACACACACAATTACAGAGACACACACACACACCCCACATGGGGAAAGAGAGTGGGTAGGGAGAAAGAGAGAGAGAGAGTCATTCATGCAAGGATAAGTAAAAGAAGATTGGTATTACAAAGTGGAGGAAGGTAGTATCAGAGACACTCATGAGAAAAGTACAGTGAGTGTATGCATGAATATATCACAAGGAAAGGCATTATATTTTTATGAATAAAAATACTAAGTAAAAAGCATTAAAAAGAGAATAAAATTATGTTCTTTTCAGAAAAATAGTTAAAAATGCACATCACCAATCTAACATAAATAGTCTACCTTTAGTAGTGCACATATAGATGGACTCAGTGACTGCCAAAGAAAGAATATTGTAAATTAAGAAAGCACTGATAGTTGGGCGGATATTATGGAATTGGAGGAGGGAAAAGAAGGTAGATTCGATCAAACTCCATAATATATATGTATGGACTTCTTGAATAATAAAAATAAGCATTCTATAATTAGAAATTGCATTAAATATGATAATATTAAAGCAGATAAATGTCTAATATGTGTAGAACATCAAGCTAATACCAGCCCATTCTTCATCCCCACGTTCCTTTCTAATATCTTTGCTTGTCAATACTTCCGTAATCTGATTTCTGTTTCCTTTGAGATCCAAGGTGATATTTCTCTTTCATGCAACATTACATTCTTCTCTCATTCTTGACACTAAAGGAAGTCGGGAAATGGATCTGAATTGAATGACATCTAGCCAAAGCTACCACTGTGTTGGAGGACACTTAGCCAAGGTCATGATTGGCTTGCTCCAGGACTTCTGCTTCCAGGAGTACATAGTATGAAACATATAGCCTGATTTTTTTTGGTGTTATGTTGTTTCTCTCTACCTTTCTCATGGAAGCCTTCCTAAGCTACCCATTGAAAACCTCTCAGGCTATTCTCTCTGTCAATTTAGCATCCTTACAGTTCCCTTGCATTCAGTAGAAGAAATTCACAGGACTAATACATTCTCTTTCTCTGTGAATGCCTTAAAGTGTAGAGAAAACTATGGAGTAGATTTGCTGAGTCCTAGTATGTTCCCTTCAGAATACACACTCATTATGGCATGTGGAAAGTATAAGAATTTAGAATGAAGTTAGAGACTATACTACTTTAGAAAACTGGCAGTAATTGGATTTCCTTATGGAGACTGCTGACTGTTTTTCCTCCTTAGCAAGCTTCTCAGAAATCTTGGATGTTATGGGAGCCTGGATGTTTCCAGAGTGGTTCCAGCTTCATTCTTCTATGCCATATGTCCAAAGTGTGTAGTGTCACCTATAATAGGGTCTTATGTTACAGCTCTAGAATGCAACCATGAACAATTACAATAGTTGATACTATTTTGTCCATGTCTTGGACCAACAACTCTAAGGTAACATTCCCATGCCTGACTCTGTGTTTTTTTGTTTGGTAGTTTATGCTGCTTGTGGGAAGCATTGCCAACCACATAGTTTAATGCTTTTAAAGTATATTTTACTTTTTGGATACATATACACTTATGTATTCTGTTTTAAGTAAAAATAAAATACATGTCTCCCCCATTGTTTTTTAAATATATTTAGTATTCCTCTACCATTCCTCTACCTCATATAGACCTCCTTACCATGGAATTTCTTCTCATTTTTACCACCTTTTCTCCTAGTATCTTTATTCTACCGTAGCCTTCTCTATAGCTTCTTTTCCTCAGCTACATGGTTGGTCCTTTTTACTTCCATGGTTACTCCATGTTATATACTCAAATCTAAAGATTCATAGCTGTGCCCATAGACAAAAGAGAACATGCCACATTTGCCTTTCTGTCTCTGAATAACTTCACTCATGATAATATTTTCTAGGTCCATTTATTTCTCTACTAAATCTTTGAGACCGAATCAATGTTTTCATCAAAGTGGCAGAAAACAAGATCAATGAAGGAAAAAAATACTGCTCTTTCCATATACCAATTACAAATATAATTGTATATAATTTTTCCTGTGAAAGGAAAAAATGGACATAGTTATATTCACAAAAGCATCAAAATCTATCTATAAGGAAACCTAACAACTTAACAAAATATGTGAAAAGTTTCTACACTGGAAACTACAAATCTCTGAAGAAAAGAGATGTAGGAAGTCAGTAGAGGATGGAAGATCTTCCATGATCATGATTTGGTATCATTAATATTGTAAACACATGTGTATCATAACAATATTTTTTGATTCAAAATAATCCCAACCAAAATACTGACAAGATTATTAACAGAATTTCTCTAAAATCATAAAATTCATATATTGACACAAAACACTCTTACTCATCAAGCTATTCTAAGGAAAAAATAATTATAGGGGATTATAATATCATATTTCAAATAATGTTACAGAAGTATATTATTAAAAAATGGTATTAGTAAAATCAGATACTTGGATCACAGTAATGAAAAAAGGAGACCCAGACTTGAGTATGCATAGATAGAATCATGTGATATTTGATAAAGGTGTTAGAAATTCACAATACAGGGAACACCTTGTCTTCAACAAACAATCCTGGGAAAACAGAATGTCCAGATTCAGTAAAATGATGTACACATTTACTTCTCTACACAGAAAATCAAATTCAAATGGGTGAAAGATCTTAAATGTGAATACTAAAGCCCTGAAACGATTAGAAAAAAGAATAAGTAGTACTGAATGAAAATCTAAGTGTAGGAAAAGACTTTCTGAATAAGGCTTCATTTAGTCAGAATTTAAGGCAAATAATAGACAAACAGAATCACATAAAACTAAAAGTCTGTGCAGCTAATGAAATGATCAGTCATGAAAAGATACAGCCCACAGATGGGAGAAAGTCTTTGCCAGCTATATTTCTTATAAGAGATTAATATCCAGAAAACACAGAGAAGTCAAAACAAAGAAACAACCCAGAGAGAAAATGGCTCATATGAAAACTGACAAAGGATCTATAGAGAGAATCGAGGAGAAGAAATAAAAACTGCTAACAAACTTGAAAAACGTGTTCAAAATTGTTAGAAGTTAGAGAATTTCAAATTAATAGTACATTGAGTTTCCATGTTATACCAGTCAGAATGGTGAAGATCACGATAAGAGCAGACAACATATCCTGCATAAGATGTTTAAAAATGAATCCCCATTCAGATTCTTGGGAGACAAAAGGCAATCAGTATGGAAATAGGGGTCATGAATTCTGAAAATGTAAAGTAAATTTATCACATGACCTAGATTCACCATGCCTTAGGATATGGCAAAGGACTCAACATCCCACTCTTCAGATCCATGCTCATGTTCATTGTCACTCTAGTCACAATAGATAAGAAGGGGAAACAAACTAAATGTCCTGTATCTACTGAGTGGATTGAGAACATGTTACATACAAACAATAGAATAATACATGACTGTGAAGAGACAATTGGTCTTTAATATCATCACCACATTATATGATATTATATGATATACAGAGGGTCAGAAATTTGAACAATGGGGGATGGGGAACTGAGCAATGGGGAATGGAGAATGGTAGCCACCAGCAAGTTCAGGATGCCAAGAAGGAAGGCAAGAGACTCCTGGGACCCAACAGGGATGAGATTAGCTGAAATGCCCAACAAAGTGGGAGGGAGAACCTGTAGAGACCTTATCCAGAGGCTAGGCAAGACACTCACTTGGGGGATGGGGCCACCCACTCATCTCCAAATTCTTAACCCAGAATGGCTCCTGTCTAAAGGAAATATGGGGACAAAGTGTGGCACAGAGACTGAAGAAAAGGTCATCCAGAAACTGCCCCACCTGGGGATACATGTCATATACAGACACCAAACCTAGACTGTATTGTGGATGTCAAGATAGGAGTCTGTTATAGCTGTCTCCTGAGAGACCCAAGACTTGGTGTTAGCAGGCATGTATGTCAGACCTATTGCTGAATTTAGGCCTATGGCTGATTTTAGGCCTTCAGTGTATAGGCAGGGCTGCCCCTGACACCCACCCTTTTCCAAATTTTAACCCAGAATTGCTCTTCTCTAATGAAAATACAGAGGAAAAGACTGGAAAAGAGACTGAAGGAAAGGCCATCCAGAGAATGTTCCACCTGGAGATTCATCCCATATGCTGACACCCAACCCAGTCACTGTTTCTGATACCAAGAAAGATTTGCTGACAGGAGTCTGCTATGCATGTCTTCTGAGAGGTCCTGCCAAATCCTGACCAATACAGATGCAGATGCCTGTAGCCAACCATCAGACTGAGCCTAACTCATGCACCGGGGGCCCCCAATGCAGGAGTTAGGGGAAGGACTGAAGGAATTGAAGGGATTTGCAACTCAGTAGGAAGAACAGCAATATCAATCAACCACACCACCCCCAGAGTTCCCAGGGACTAAACTACCAACCAAAAATACACATGGAGGGACCCCAATGGCTCCAGCTACATATGTAGCAGAAGCCTTATCTGGTATCAATAGGAAGGGAGGCCCTTGATCCTGTGAAGGCTTTATGCCCCAGTGTTGGGAAATGCTAGGGTGGTGGGTGAGATGGGAGTGCATGGGTAGGTGGGGGAGGACCCTCACTGAAGCCAAGGGACAGGCACCAGATAAGGTTTTTTCAAAGGGGAAATCAGGGAGGAGGGTTAAATTTGAAATGTAAATAATAAAATAACCAATAAAATTTTTTAAGAATAGGGTTTCACCTAGCGTTCGCTCAACTTGAAGTATGAACTTCATGTTAACTTTAAGTTCCTGATACTTTTTTCTCCATTTTCTAATCTCACAAAATATTTTGAATTAAGTATGAGTTTGATTAAAGATTTGGGTAACTATGCTGGGTCATACTTATAATCCCAGAACTCATGAGGTTTAGGTAGAGGAATTCCAAATTTGATACCAAGCTGTGACAAATAGCAAGACTTCGTGTGAAAATAATAATTCCAGTTATAATATACACACACACACACATATACAGAGAGAGAGAGAGGGTGGGAGGGAGGGAGGGAGAGAGAGTTTTGAGGATCAAATAGTGCTTTGAATCAGTGGTAGGCTACACTTTGAAAATCAAGCCGGCAATATATTTATGCATTTATTTACACAATTATTTTTTTATTTTAAAGATTTATTTACTTATTTTATATATATGAGGACACCCTTGTTATCTTCAGACAAACCAGAAGAGGGCATCAGATCCCTTTACAAATGTTTGTGAGATACCATGTGGTTTCAAGGAACTGAACTTAGAAACTCTGGAAAAGCAACCAGTGCTCTTAACTTCTGAGGCATCTCTCTAGCCCCATTTTTTTGTGCATTAGATTGTATTTTACTAACTTGATAGTTCTCTGTGATTGCAAGATTGACATAATGATGATAATTTATCTATTGTTAACCCACCATATGTAGTAATAATCAAACCCATTTTGTATTTACATGCAAAATCTTTTTTTCTTTTTTAGAGAATTGATGTCAGTTTTATTTAATTTGCTCATTATTTAAAGCTTTTCTGTAATTGTGATATTGTATAATTCTGTTTGTTTAATACACCATAAAATTAATTCTCAGTTATATTTGTTTTTAATATATACATTTTTTAAAGTATTTAAATCATTAATCCATATAGCTGCCCATGATATTTGGGGATTTTTTGAGGAATATTTAAAGAATTATGTACTGAGAGACAAAATGTGACCCAAATTACTCATGACTTCTGTCCTGTATCTTTACCTTCAACTTTAGATGATGAAAATCAGCTAAAATATTCACATATCAATATTTAATTCTATTAATTATCCTTTCAATGACAGATCATTTTAATTGGCACTTGATGATTCCTATAAATTGTAACAGGCAGATCTTATATAAAGAAACAATTGCTAAAGATGTCATATTTATAGATGATTTTAATTTTTGTTCATCTGTGTGTTTTAAATTTTATACCAAATTTCAAATTAATAATCAACAAATTTGTTCTCATGAGTGAGTTTAGTTTTAAGCATAAAATATTTAAACTTTCTTTAGGAATTAATATATACGCATTCATATGAAAATATATGTTATGGTAATTCATTATGTTTTTATAAATATATACATATACCTATGATCTATCAAGTCAATTCCATGAAAATTATATTAGGTAAAATTGGGTGAATATATAATGTATTATACAACTGATCTGCTATCACATACTGCTATTTTAATTTTACTTTAGTTAAACTGTATACTGATGGAAGATAAAAATTTTTTTCTTTTAACTTATTTTTCAGGCATATAATTTCTATAAACTCAAAGATGTATCATAGAACATAACAAAAGAAGTTGAGTTTGATGAAAGAGAAGTGTGTGGAGTTCTATTTGTTGTCTTTGCTCTTGAGAGATTCACTGTTTATTTCAGATGTGTTTATGGGAAAGTTGGTTTGGGAAAGATTTCATAATATTGTCAACCCTGAGGTTACTAAGAATTATGGATCTCTTGTAAACTTAGTTATAGAAACCCAAAGGATAAGGAAATCCTTGGAGTAATCATGGAGTCTTACACTTTCAGTCCTGCATGGCACCTTGTGACCTTTTTCAAATGAATTTAGACAAGTAGCACACAGCATAATCGAGAAGTAAATATTATTATGATATAAAATGAGACACTTTCCAGGGTGAGTATTGAAAATGACCAAAACATCACTGCAGAGAAAACACTGTTGGGGAATGGAAAAAAATGGGCCTTGTGCCAACTTACCATGTAGTCTTGATATTTCTGAAGTTTATGTGACATACCTGATGGGAAATTTCTGTCCAGGTGATTAAGTAAAAATCCTTGGATTAAATCTAAAGGGAAGGCACCATGGTGTGTTCTTGATCTTTTCCAATTATCATCCAAGTACCCTGAAGACCATTGGGCACTTTAGAATATCATGTCTTTGTTCATCACCAGAGATGGGCCAGTTCCTTTTCTTTGAACAATGATCATGTAACAGAACACATTAAACACACACACACAACACACACACTCACACAAATACAAATACACACACGCACACAGAGACAGACAGAGAGACAGAGACAGAAAAAGAGACAGAGAGACAGAGCAACAAAGAGAGACAAGGGAGGAGAGAAAGACAGAGACAGAGACAGAGAGAAAGTGAGAGACAGGGGGGGAGAGAAAGACAGAGAGAGACAGGGTGAGACAGAGGGAATGGGAGAGAGTAAAAGTGAATTTTTAAAATTAGATATGTTTTACCTGAAGAAAAGAGCCTTTCAGTGGTTTCAGTAGTGCGCTGATATCTCCATTTTCCTTCCTTGGGTCTACTTCATAACCATTCTTCCATTTTTTCAGACTGCATTTTTTTCTTTTTTTTTTTTTTAAATTATTGCTATTCTTTAATCTTTTTTTATTTATAGTCAAGTTGTTATCCCCTTCCTAGTCCACCCTCTGACTGTTCCTTTTCCTAAACTTCCTCCCCCATCTCCAAGAGTATGTTCCTACCCCCCAAACACCTGCCCACCAGAACTCCCCACTCCCTGGGACCTCAATCCTCTCAAGAGGTAGGTGCTTCTTTTCTCACTGAGGCCAGATCAGGCAGTCCTCTGCTGCATATGGGTCAGGGGCCTCAAATCAGCTGGTGTATGCTGCCTAGTTAGTGGCTCAGTATCAGATTGCATTTTACATTTTAATGAGGAATAAGTTTTAAAGAGGAATTCATATGATGTTTAGAATTCTAAGGCAAGACCACTATGATGCTTCTCTCTTCTTCCCTTGTAACTGTTTTCCATTTATATAATTAATGTTAGCCAGGACACTGCCTGTGGTATCTGATATCCAATGAAGTCACAGACCAAGCGTCATCTTTCAGCCTTTATATATTAAAGAACATATTAGAGATAATGATCTCTTTTAAGCATTGGAATGATCCATTTTAAGCACCTATGGCACCCACCTTCATTGAAGCCCTTTGAAAAGTGAAGGAAAATTATTTGAGAAAGGCCAATTTACCCCACTTTTGCCAGTTGGGACATAGTCCAACTGTCTCATGTTCTAATCTCTTTCTCTTGCTATTTTCAGTTGATTTCTTTGATGGAGTCAGTGGAACTACAGTGTTTGGGAATTATCAGGGTCCTGGATTCCAGTTCTTGGATTTCAAAGTGCTAACTCTGAGGGAGAGTTACACACTCAATGACCTGTAAGCCTGCAACTATCTAAGTAGCTACCTAAAAATGAAAGTTGATCCCTTTGATGGGTCTTGTGTAAACCAGCTATAGATCTAATCTCTAGATACAGAGCTTACTTAGTAGAACAGAAGTGCTGATTTATGTGGGATGTCCTCTTGCCTGGTATTTTCTCCTGACTGTGTTCCAATAATTACAGTGCTACAACTCCTTTTAGCTTGATTTTGTCCAAAGAGGATGAAGGTCACCATGAGTAGAAGTCATGCCTACCATGACTAAGCTGTAGTCTATGTTCTCCTCAACCTTCAGAAAGTGGGTATCATTGGTGAATCAAGAGTTAACCTCCCAGTCTCTAGGCTCCTCACTGGGAAAGTCATGTATTAATAGTCACTTGACTACAATAGAGAATCACATGGCCAGTCCTTCTATAGAATCATATAACACAATGACAGATGTTGCTTCTGTTCCTCAAGCTTTTCACTTTCGCCCAGAGACCTGGTAGAGTCAGGATTCTCTAAATAGTAGATGTTCTCTTAGAATCCATATCCTTGTACATGTGTATTTTAAGACATGGTCCTGTTTTAGGACACAAAACCACTTTGGAATCGCAAAATTGCTAAGTTGGCAAGGTTTACATTTGTTTCTCTTTTAACATGCCATTCAGTGCTGCTTATCTTGGGGCCCCTGGGCATAGGTATCGGTGGTAGACAAGAGTTCAGAGTTCACCTTTCATGAAGAACCATATTAGACTTTTCTTCCTAGCATTTATTGCTTCAATCTGCCTTTTTTGATCATGCTCCCTACTGAGACAGTCTTTAAGTTCCATGAGGGTAGTGTTTTTCATTTCTCCAATACTAGTAGACTAAGTACACCATTCTACCCACACTGAAAGTAACTGGAGATTATAAAAAGAACAGTAAAGTTTTCCCTGGCATTATGACTTGTGCTTTTTAACAAAGTACAATGTCCTTCCAGAGACAGAAAGAGTGGAAGCATGTTCTATGAAGTATTGATACACTCTGTATTTTGTTCCATGGTAGTGCCTTTTCCCAGTTTAACTTCAGGTATGTACACGATTAAAGGCATTTTGAGGAAAGAGGTTTAAGACATTTTGGTGTGTGGAGGTGTGTATGGGGGAGACACAGACAGAGAGAAACAGACAGACAGACAATGACAGACAAAGACAAAGACAGAGAGAGACTGGTGAAAGTTATAGGTGAAAATTGTAAAAATTAGGTAATCATATAAATATGATAAAAATGAGGACAGCAGGAAAATTTGGTGCTGTATATCTGTTTACTTCAACTAACAAATAAGTTAAGCAGATGGGCAGAAGAACTGAAACTTTCCTAAGTGTTCATTCTCATTGGATGTGAAGAGACGATACACTCAATTTAATTCATTTTATCAGGTCTAGACATCTGATCTAGAGTGGAATATGATCCATGACATAGAACATTAGCAGTAAGTTCCATTGCTGACTGTGGATGGCAGTGGGGCTGGAATGGAAATTTGTATCATATTGAGGAAGTACCCAGCTGAGCCAGAAAGAAAAACAAACTCTTCTCTCTTCTATCCCCAAAGTGTTCTCTTCTAGTTCTTTCTGAGCTTAGTCTAGTTTTCAAGGAGGAGAATGGTTCTTTTTTTTTTTTTTTTTTTTTTTTTTAGGTTTTTCGAGACAGGGTTTCTCTATGTAGCCCTGGCTGTCCTGGAACTCACTCTGTAGACCAGGCTGGCCTCAAACTCAGAAATCCTCCTGCCTCTGCCTCCTAAGTGCTGGGATTAAAGGCGTGTGCCACCACTGCCCGGCTGAGAATGGCTCACTGAAGTGTGAAAATGACTCCTTTCTTTGGCTGCTTCTGTAATTATTTCTTTGCTTTCAGTTCTGGCTGGGCATCCTCCCTGAATAAGATGAATAATGAAGCAACCCAAAAGACCAGAGAGTGATAGTTACTGAGGACTCTTTCACAGAGTGGCCATTCCTTCCTGAACAACTGTGAATCTCTCCCCTGCGTAGCCCCAGGAGATCTAGCCTTTATTTGAGGGTAAACTCATGTGAGTTTATGATGCTAAGATACACTAGGACATAAGGGCTGGATATTCTACAGGATATGTTAAAACTTGGTTTTATAATATTGACTGTTCAATAACAAAATCCATCAAGAATTTGTGAGTTGAATCCATCATTGCTTACACATAAGAGCAACCATTTTCCTTGTTCTTTAACCAATTGTAATTTTCTTTTGCAGCTTTCTGAAAATAAGAAGTGTTATCCAGGTGGGATTTTAGGTTTTCCTCTGTTCCATTACGGATAATAGACAAGTTAACATTAAGATTAAGCACAATAATATAATTCTTTCCTGAACTTATTCTCCAGAGAAGGCTGGTCTGTTTCGTCAGCTTGCTCAATTATAGTAGTTAGCATACTCAAAATAATGATAAAGAGAAGGATGACTGCCATGAGACCATGGTAGGTCAGGAGTCTCTTGATGCCCCTTGCTTTTCTATGAAGAGATGACAGAAACATGATCGATGGAAAAGACTTTATTTATACACATACACACACATACATACACACAGACGTATATATTGCCTTCACTAGAATATCTACATGACATACCAGCATCCCTTCTTGATCTACAATGATCTATAACCCTCTACTCATGATGTACAGGCATCTACTTTTGTCCTAAAGACATCTATGCATGAGGTACAAGCATCCACTCTTGACAAACAAGCATCTACTCCTGAGCTGAAAGCAACAGCTATTGACCTGCATGCATCTACTTATGAGTTACAAGCATCTACTGAGGAGCTACAAGCATTCACTCTTGACTTTCAAGCATCTACTCATGACCTGCTGAAATCAGCCAGAGACAGTCAGCAAAAATCTAGCACTGACCTATTAGAAATATACAGCACTAACAAGTATACCATTAATGAATAAGTTTCTGGTGAGTTGCTATCCATTGCTCGTATAGTGTCAAACAAGGACACAAACCAGAAGAACACACAGACTTCTGGAAATGATAAAGGTGATTGAAGGAGGCATTCATGAACCCTCTTCTTTTTTTCCCTAGGAATAAAGCTTATATTTTCTCATTGCTTGATTCCATCTTCAACTGGTATTAATATCTGTCTTTCTTGCTGTTTTTTTCCAGTGCCCTCAACTGAACTCAGACAACCAGCACCAGTCTTCTGGGAGAAACCAGGGAGATCTCAGGTAGGGATTTTTGTTTTAAAACATTCTCATTTTTCCATCTATATAAATATTATCCTGTGATAAGAGTTTGGGAGATATTTAGTGCTTTGATCTCAATGCATAATAAATAATAACAAAGTTAATTTCAGTTTTGGTCAGAACAAAACCCTTTTCTCAAAATGTTTGTACAAAGAAGGCAACTGTTAATGACTCCCAAAAAAACTTGTCACATAGTGTCATGGCCAATATTCTATTTTTGTAAAGAAACATCATGACCACTACAACTCTTATGAAAAAAAGGTAACAGATAAAAAGAAAAGAAGAAGGAAGAAAACATTGGGGCTTGCTTACAGTGTCAGAGTTTTAGTCCAGTCTGGTCATGACAGGGTATATTGTAGCTGGTAGGCAGACATGAAGGCAGAGAAGTATAGAGTTCTATATCTGGATGCGAAGCAGCAGGAAAATAGAGACACTGGGTCTGACTTGGGCCTTTGAAATTTCAAAGTCCACCTTCAGTGATATACATCCTCCAAAAAGACCACACCTACCCCAACAAAGGAAAACACCTTCTAATAGTGCCACTTCCTGATGCCTAAGCATTCAGATATATGAGCCTTAGGTGGCCATTCATATTTGAATCATCACACCTGGTTACAGTGACCTTCCCTTAGACTTATCCAAAGAGGAGGAGCAGTCTTGGCTGTCTCTGGGTTGATTGTGTAGGCATGAAAATAGGATTGATCTCTTGCCTTTTTGTTGTAGGTAGTTATTATGGAAGATATATAACAAAAATTCTAATTAAGTGTACAAAGTCATGTGAATTCATGCTGAAAAGATTAAAGGATTAGAAAGCTTCTTAATTACTTGTAACCCCATGCTTCTATATGTTCTCATGACCATCTCCTTTTGGTTTTGTTTGTATACATCTTGATTTTTTTTTCTGGTTGGATTCAGTGAGAGCATCATAAAATAACCCCAGTGATTTAAAGGATGGTTGTGTGTTTTCTTGCTTTTGTTGATGTTATTAGTATCATCATCATCATCATCATCATCATCATCATCTTACTAAAGAACAAATTTCCAAGTATTTTGGTCTTTACCTTTAGAAACAATAGCTTATATTACCAGTGATTCACTGTTCTGTATTCTTTTGGGTACTCAGAGAAGGTAGGTCCTGAAATCAAGAACTATATTTATTAGATCCTAAAGAATCTGTTATTGTGAATACTCAATTGACTTTAAATTATACAGCTTTTTGACATTATTTTGATTCTTGTTTTACGAAGTGTAGAATTTTCATCCATATATGTCATTTCATTTTTGTTCTAATGAAAATTTCATTGTCTTACCCCATCCCTTCTTCAATTCTTATTCCAGTAACAAACAAGCGTCTTCTTTATAGCGTGGACTGTATTAGTACAATACAGCAGTAAGCTCCCTAGTATAGTTTAGCCAGTTTACCAACAATGTTCCTTTGTTTTCTTCTCTCATGTTAACTCATACATATCAGAAAAATATCCAAATATAATTACATGAGTCACAAGTAGCTTCATGTCTGAGGTCATATGGCCATGTCTGTGCCAGATCCCTGTTTCTGACTTATAAGAAGTAAATTCTCTCTGCCAACATTTTTCTGTGTATGGATGGACTGTTATATAGCTGTGAAAATGAGCAATAAACTAAGAATTATGTGTTTTCAAGAAGAAAAACATTGGTCTACATATTTTATTTTTAAAATAAAGATTATAAGTTTGAATATTTCTTGACATATCAGTGCTGTCTAGTCCAAAGAGGTCACAATTGAAAGAATAGATATAAGTGAAGATGACTGTATCTTTTCCATATATTTGGTCTTCGAGAGAATTTTTTTCCGTAGGCAGATTTTAAGGACAGCAACAAACATGAGTTTCTTGACTTGTTTTATAAGCTTCTTGTTCAGTTGACATGCTAATTAAACAAAACCATTCTTTAGGACAGAGAACACTTATCTATGTCAAGTGCTCCAACTGAGAGTATAATGTATGTTGAGAACAAATTATCATCAAGTCGTCTTGAGAAATCCTTTGTGGTCATTTCTTCTTTGAATGATCAGGCAGGACAGAGGAGGAAAGGCTGTTGCCACAAATCCATTACAAACATCTATTTACTTGGTTAACTTGAGCTATTCACAGTATCCTAGACATTTAGAGGTGAGGGAAATTCATGTTTTTACTGAAATTCCTAGTAGACCAGAAGCAGCATTCCATACTGACTGGGTCAATATGTTCTTGTGCCTTTATTTTCTGACACCACTGATAAATTCTCAGATATTTAGTGCCCTTTCAGACACAGGTTGCAATAAACTGGTAGAGAATTACAGCAAACCTTTACAGTTGCTGACATAAGCCAAAGACTCTGATATTCGCAGCTCCTTTCCATTCTGCCAATAAGCATGCAAACTCAACACATTGCATATTCAGCAACGAATAGGCATGAAATACTGGAAGCCTCTACCTCGAGTTGTTTCAAGATTTTTTTTTCTTCCTTTCTTTCTAGGAATTATTTTCCACTCTAGTTCTGTAAATATTCCCGAGGAATTTGGGGAAAATAAAATTTCAGGTTTTTTAATTTATCAGACATAGTGCTCCACTGAATCCTTCAGAGCTAAATGCTTGCTTGCATCAGGAGCCCAGCTCAAATACTTCCTCTCTCTTTTGGATTGTTTTGAAATTCTACATTTTCTGCAATAAAAATGATACAGAAACTTGTGTTTAACTATTTTTTTGGTACACTGCAAAGATAGGTAAAGAGGGTATTCACTCTGAGTGGCATACGTCCCCCATGTCTAAGGCAATGGTGTTTAGTGAAGGAAGATGGAGTTCATCTCTTGAAATTCCCTTTTGTCTTCATAAACTCTTAATAGCTTTCTTAGCTTTATGTATGATCTCTCTCTCTCTTTCACACACAAACACACACACACACACACACAAATTTGTAATTTTAATATTAATTTTTCAAAAAGGCAGTGAATGCTTATGTTCAATCTTCTCTCTCCTGTTATTGTGCATCAATATTTAGAATAGGTCATCCATGCTGAGAGATCTATTAGCAGGTAAGAATGTTAAGAGTTCTACCTGAGGACCACAGTTTGGTTCCCAGCACCATGTCAGGCAACTAACAACAACCTGTAACTTCAGTTTAAGGTCATAGAATATCTTCTTATTGCCTCCTAAAGCATCTAAATGTATACATGTGAAACATCCATACATACACACATAACCACACCCACACATATAAGACACATAGAGATACATATACACAAATGCAAATAAAATATAAAATAAAATCAATAAATAAGTGAAAGAAAGTGGGTCTTCCCACCTCAGTTAACCCAAATGAACACATAACTCACAGGCACATTCAAAGCCTAATCCAGATAATTTCCTATTGCAACTTACTCAGATTATACCAAACCCTAGCATGTGTAAAATTGAAATTGACAATCAAAAGAGACTTACTAATTTAAATGTGTACATGTGTGTATGTGTGTGTGTATGTGTGTGTGTGTGTGTGTGTGCGTGCATGTTTATGTTTGTGCCTATGTAAGGCTGAGGTTGACACTGTGCATTTTTGACAATTAGCCTTTACCTCACATTTTTCAATATTTAAAAAATTACTTTGCTGGGATATAATATGACTTAGGTTTGCACATGTCTTTGACATGCTATTAAAACCACTGTCAGTTCCTATGTGCAGCTGCAGTTGCCATTTGTGTCCAGAAGATATTGATTTCTTGCAGCATCCTCTGGTACTTACACAATTACAGCCGTTTCTTCCTCGATGACCTCTGAGCTCTGGGAAAATTGGAGTGAGGATAAATATGCTCCATTTACTTTTGAATATTCTGCAGGCTCGTTCTCTACACATTGGTGTGTGCCTTTATATTAGTCATTCTCTACTGCAAATGAGAAATATATTTATGGGTGTATGGATAAACTTTTGAGAGTTGACTTAATACTGTGTCCATTTAATCGAATAAATAAAGTAGTAGATCTCTGGGTGAACTTGAAGCTTATCAGTTTGGCTAGACTTGTTTCTAATGAGTTTAAAGATCTGTCTGTCTCTGCCTCCCAAGTTCTTGCATTAGCTACAGTTGCTCTGCTTTGCCAAGCTATTACATGGGTGCTAGGCATCTGAATTTGGGTTCAAATGCATGAGAATCATTTTACTGACTGAATAATACCTGAAGCACGTACCCATCTTTGTCGTCTTCACTTTATTTCTTAACTTAGGAAGCAAAGCCGAATCTCTATGAACTATCACTGCCACAGTTCCCTATGAAGACTGACTGTTTTAAGATATCTACCACAATACTAAAGACTTCATATCTATGCATAAGATACACATAACTGAGGAGAAGCACTAAGACACTTATCTAGGCCACAAGAAGTTAATCTAACCCATGTGGGATTCAGGGCCTTTCTTAACTATAGTCTATTTAATAGAGCTTTAATAACATGTTTTTTTTTTTTTTTGGATATCCGAGACAGGGTTTCTCTGTGTAGCCCGGGCTGTCCTGAACTCACTCTGTAGACCAGGCTGGCCTCGAACTCAGAAATCCACCTGCCTCTAATAACATGTTTTTGAAGTTGAAGGTTGATTATGGTTTGTCCTTAGAGGGGAGTCATTATTAGTTTGCCTGGTGTTAACTCTGTTTCTTTTATTTCTCTCTGATGTGTTATAAACAGGAGCTGACATTGTCATGCAGAAAAGAAGACCATGATATAATATTACAATGTGAAAGGAGGGTGGTTCTCAAATTATTATGAAGAACAAACTTTCCCCAAGGATTTTTCTTTAATTTAATTTTATTTGATTAGCATATTAAGCTACTCACATCATTGTTTACAATGCAGCCTCCCTCAAATTATCAATTGTCTCCCTTGATTCAGGGAAGAAAAATTTTTAAGCAGCAATGATTTTGCTTTTGCATCTGCATGTGTTCAGACAGGATCTTGCTGTATAGCATCAATTAAAGGAGTAACAAGGTATGTTTTTGATCTAACACAGAAAACCCACCTCACTTTTTGGCATCCCTGACCTCTGGCTATGACGGAAGAAAACAAGGCATTTCAGTTTAAAGACTGACATTTTTGGCTTCCAGTAGGGAAAGCGCTGGTGAAGAACCACTGATATTTCTGGTTTTAGCCAAGAAAAAATTGATCACTCTTGTGATGCCTATCCACAAGAATGCTTGGTCAGTTTTTAGCTTTTATTCTCTTCTGCACCAAACAAAATGAAGTACACATTCTTGAGTCCCTGCAGATAGTGTGCATTTTTTACACTTCTGTATGACTTTAGCCCAGCAGGATTTGGCAGAGTGGAAGTTGTCAGATTATTATTTCTAAATGGGAAAACGTGAAATGTAGGCAACATCTTTGAAGAAACACTATCCAAGTAATTAGCCACCATATTAGAGTTCAGGGTTGGTTTTGCTTCTACTTTTTTCCTGTCTTTAGGATTTAGCAAAGGAAATATGGCTTCAAGAAACCCACATAATTAATTACTAGGTCATAGCAATATGGGAGGCAGTTTCTACATGAATCATGGAACGTCTTACTTTCTCTTCCAATTAAAAAAGTGAGTATGATTATATTGATTTATTACTTTTTCTAGAGAATATTTTTTCACACCAATTAGTCTTTGGCATGGACACAAACAATACATCCTGATACCATGTTAAAACTTTTGCTGCTTTGCTCTCATCTTCTAATGACAGGTGCTTTCTCAAATATTTCTTTCAACAGTGACTTTCAGCTAACATATTCTGCTAGGAAATCCTCACCACCCTCTTTGTCAGTCAGATTAGGTAATGCTTATGTGGTATATCAGTCATGCCTCCAATTATCAACCAATATCCAATCCACCTTTTCCACAATCCCTTCCTTTCATGTTTCACATAAAAAGCTATTTGATTCTTTTTGCTCCTTTGCTATAATAGGGTGTCTTAGTTAGAGTTTCCATTGTTGTGAAGAGGGATCATGACCAAGGCAACTCTTATAATGGCAAACATTTAACTGGGGATGGGTTACAGTTTCACAAGTTTAGTACATTATCATCATAGCATGAAGCATGGCAATATACAGGCAGACACGGTGCTAGAGACAGAGCCAAGAGTTCTACATCTTCATCCAAAGGTAGCAGAAAGAGACTGTCACCCAGGCAGCTAGGAGGGGGGCAGTCTCTAAGCCCTTCCCCATAATGACACATTTTCTCAAGGACACACCTACACCAACAAGACAACAGCTCATAATAGTGGTACTCCCTGAGTCAAGCATATTCAAACTACTACACAGGACCTCAGGATGTTGTCTTCTATCCTTTCACCTCAGTTCCTAAGTATTAACAATGTAGATGTGAGTGCCCATCCCTATTGATGTTTTGTAATTCAGTGGCCTTGTTTTATTTTTACTTCAAAAAACTGGTAATAAGTTATTCTGTTTGTTACACTCTTCCCGTGTTGCTTGTTGTTCTTGCTGTCATTAGTTCTGATCTTTTTCTGATACTTATGGGATTTATTTAATCTTTCTTTACATGAAAATTGTTATACGCTAAGCTGTCATTTCATGTCTCACTTTGTGATGACCTTACCAAATTATTCACTTTTCACACAGGGCTGGTAGAAAATGGAAGAGTATTTGGATGGCAAAAATTTGAGATTGGATTACATGGTAATAAACCTTAAATGGTACTTCTTATCCAGTGTGGACACTGGGCCCTATACCATGCCCTCAAGTATTAGTACTAGAAGCTTTTGAATGTGTGCTGCAAATATTACAGGAAGCCCGAGTTAAAGCACAGGCTTTACTACAAATTAAGTAAAAATTTCAGGGCCATAAGATGGATGACTTTTTTCAGGTGAGCGGTTATGAAAGGGAATATAATAACAGTTTAAATTTTTTCCTGATTATATAAAATTTAAAGAAATCTTCATAGGCTTTGTAGAATACAAGATAGAGTGATTCATTGGTATTTGTGTATACCTCTATTGCTATCATGATTTTTGGTGTCTGGTTACAACGGGAAGGGAATCAGGAGACTTGTGATTCTACTTCGGTGGTTTATGATAATTGTGTTATCAGACAGAGGGAGTGAAAGAGAAATTTGTTAGACATGTTAGTGTCTTGGAAACTATAGAAATAGTCATTCTGGGATTGGTAGGACCTGGAAAATAGCAGAAATTGTGAGAAATATCATAGGACTCAAACCTTTCTTTTACCTTCTTGGAAGTCAGAAA
Source organism: Mastomys natalensis (assembly GCA_021653895.1). Classification (NCBI taxonomy): domain Eukaryota; kingdom Metazoa; phylum Chordata; class Mammalia; order Rodentia; family Muridae; genus Mastomys; species Mastomys natalensis. Next base: position 277,689 of record JAJTUV010002700.1, on the reverse strand, counting down.
TATGTGAAAGCAAAATGTCACCTAGGAATTCATCCAACACAATTCAAACATGTTACAGAAGTTCTGGCTAGGACTATGGTAGGCAAACCTTGGATAAAATAAAATTTCTTGCAACTGATTCAAAGAGAAATTGCAAGAGGTGTGAAAGTTGTTCAGGCCCTTAAACTGTACATGCCTAGAATATGTACACTGCACCTAAAAGTCCCTCTAGAAGTCAAATCTTCTATATTTTACTTCTTATTAACCACATATTAGTTTTCTAATCTTTCCATACCAACCCTATCTTGTTGCAGTAAATCTCCGACCCAAATAAGCCTGTGCAAAGAAAACATAACTCAATTAATATGAATGCAAGCTTCATACCTAGATTGGGCAGATCAATCACTACACTACTATATTCCTCAGCTATGAGATCCCTTATAACTTGCTGTTTCTACAGGCCACGTGCTTCTGCTCCAGTTTCTTTCCACCTCCTCCTCCTCCATAGTCCTCTCTTTTCCCCTCTCCTCTTCCCTCAAACTTTTTCAGGTTCACCTTCTCTTCCACTGCCCATTCACCAGCTCTAGCCTTTATTTTATCAGTTAAAATGGGAAGAAGCTTCACAAGAAGTCAGTTGAGTAGGTGACTCACTCCTCCTTCCAGATAACCCTTCCTGGGAAAGCAGAATTAACATCAAAATATAAACAGCACCAGGGTCATCCACAACACTACCTCAAATAAGTAGAAGTAATAACATGAACATGATTCTCTCATATTTTTATGGTACAAGTCCAAGATGAATTAGGTACATTTTCTACAAAGGTCTCTTTACTTAGATTCCAGACAACAGCTTCTTTGATGTACCCTTGAGGTTTCTCAATGCATGTCTCATGTTCTTTTTGTGCCTCAGTGTTTTCTTTAGAGTACCAGACAGATTTAATGTGTTTTAATCCAATCAGCCACACTTCACATTAGTAAAAATTTGAAAGTCCCAGTTTCTAGTTCAAATCCAGTCATATCCTAAGCTTACAGAGTCAATTCTTTAGTGTAAGAACCAAGCACTTGAGGAAAGGCACAGCTCCTATTACCTCTCAATGGATTCTCACAAATCATAGCCACTTCACCCAAATGTTCAAAATTAGAAGAGCTGCATCATTTTTTCCTTCTTTGTTCCATTGTATGTGAGCAAATCCTTTGGTCTTATCTTTAAAATTCATCATATCAGATAATCAAGAAAGGCTTGATTTCTCCAAGGCTGACAAACTGAGGTCAAGCTCTAAAAGCCACATGATGGTGTCATACATATATACACAAATAAACATAGAGGCAACACACACCATTTTTAACATGCTCAGGCTGTCTAGAGTTCCTTCAGAGATAGCTGCTTGGTTGGGGATGGGACCTTGTGTCCATTTCCTCCTCTCAACCCTGAGACTCTGTCTCACTTGGACCTGTGCAGGCCCAGTGCATGCTACTAGTCTTAGGAAACACCTTTGTACATCAGTCCTTTTGTGTCTGGAGGATTCTGTTTTCTTGGAGTCATCCATTGCTTCTCACTCTTCCAATCTTTCTGCCTCCTTTGCTGCATAGTTCCTTGAGCCCTGAGATGAGGAGATTGGCGTAAATATCCCATTTAAGACTGAATGTCCAAAAAAAATTCTCTTACTCTCTGTAGTTTGTTCACATAACTCTGTATTAGTTTACTTTTTATTGCTGTGATTAAAAAAAAAAAACGACTAAAAACAACTTGGTAAGGAAATGGTTATTTGAGTCAGTCTTCCACAGCACAGCTCATAACTGAGGGGAGATAGAATAGGAACCCTACTTGGAAACTGAAGGTAGGAATTAAAGTAGAAATCATGGGTTAATACTCTCTCTACTCACTGTTGGCTGGCTTGTTCCACAAGGTTATCCATCGTGCATTCTTATAGAACTAAGGACAACCTTCAAAGGAATGGCACTGCCCAGTAAGCTAGACCTGTCTGAATCAATAATCAATCAAGAGTCTGTCCCTGACCTGTTGTGGGACCAGGCCAATGTGACGGAAACTAGTATTTGGTATGAGGAATGAAATCAAGAGTCTTTTGAATGAGCTAGTTGCTTAAAATTTGCCTACATATTTTACTAATAACTTTTCAACAGGTTTAGTATGTGAAAGGGTTTTAAATGAAGATTCAAAATCTGTATAATAATACACAGAACTTGATGAACTCGTTGCTAGACTCTGGAACTATTTATTATCTGTTAGGTAATACTTCATATTCTTTCACTGGAGTGGATTTGGGATGAAAGATTTTTTTTTCTGGACCATCTCTTTAGATGCATAGTATATTTTCTATAATTCAAACACTATCCCTTAAAGAACAGGATAAGCCCTTCTTTCCTTTAAGTCTTGATGAGATTCAAAGACAACTAGATATCTTGGGACCTTAACAACTAAGTAAGAGTAAGAAATTAGGACAGAATTTGTGTGTATGTGTGTGTGTATGTGTGTGTGTGTGTGTGTGTGTGTGTGTGTGTGTGTGTGTGTTTAAAATATTCTCTCTTTATAGAAGGGCTGATGTTAAAATTTAGTATTTCATTGGGGCTGGCAAGATTGATCAGCAGTTAAGTCCACTTGTTTCTCTTTCAGAGTAGCTGAGTTTGGTTCCCAGCACCCATATGATGACTGACAACTCTCTGTAATTATAATTCCATGGCATCAACTTCTGTCTTCCATAAGCACTATACCCATGTGATGCACAGTCACGCTTTCAGATAAAAACTCGTACACATACATTAAAGTAAATGTCTTGAAAAGTGTTAGACTTAATTAATACTGACCTTGTTTGACTATACTGTACATTCAGAACATGACACATGACAATGTGTCATCCTTAAGTTGCTATTGTCAGGCACTTGTTCAAAACAATAAAAAAAGTAACAAACACATGCCGATAGATTTTTATTACTATATAGGCTTCAGCAAAATGTATATGCTGACTTGATCTCTGTTAAAAACCACAGAGAAGCATGTTGGAATATTAACCTGAAAACACAGTTTCCTTTGAATTTGAAGTAAATTCTAGCCGGCAAATTATTTATTTATTTATTTACTTATTTATATATTCATTCATTCATTCATTCATTCATTCATTCGTTCATTTATTTAAGTTCTGGAGTTTGTGTACAGGGCTCAAAAAATGCCAAGCAATTACTCTATCATGGAGTTGTAGCCCAGCCCTTGGCTACTTTCTTTGACTGTATGTTTCCTTTCATGAGGTAATTGATTATTTTATAACTGTCTTGTAACTGTCAACATTCCAACAGGAATATACACATACTTATATACATACAAACACACACACACACACAAGAAGACAGCAGATATGGAGTGGGAGTGGGAGTGGGAGTGGGAGTAGGGAGTGTTTGGTGGAATGGACATTGGATTTGGGGATGGATATGATTAAGGCATATATGTATGAAATTGTCAAAGAATAGATAAATAGTAGGCCCCTAGCAGGCATTCTACACAGAGCAAGCAGAGGCAAACATTTGGAAGCCTACCAGTCCCATGGCCCAGCTGCTGTAACAACCAATACAATGTGCAGGTACATAGTGGAGAGATGGGAGAAGAACATCTTGAGCCTTATGAAGAAAGATAGAATTAGAGACATGAGAGTGTTCAGGAATAGCCTGCTGTGAATATCATCCCCTGTCATCTGTGGCAGTGATAAAACCTCAGTTCATACTGCCCCTGATGACCATATCTCGGTCTGTGGCCATGCAGCAGCAGGGGTCTGTTTTCATGTTTATGGCTCATATGACCACTAAAGATCATTTGGACATCTCTAGTCTGGACCATGACCTCAGCCAGTTCAAGGGATGGGCAGAGCTGGTCCCACCTCTCATCTGCTGCAGTCCTTTGGAGAATGTGGGCACTGTGGGAAAGGACACAGGGCAGTTTGAACCAAAAATGAGGGTGTAAGAGTGAGAATGCTGGCATTGCCACTGCCACTCATCTGCTGCTAAGTGTCCCACCCTCAATACCTGAGGTAGGAGAGCTGGCATCAGGGTCACAAGAGTAGAAAAACCTGTCTTCACCACTAACCAGCTGTAGCACTCAGGTGACTGAACCCTGAACCTTGACTGGGCAGCACAGGAAAGCTGGCATGGCAACCTGAGTATGCCATGAGAGCTAGCAAGCTGACTGTGTACCTTGTTGTCTGCAGCATTGGGTTAGCTAGCTGGGACAATGAGGGAGAACTCATGCTAGTGATCCAAGTACAAGAGAACTATCTGGCTGATCAATTTAGTTTCCACCCATTCACAGATCCAGGGCATTGAATTGGGCCACCCCAATATCTATCTCTGATCTTCTAGAGCATGTGAAAAGACTGGTCCTGAAGATATAAAGGTGCAGGTTCTCCATGACAGAGACAGACAACTGAAAATGGTCTAGGTGAGGATCTAGTGCTGATGATGTATCAGATGCCAGAACCCTTGAACCAGATCAAGCTCTGACACACCACAGCTTCCATGATGAGATTTTTAAAAATGCTTTTTTGCTTTAATTTTTGCTTTTTATTTTCTTTTTGGGTAGAAGACACAAGGGCAGAAAGTAGATACAAAGGGGCAGAGAGATGAGTAGAGATAGGCTGTTCATGTACATAAAGAACCAATAAAAAGTTTAAAAAAATAATACAGTAAATAATAAACAACTTCCAAAATCAAAATTAAAAAGAATAAATAAATAAAAGACTGAAATAAACACTCTCAATTATATATTAAACACAAAGGAAATGAGAAAGAAAATATTCTTCTAGGTCTTGAGGATTTTCTGTTTCATTTTTGGCTCAGAATGAGCTCACTTTAGGTATTTGCTGAATAATGTCTTTGCCTAATATTTTGCCACTTGAACAATTTATGTTTTTTTTTACTCCTGTGTAGCTACTTTTTTATGATTTTTTTTTACTTCTTCCCTACATCCAATTCAAAATTATGTCTCCTAATTTGGGAGATTCCAGATTTTTCTCAAACATGCCTAAAGATATTTCCTTTCCGTCCTCTACTGTTATAAAAGTAAACGCTAAAGTCATGAGGGTTGGTGAAGCATTTGGTTAGGCCTGCAAAGCCTGCTAATATTTGATGAATCATTCAGAATATTGATACAAATGAAAATGAGCTGTTTCACTATAATATATGGGTTTATTAATATTGTAGATGCATGTGATTATCTGTGTCAATGAATCTGCATATACATTTTAACATATCCTGGTATAGCTTCTTCACTTCTCATTGCTGTGGTGATCTGTGGCCATCAGAGGATGAAAGAAATAAAAGAATGGTAAATGTCAGAATGGCCACAACTTCTTACCTTGGAGAATCCACCACTATTCTGCTTCCATGAAAGCTACTCAAGTTTTATAAAAAAAAAAAAAAAATTGTCTGAATGGAGGAAGCAAAGATTAGATCTTGGTGAAGGAATGGGTATTGAGATGACATTGAAAGGAGAACAGCAAATACAGTTTTTAAGAATTAATGCTCATATACACTGGGAGTTTTTAGGATTCCTAAGACTCTATATACTTCATATTTTTCTTTTTAATTAAGATTCAATAAAATATAAAAATAAATAAATGGAATAATTGCAAGTATTTCAAAAATAATATTGAAAGACTGTTCTAAAGTATATTTAAACTATTTTAAGAGTTGCATTGAGCTATAAAGCTCAGGTATATATTTATTTTAAAACTACACACACACACACACACACACACAACACACACACACACACACACAGAACACACACACACACACACACACACACAGCTTAGCCAGAGCACACCACACCATCTATAGGACTGTCCAAATCAGAAGGATGTGAGCTAGCTAAACCTAAACTGAACAAAAGAACACTAGCCACTAGCTTCAGGCATGGCAACCCCAAATTGGGAACAAAGAGAAAGAGAGAAAGAGCAAGAGGGAGAGGGAGAGAGAGAGACAGAGACAGAGACACAGAGAGAAGAGAGAGAGATCTATAAGAAGCAAAGTACCCATTTTGCAGGTTGTTAAGGTAGCTAATCCCTAGAGTACTGTCATACCAAGACACATAATATACTAACAATATCACTATGTAGTTTTAATATTGAAATCTACATCTTATGTGAAGTCTTCTGTTAAAATAACAAGTATACAGAAAATACAGCAAAAAAATGGGCAGAAATTGGGGGTAATATGGAAACAAGGAGGTCTCTCAAGTGATAGTTGACTGATATATATAGGGAGGACTGCCCTTTCCAGGAAGTAACCATCCACAAATTTCAGTATAACCCCTGATCAGAATAAAAAACAGCAAACAACAATTGCTTTCTAAATATTTTATTGGAATCATTCTTCTATAGGAATGATATTGAAGGCATCTATCTTCTGTTCACCTGAAAAAAAATAAAGTCTTGGAGAATAAAGACTATAATTTCAAAGTATCCTAAAATATCTTTTCGTTTCCAGGATGTATAATTGTGTTAGTGTTAAGAATTTTGATTAAGAGTGAATTTAAATCACATACATCATAGAATTATAGAGGTCATTCAAGTTTTGGATATATCCAAAACTTCTATTTTTTGGTATAGGGTAGTAATCCCTAGAGTTTGGGGTATGGTATGAAGGATGAGGTATCTAATTACCTTCTCACTGTTAAGGATCCAGATGGTTATGCAAAAAACGACCATAGGTAACTTGGCTGTTCATGGTTTCCATGCTGGGGTGGGCCTTGCTGGTTTCCATCCTGAGGAGGTCTCTGCTGGGGGCCTCCTGGTGGGGGTGGGCCTTGTGGTTTTCCGGGCTGAGGGGGTCTCTGAGGGCCTCCCTGTGGGGGTGGACCATGGTGGTGTCCTGGACGAGGAGGGGGTGGACGCTGAGGATGTTGGTGATGTGGTGGTCTGTCTGGTTTATCTTCCCCACTGCCATCATCATCACCAGCATCATCGTCACCGTCATCTTCTTCATCAGAAGCAGGAGGTCTTGGGGGGAATCCTCCAGGAGGTGGTCTCGGATGATGATGACCATGTCCCTGGTTCTGCTGCTCTAGCTCTGTTTAAGTATTGGTCAAAATAGATGAGTTTATACCCTCTTTTTTTCCCAAGATCACCACCCCCTCCTCTAACTTTATATCACTGATGCTTGATAAAGCTAAATTTTCATATTATCATGTGTACTTTATTGTATCTCAACACTTGGGATGAATATTTGTCTTTAAGTTTAGTGCATAAAGATGATTTTACGTTGTTTACAATTCCTATATAGAAGTGATGAAAGGGGGAATATTTTTTAAATGTTACTGGTTAGAACTTGTTAGAGTATCAAAATTGTAACAGCCAAGGTTTATCCTTTAATATATCATAGTGTTCAATGTCCTATAATCATGTGTAAAGCAAGAAAGAAATATAAGAAAAAGTTTTTCCATTCGATAGCCATGCAAAATATTTGTATTAGTCAACCAAGGAAACAGAGCTGAGTGTAAACACTAAATTTCAAAATGGGGGAAGCACAGGCTCTGTGCTGTTCTATATTTTGCACACAATCTTAGAATTCTACTTGAAATCAATGTTGAAAGAAAAATTCTTTCAACAAAACAGAGTGCCAGGGAGGATTTTAAATGGGCACACCAATATGTGCATCATACATAATTCATTGTTTCAATCTATGGAAAAGACAAATATTCCCTTTGTTATAAAAGCCTAGCTCCAATTCTTCCAGTGTATGGCCCTAATGTAGAGTCAATGTTGGGATGGTTGTTTATTTATCTGTGAGGAAACTGCCAGTCATTATTTTGATAAAATATGGAAATGACAGTGATATTACAGAATTGAATAATTACAAATGAAAAGTATATAGAAGGTCAACAGAGGATGGATCTGTCTTTACCTAAGATCTGAGATGAGTCTTCATAGATCACCTCTAGAAAATAAGCACAAAGAAGGGGAAAGTTACTTGTGGTATATTTAGATTGCTACAAATCCTGTTTGTATGGTTTCTACACTCAGTAGCAATGACTATTTAGTTCATTGTTAGATCTATCAAACTTCACTGATAGTCTTCATTCAAATTCTCAGAATTTCACAAAGAAATATTTACATTCTTAATGTTTTTCTTCATGACCTTCACTTCTAATATGTTATATTCCCAGGCATTTCATTCATTGAGATTAGAAAAAACAAGGCTTTCAGTACTATATACAACAAAATGAATAGTGCATGGGTGTCATTTAAAACAAGAGAGAGAGAAATCGGGGTAGCAAGATATTTCAGTGGGGAAAAAGCACTGGTCTAATGATTTATATTCAGTTCTTGAGTATGCATGCAAGGTGGGGAATTTTGCTGCCAATAAGTTGTCTTCTGTCAGAATGTGCATAAGCATGTAATAAGATGCAGACACATGGATAGACAGACACACACAAACATACACAGACATGAATATTTGCATACACACAAAAAATAATTATATGAATATAAAATTATTTTAAAAGAAATTATTACCTGATATTTGTAACTCATTTTGTAGAGTTTTAATTTTGTTATCATTTTCCATTTTTCAGAAACATCCCTGATATGATTTCACTTCTCTCATTATTCTCTATCCTCTGTACACAAGACAAGTACCACCCACTATCTGTTTTTTTATAACACTGTAAGAACTGAGGTTCCCTCTGTCAACTGTAACATACTATTATGCATTATCCATCACCAAAATGGTCTTTTCATAAATGAACTCATAGAGTCCACCTGCAGTAGAAAGACAGGGCATCAGGTGGCGGGATGGGGTTGCCATCCCACAGTCAAAAACTCTGACCCAGAATTGTTCCTATCTAAAAGAACTGTAGGGACAAAAATGGAAAAGAGAGTTTGGGAAGGGAAGTCCAGTGACTGGCTAAAATTGGACCTATCTCAAGGGGAGGCTCCAAAGTCTGAGACTATTACTGATGCTATGGTGTACTTACAGACAGGAACCTATCATGACTGCCCTCTGAGAGGCCCAACAAACAGCTGACTAAGACAGAAACAGATAATTACACTCAATCAATAGCCTGAAGTTTGGTAACCCTATGGTTGAATTAGGAAAATGTTGGAAGAAGTTGAGGAGGAGGGTGACTCAATAGGATGACCAGAAGTGTCAACAAATCTGGATCCTCCCCGCAAGATCTCTCAGACACTGTACTACCAACTCGGCAGTATATACTAGTTGGTCCAAGAACCCCAACACATATAGAGCAAAGGATTGCCTGGTCTGGCCTCAGTGAGAGGTGCACCTAACCCTTGAGAGACTTTAGGCCCCAGGGAGTGGGGAGACCTGAAGGGATAGGGATGGGGGTTGAGGACAACCTCTTGGAAACAGGAGTGAAGGAATGGAATTTGTAAATATCAGAGGGCAGAACAGGAGGGGGGATAACAATTGGACTGTAAAACAAGATTAAAAATAATAAAAAATAATAAACAATAAAACAAGAATATGTGGAACAAATAAAAATAAACACACTCATGTTATTTTGTTGTAAGAATTTTTAACGTATAGTTATACTTTAAGCTTTAGAGATAAAATGATGACAAATGATCTACTATTTATTCTCATAATTTTTTGCCTCAGTCGCCTTTTCATCTTCTTTCATTTCTCCCAGTCCTCAACAGAAGTGTGTTACCCAAGTCCCATGTCACTTTTTGACTCCCTCCCCTACTTCATACCTTCATTTGAGCTCTGAGCTGAGCTCAGGACCAGCAAGGCTGCTGTGAGCAGGACCACCAGCATCTTGGAGGGGACTCAGAAGTTACTCCAAGTTTGTGCTGGAGGAGGGAAGGCCACAGTCTTTATAAGGAGAGTAGAACAAAGGCGCCTTTCAGATCCTTACTCTTGACCTGATCTGACGCATCAGGATGCCTTGCATCCCTGACTCTTCTTTGGGACTTTAGCCTAGCAGGATGTAGTAGGACACTGTCAAGGATTCAGGTCTAAATTATACAACATGAAATTTGGACAACAATGTTAAAGTGATACAATGAAATTTCAGATATTAGAAATGAAATTCTATCATTGATTAAACTTTAATTTGATGTAACTGTGACTCTCTCCTTATTTGTTGTGATCCTGGAAGGATTTTCTTCTATACACACATGTGGATTTGTGTATATAAATGTAATATATATAACATTTTTCTGACAATTTGTTCAGTTCTGCAACAAATCTGGACACCAGATGAAACCCATAGTGAGGCAAACAAGCCCGGCAGCCTGTTTGGGCTCAGTTAGGCTGTCTAGAATTCCCTAGATCTGGTTCAAATTGAAGAAACTGATACAGAACTAAAGACTGAATATTCTTTTCTCTTGTTGTTTCTGTGTTAGGGAAAGAAAAATGGCAGAAGTGAGGCCAGGTAAATGTTGGACCAGTCAATCCATGAACACACAGTTCTCACATGTACCAAAGAATGATATACTTCACAAAGAATATCCTCAGTTCCACATAGTTAATTTTTAGAATATTGAATTGGATTATGCTCAATATTGTTTCTTTTAGGAATTATTCTTGAACTATTGCTTGGTTATAAACATGAACAAGGAAGTCTAACATGACCTTCAAAATCTTCAAGATCTTTCTCTGAAGATCTTCAACATAGAGAATTTCATTTTCCTTGTTCATATCCAATGCTTTAATACTTTCAGATCTGACTAGTTGAGGATGATTATGCCCTATACTACATAGGGTCATGCTTACTGTCACTGTATCACAGTTCATCATTCTCTTACATTTTGCATTAAAACCTTTATTTATCATTTAAATCAGTGTTTACTTTGTTCCTTGCTTGTTTGTGACTTGGCCTCATAGCTTCATTTGTCTTTCTTCTACCATGTTCCCTATGTTGGGAGTCTAGATTTGAACCCTAAATGAGAGCTTCCTTCTAAAACTCCTGAGCATAACTTTCTTTTCCTTTCTTTCCTTTTCTTTCCTCTTCTTCTTTTCTCTTCCCTCCCTCCCTCCCCCTCTCTCTTTCTCTCTCTCCTTTTCTTTCTTTCTTTTACAGTAATTGATTAGCAAATAGCCATGTGTGGTATCTCACACTTTAATCCCAGCACTCAAAGGTGAGGGTAAACGTAGGTGGACCTAGATGTCTGAATGCAAGACCAGCCTGCATTCAAGGCTAAGACAGGACAGCTGGGGTTGTTAACACGAGAAACACTGTCTCAAAAAAACAAAGAAAGAAATTGGTTAGAAGATACTGTGTTTAAATGACTCTTGATTTGATACAAATGCTGTTTTATTTCACATTCCTACGCTATTTTTTCTGTTACATGAGGCATCACTCCACCATGGAAAGTGTAAAACTGAAGCAAATGGTTGCCTTTTTATGTCTGAGCTCATATAGAGCTTTCACAATCCCTCAGGTTTTAAGTGTGACTATTAGAAATTAAAAAAAAAAAGTGGGGTGAGATAAAGCAGAGTCATGTGACTGTATATTATTCTTTATCAAATGTGGACCAGTCTACTGTGCTATGCATATTAATATTTCAGAAGTTTTATTATGAACTTGTATAGAAATTATCTCAGAAAAATTACCTAAATTTTCCTTTGCTACAGATAATGTGAAATTCTGTGATGTTATCCTGTGGGTGGGTTTTGTTATTGTTGTTGATGCTTTCCCCCTTAGGTGATGACGGACATATAGTAAAGGGAAATATATTAGTATTTGTTAATTTTTTCTCATTCTATGAAAATCAGAGACAATCTCACAGGACTCATGGAGTTTAATGAAGGTAAGAAACAGTTGACTGTTCTGAATATGGCCCAATGGTTGACAGGATGGTTTTCTAGTGCCTAGAGGTTGAAGACAAGAAGGATTGGGAGATGAGGGGTCATAAACAAGTGTGGGTTTTGGAGACTTTGGGCTGAGAAATTCAGATATGGAGAAAGCTAGACAGAAATGTTCATGAGGGGGCTGCTCAGGAACTGGCTGTTCTGGTGGAATTCAACCTACTCCCGAGCTAGGTGGGTTATGGAATAGAGCAGTTGATTTTGCCAAAAATCATACATCTTGAGTCCTTTTAGTGACCTTTTTCAGTGTTATCAATACATGAAAGAGATTATTGTTGTATAAAAAAATAATGTCACCCTATGAACTCACTGGTGGGGAGGAGATGAGAGGGAACAACATGTGGAGAAGGGGGCTGGGAATACTGTCAGTAATTAATGGTAAGGTGGGTTAAGTAATAAGTCTCATACAATAGGCTCTTGGGGATGTATAGTGATTGAAGCATTAAGGAGTGACTCTTCTATGTGACTCAGCTATACCTCTTTTTGTTACATATATGAATAACTCCAAGTCATCACACCATATAGACTCTCGAACATTTATCACTGTGCTATTCAAAATACTCACAATATGGGGTCAGCACATATGGAAGTTCAGATTTTGTTTTTCTGGAGCTTCAGAATGGATGTCCATGGGGCTGGTCCATCCCATTGCACTCTCAGAGGCTTCCTCTCTGTCCACGTTCTCACCAGTGTTTTTATTGTTTACTGGAATCATGATGACTGTTCTGACTGATGTCAAATGGAATATTCTCTTAGTTTTAATTTACATATGTATGAAAACAGATTGTCAAAGTTTTACAAAATATTTATTAGCCATTTGTATTTTTTCTATTGATAAATATCCATTCATGGTTGGAGAGACATCTCAGCAATTAAAGGCTCATAATGGAAAATATAAGAGAAATATCCATTCAATGTTCTGGTTTACCTTTTGAGATAACTGTATATTCTGCATATTAGGCTCTTATCTGATACAGATGGAGCAAACATTTTTATTTTTACTGTACTGATTGTTTCCATTGCTGTGTGGAATCATTTTAATTCTATGTAAGCACAGCCATAAACATGAGAGGTTTATTTTCTGAGCTACAAGAATACTTTCAGAATGTCCTGCCTACAGAGTTCCCTATATATTATTTAAAAAGTAGCACTAAATTAAAAGAGATTATATTTTAGATTTATTTCTGCTTAGGGTCAGAAATATCCATCTTTTCTCACTTTAGCACATGTGGATTTACAGATTCCACAGATCTATTTGTTAAATATAAAACTAAATAAAAGACTATCTTTTCAAGAATAAAAATTTGACAGCTTTGTCAAAATTAGGCATCATTATAGTTGTCTGGGTTCATTTTTGTGTCCTATAATTAATTCCCTTTGTTAGATCTCTGACCTTGTGTCTATAGAATGCTGTTTCTCTTAATAAGTTTTTGTAGTATATGTTTGAACAAGTACTGTGCTACCATGTTTTTCTGCACAAATTTAAGTAGAATTTTCTCAGAAATGCACAAGCCTTATATCATTTTGTCCCATGCACTTTCATTAAATAGTACATCAATCAAAATATGAATAATGTAGCTATCTCTTGAATGGATTTAGACATTCTTTTGCTTATTTTATAAACACTATAATGTAAAACTTATTTACATTAGGTTGATAATAGAAATAATTTTAAATAAAGAATATAAAAAGATATTGCTTACTCCTGATATCGAATCATTATTTTGTTGTTGTTGTTTTTTCAAGACAGGTTTTATCTTTGTAGCCCTGGTTGTCCCTGAACAGATCTCTACTCCGTAGGACAGGCAGGCCTCAAACTCAGAGGTCTTTCTGCATGAGCCCATGGGACATGGCAATTAAAGACAAGTACCACTATGCCTGTGTCACTCTGTATTTCATCTTTAGTATCACAAAAGAAAATTAAACACCCTTCATGTCATAATGTTTCTACTTGAACCAATCTATTAAGACAGCACATGGACAGCTTATTTTTTTTATTGTGTCATATCAAACAGTGCTATATTTTCAGTGTTAACCACTGAAAATACACTATGCAGCTCAAGACAAAAATTAAAATATACTGCATTTCTGTATTTAGCTTTATCTCATTCTATTCATGGAGGTGTAAATTAACACACATAAATTATATATTTTTTTCATGATTGACTTTGTACATTCCTTATATTTCTCAGTTCAGTGTGTGTGTGCATGTGTGTGTGTGTGTGTATTTCTCAGAGAAATTTGAAGAAAATTCAGATGCAGTTAAATTACAAAGGTCCATGTCATTGTGAATCTTAAGACAGACCCCCTGTCTCATGTGCACCATGAGGCATAGTCATGTTGCAGTATGCATGTTGGTCTCCTGTGCAATAAGGTTGAGAATATTACATGAAGTCCAACTGAATGGTGTGATTTTATAGATAATGTGAAAACTGCAGAGCTACAAATACTGGTGAATTTTCCCTTAGTCATCATAGATATATTATGAAAGCAGAGTGAGTGCATTATCTCTCTGCAAATTTTCTGGGGTAATTAAAAATCAGAGTAATCTTGTCTCATTGGTCATTTTGGAAGACAAAGAGCAGTTATGTGTTTTTGTTAAGCTACTGTACTTATTGTAGGTATTCTAGACCTAATGGCCAGTTGAAGAGTTTTAGAAAGGAAAGTGAAGTCAGACATAAGGAGTATAAGGGTTAACAAGTTACACTTATTCACATGTGTGTGCTGTGGTGCAGGCAGTTCTGAGGAAAATCTGTCTTGTCCATGGCTTAGTGAATTCTAGAAAAGTGCAGCAAGTTCTGTGAAAAGCGGGAAATACTTTGCCTTTTCCTTGAACCTTTTCAGTGTTGGCAATGTATGAAGTAGATCATTCTGTTAAGTGGCCCCAAAATGTCACCTATGAACTTATGAGACACAATCAAAATAAGTTTTTGAACAGCTCACCAGGAAGACATTTAATAAAGGTGAGGTTCAAGAGTTGGTCACATACTGCAGGCTTAGTGACCTGTAGATTGTTATTGCCCTTAAATAATCCATGTCTGTAATGTGTACCTCCATGGAATCCACAATTTCTACTGTCTACTTCCCACTACATCATATTCATATTTTAAGCATCTACAACTATCATACAGAAATAAAGAAAATAAATGAGAGATGTAATTTCACACAGGCTAATATGCCATTTTCTTCAGAGTTCCATTGCCTGGTGCTACAAGAAAGTCTTCAAGTTATGTTCCCATATTCTGTCCCTTTGGCTCATGTGTTTCTCATGTCACTTTATTTGTCCACTTATTCTCATATGCATCCATGTCCTAAATACCTTCTCTCAATTCTAAAGAATCCAATTGGCAATGTGAAAACAGTTATACTCCAGAGGTAATGAGGATTAAAAATTTAATATAAAAGTTAGGCACAGCTTATTTTATTTGCAATTTCTAAAAACAAATTTTATTTCAATTACTTTGTACTGTGTAGGGCCGTGAAAGGACAGCATGGTTTCTGGTTGAGCACTGGCTAGAAATTGCTGGAGACCCCAGGAGATCCTAATGAACGACATATATTTCACCATGCTCCAAGACTCCAGGCTCCTGACAGGGGGCCAAAGAACTCCATACAGTGGGGTTCTCCGGTCATGTAGGATAATGCCCACTAGCCTCTCCACAGGTAGAGGGCATGACTACAGGCCACAGAGCCTCAAGACAGATCTCCGTATTAATCAGATACCTAAAGGCCAGAGGGGAGTAGCCAATTAAACATTCCTTCCTAGACCCTCCTCCTTGCAAAAGGTATTTACCTACCCTGAAAATATGGGAGGTATAGTTTTCATCTATTATATGCCATGACAATAAATGTCTTAAGACCATGGAGTATTTTTCTTATTTGTGACTCGCCATGGGAAACCGTAGAGCAGGTCTTCGTCTAAGAACTCTCTGTGTTCCCAGTCATGGAGACCACCAACCCAGTCACCCAAGCCAAGTGAGCAGTGGCCACACCAAGTAAGCTGCAGCAACCAAGTCAAGAATTCTCATCCCCTCAGGGCATAGCCAGAGCTCATCCTTTTCCCTCTCCTCTTTGGCTGCAGGCCAATCTAGCCCTTATACCCTTACTTCATTCTTGGCCCTTCCATGGCCCCCCAGCGCCTTCTAGGCCAGGGCCCAAGAACCCTAGAACCAGCAGGTTCCCGGATACCTTTTGGCTTAGGGACCCCCCAAGCCAAAAGCACTGGCTCCCCATGAGTCCTCAGACTGTGCTCTCCAACCCCGAGTGGAGTCCCAGGCTTCACATAACCCGATGTCTACCCAGCGCCAGGGTGAAATAAACAGTCAAATTCCCATGCCTCCATACCCATGAGAGGCCCTAGCCACATGGCAAGACAGAGGCAGGACCCACACATCAACCCAACAACAGGTCCCACGTACACTACAACCCAACATTACTGAAGAAGACTTTCCAGCTAGAATGATGCTCTTACATTCTCTGATCATGAAGCACTTGAATTTGAAGATACAGAAAGCCTTGGTTTCTCTGTGTGGTTCAGCTGCTTTCCATTTGGTGTTATGCACTCAAACTTAACATTTATCTATTACAATTGCCATTTTATTAAGCAAATTTTCACACACAGTAGATTCAACTTGTTTTTGTGCTATTTTTGATTTTTGCTGCCTTAAAAAGGATTAGTTTGGGCAGACATTATAAAAAGGTAAGGGTTAATATATCTTTTGGACTCTGTAGGACAAAAGGCAACTCGTTAACCTTGAAGTGACTGTTGTACCGTGGTTGTGCACATGCTTCAAAATCATTTGCAAGGGAATGCTTTCCATAGATGAGAGGGAGAGACTGTAGACCTTACCACTCAGACTTTGAAGTATGAGTGTTCACTTTCCCAAAGCATCAGAACAATAGTTCTTACTGCTAAAAGAATTGACCTCCCTCAGATTTTTACTGATATTTTTTCATTTGCATTGTGTACATTACCATTGCTACACCAGTTGTTACAGTGTTGAGAGACTACCACTTATTTTTGCTGTTAATAATTTATTTTTACATTAGGAACAGAGTGGGTTTAATTTATTTTTATGGTTGTATGAATTTTTCTAAATAGGAACAGCTGTTTGTAAAATGGGTTTTCATAGTGATTGCATCAATTATAAAGTTTATCATTAGCAGTTGAGAGCACATGTTCATATAGCAATGTAAAAACTAATGAGTATTTGGCAATTTCTCATTAGCATAATTTCATGTAGTACAAGTAAATTACAATTACATCTCTAATTCTGGATAATATTCATTGTTTAACAATAAAGTGACAAAAGCTCAAAAAAAAAAACCAAAAAACAGTTAGGTCTTGGGATTGGGGTGGAATCCTACCTCTCAGCAACTAACAGTGATTCCTCTGAAATATACACCATTTCCGCAAGAGTTCAGCATTAGAATCACTGTTCTTGATTTTCATGATCTTGTACCACTTTCTATAAAAATGTGTATATGGAAGCATAAGCAATGACATGGAGCCTGAGATCAAACCCTATTCTTGTAGAGGGGCTGAGTTCCACTAAAAGCATCCACACTTTATGGCTCAAAAACGCCTGTAACTCCAGCTTTAGTGGAACTAATACCATGTTCAGGCTTCCTCAGACACCTGAATTTACATGCACACAGAGAGATAGGCAGACAGACAGAAAGATGGACAGACAGACACACAAAGCCGATTTACCAGGTTACATTTATATATGTATAAATGTGTTCATAACATTAGTAAAAAATTATTTTGAACTTGACAGCATGAGTAGAACACAAAAGGAGTTGGAATTGAAAGAAGGAAGAGTGGAAATAATCTAAAAACAATGTCTTGCTTATAGTGTCTAATGTTGAAAAGAAAAAACCACCATGAAAAAAAAAGTTGGGAAAGAAAAGTTTTATTTATTTTATGCTTCCATATTGCTGGTAATTATTATAATAAGTCAGGAAAGGAACTCAAACAGGGAAAGAATATGAAGGCAAGACCTGGTGCAGAGGCCACGGAAGGATACTGCTTCCTGGCTTGCTCTACATAGCTTGCTCAGTCTGCTTTTTTTAGAGAACCCAAGACCACCAGCTCAAGGATTCTAATACCCACAATGGACTGGCTTCTCTTTCATCAATAACTAGTTAAAATAATGCCTTATACCTGAATCTTATAGAAATCTTTTCTCAGTGAAGGTTTTCTCCATTCAGAACTGTAGTTTGTATGTCAAGCTGAAATGAGTCCAGCTAGTCTATATAGTAATTGAAATTCTCAAAACCTGCACTAGAAGACTCCTCTGCCTCCACCAGAATATACACAAGGATAAGATGGAGCAGAGATTGAGGGAATGGGTAAACAGTGACTGGCTACACTTGAGATCCATCCCATATAGCAGAGTCAACACCTGAAACTTTTATTGATACTGTGCTATCCTTTCAGATAGGAGACTAACATAAATTTCTCATGAGAGACTTCATGATTGGAAACAGAGGCAGAGACCCACAGCAAACATTAGGCAGAGCTCAGGGAGTCTTGTGGAAGAGTGGAGATAGAATTGAGGGAGCAGAGGAATCAAGCACACCACAAGAAGACCTAAGTAGTCAACTAACCTGGGCCCATGAGGGTTCACAGAGACTAAACCACCAACCACAAGTTTCTTGGCACAATCCATTGTCCCACAATTAGTGACAATGACATGAAGCCATTTCATGACTAAGACTCACCATTTCTATGATAGATACCACCTTAGCCTCTCCTGTTCCCATACTTGTTTATCACGAGATTTCTTCATGTGGCCCAACCATTAATAAATCAAGAATCTTTTTTAGGATTTGGTGTAATTCCCAGGACTGCCATCTGGATAAACAGTGTTAGTAACAGCTTCTAAGCCCTGGTCTGAAAACATTTTTACTGGCAAGTTTAGTGAGTCAAAAATTAATATATGAGCTAATGCTAGTTGAGGGTTGATAAATTTCCAGAATACTAGTTGTATTAGATTTAAAAGCTCATACTGTGTCTGGAAATATTGCTGAGTAGGATAGTGTGCTTGCTGTGATAAGCCTGACGAGCTGTGTTCACATTCCCAGAATCCACATAAGAAGCTGAGTTTGGTCACATGTGTAATTGTAACCTGCACAGTATATAAAGCAGAGATAGGTTGACTTTGTGGGATTTCGGGCATCCTGAATCACTCTAAGTTCAGAGACAGTTCATGTCTTAAGAGAAGTAGATGGAAGGAACTGAATAAGCCTCTGACATCCTCCTACAGCTTCCATGCCTGCATACTTACATGTGCATCCACATATGCAGTATATACTGCATTTATATATACAATGCAATAAATAAAACCTCATCCGAGGAGGCTGTGATAGTTTGAATATTCTTGTCAGAGATGGTAGTACTATTAGGAAGTACGGTCTTGTTGGAGTAGACATGACTTTGATTAAGTAGTTGTGGCCTTGTTGGTAGAAGTCTATCATTATGGTGGTAGGCTTTGAGACTTTCCTCTTAGCTGTCTGAAGACAGTCTTCTCCTGGCTTCCCTTCAGTGAAGATATAGATAGAACTCTCAGTTTCTCCAATCCCATGCCAGTCTGGATGCCTCCATGCTTCCCACCATGATGATAACTGACTGAACCTCAGAACCTGTAAGCCAGCCCCAATTGGATGGTGTCCTTTATAAGAGTGGCCTTGGACAAGTTTTCTCTTTATACCAATGGAAACCCATACTAAGCAAGAGGGCCTTTTGAGAGAGATATTATTTCTTTCCTCAGTGAGTAAGCAGAGTTTTCTTGCTGAGTGCTTCAGGTGCATAACAGATAATATCTAACTATGGCACCAGACATGTAGGAGCTAGGTTTTACGTTTAAACCTCCTACTAAGTTATCACTCTCAGTTTGTATTAAAGTTTGCTGTTTTGACTCACCCTGGAATTGACAGTCTAGTCTCCAGTGGCAAATCAGTCATCTTGCTTATGGCTGTCAGTTATATCTGGTAGCACTGGGAAAGTAAAGCTGGAACTGACATCCTCATACATCATTTGCATATAATTACAAGTTTGCTGTTCCCTCACACACCTCTCTTTCCTTCTCTCTTCCTCTCCCTCCCCCTTCTTTCTACCCCTTCTCCTTCTGTCTTTTTTGTAATGCTGTCTCTTTTCTCTCTTCCTTCTTACCTTTTATCCATGTTTTTTTCTCCAATCGAGAACATTTGTGCTACTATTGGGCATCTTTCTTCTATGTAACATACATACATTTTGTTAGAAGCACAAAGGTCTTCACACTTACAGATAAGCACCAGAAAAGCCAGTCATTTTAAACACACAAGATTGTCTCTTCAGTGGGAAATGTATAACCTTTTCTTTCCCTACCCAGATGACTCAGGATGGAGGTGATCATTAGCCTAGTGATTTGAGCTATTGGCAGAGCCAGGCCATACCATGTTCCCACAAACATAACTGTAATTATCTAATAGTTTAAGTGACCTTTGCATTATATGTATGGCCAAGGGTTCCCCTAAGCTTGAACAAACAAGTTTTGGGTAGCTGTTAGCCTAAATGACCTCTACACCATCAGTGTTATGGAGAACACTCCAGATTCTTCCCTAGGCCCATAAGATAATATATAAAGCCATACTCTAGAACCCATACTCTTGTGGCCTGTGACATACATTTTGAGCTGAATTTCTATGTTATTATATTCCTTGTGCACAGGTGATTTAATTACACCAGGAAACTACATCCATCCCCCAAACTGTACAGTGCTTAAATAAGCTAAGAACGAACTGCTCAAGGTCAGACTCTAAAAGTTTGAACTGCCGGAGGTTCACTAAGTTCTGCTGAACTGTACTTCCTTTTGCCTCTCATCCATTGTTTCTCCAGCAGCTGTGGTCTTTGAGGAAACCCCACACATCTAATGGAGAGGAACCCCCTTTCTGACACCATCCTAACCTACTTTTAATGAATCCATAAAATTATCATTCTCTTCTACATTTTGGCTCCATTGCAGTAGCTTGTGTGGGGCTCCCTATGGGATTATTTGGTGGGATTTTCACATTGATATGTTTGACAGTAGCAATTTCTCACCTGTGGTTAGAACATTTACAAGTGTTTGACTGTATGTATGGAGATCTGTTGGGTGACACAAAGAGTAACATTAGCCATCAACCATTTTCTCCATATCCTCCCTATACAGTGAATTAGTGTTTCTATTTTATCAGATATGAGGTGGAGAAGAGGGTGTTTCCAGTAATATTCTGTGGGTGGGTTGTCCTGAAATCCTCCTGGCTGAGATGCTTTGTAGGATGTCATCTTGCCCCCAAATGGAGTTATATCTTGTAAACCATATTTTCCTCTCAAGTCTTAAAGAGGTATTACCTTCTTTCTACTTTACTATTGCTCAGCTCTGGTGTCCTCCTTATTTTCCACAGGACTCTACTTCAGCTAATAGGAGATGTAAAGGATTAGAGGATCTAGTGCACCACCCTTGATTCGATCAATAATTTTAATATTATTGAAGGGAGTACTTTGTTTTCTTCTGTTGTGAACCAACAGTCCGTTGTCTTTCTTATTATAACATTTATTATGCATCCCATCTCTACATTTTAATTTCATCCCATTTACTTATCATTTAATAATTTAAATTATAAAATATTACAAAATTTAGAGATGGGTTATATGGATATCTTTCACATGTGGAATCACATGTAAGATTCACATGTGTATTTTTACAGAAATGTATGTCATACACTACTTTCAAAACATAACAAAACATTTTATTATAATTCTTGGCCTATTTGTCTGCTCCTATGTGGTATAGAAGGCTTTCAGATACTCAAGCAGCTGAGCTGCCCATTCTGAAAATCAAACAGTTAAATTAAAAAAAGAAAGGGTCAAATAAGGTAAACAGAATATATTTCAAACAAATACAAAAATATTCCTTGAGAGAAGAGCTCAAAACATTACCTTATCTAATATTCCCGTACAGCAGCCAGCAATTCAGACAAGCCAAACAAGATTATAATGGCAGCTTAAGTCCTTAGACAGAAAGATTAGGAAATCCTCATTACTCTATGATGTGACCTACTGGGATTCTGATCCAGAGACTCACCCAAAAGATCCAAGGGCCCTTTCTTCTCCTAGTAGTATATATAAGGAGCCAGTATTATATGGAGGAGTGAAAGGAAGCTCTGAAAAATGAGACTCATGAGAGTTCATGCCTGGGTATTAAGTTGCTTTCATGGTTCTTCTTGTTCCTCTGGTAGAATCAGAGACAGATTCAGTAACAAGAGAGCATCATTACCTGACATAATCATCAAATTTGTTCTGTGGGCACAGCTAGGCACCCAAGAATGGATTTTTTAAAAAATAGTTTATCTCATACGTGTGAGCATTTTTTGCTGTCTGTAAGTCTGTGTACCATGTGCATGCCTGATGCACATGGAACCTGGAAGGAGTGTCAAATCTTCCAGGAATGAAGTTATATATTGTTGTGAGCTGGCAAGTGAGTGATGCTAATTCAACCTTCAACTTAGTCAGTGAGCAATCTTTCCAGTAGCTAGAAGGGATTCACAATCTAGGTCATTTTCCAGATCATACTGGCCTGTTGGCTAGTCTATAGAGGATCATCTTGATCACTTATTGGTATGGAATGTTTCATCTCACTACAGGATGTACCATTTTCTTGTAGGAGTTTTCTCTGTGCTTGGCATGTTGTATGAGAATATAGGAAGTATGATGTAGGAAGGTTCAGTTTTCAGGGTATCGTCACAATTCAAGGCTGTAGATGATGGTAGTTTTCATGTACATGCATACAGGATGTATGAAGGGGACAAAGACAGGAAATGGGTAGAGACAATTAGTTGGCTGGCATACTGGTTATGCAGAAGACTTGAGTTTGACTAATAGACACATGTTAGGTCACTCACAAATATTTCTTATTTCATATACAGGGATACGTGACACCTTTGGCCTCAATGAGCACACTTACACATAGGCTCATATACTTATACATGTAAATATATATATATATTATATATATGATATTTAAGATTTAATATATATATATTAATATAATATATACATAAGATTTAATACATATATTAAATCTTAAATCTTATCAAAATTTATTACTGGACAATTTCCAACTTTTTATGATATGTTCAATGTTCAAATGTTGTTTGTTGTATCTAAGATAAAGAATATTCCCATTTCTTTCTAGGGTTAGAATTGAGATGCTTTATCTAATTTTTGTGCACATTATGAGACAGGGTCTTTGAGTAAAGCCTGAAGTACTTACTGTTTTGGATAAATACAGTGGTGAGTGATTCTCAGGGATCCAAATGCCTTTACCTATTGCTGCTAAGGTAACAGACAGAGGACACCACTCCTGGTTTTTATGAGTTTGGATCCAAAATCAAATCCTCAATCTTGCATAAAAGTTGCTTTGGCTACTGAATTATTTCCCAATACAGACTCTACCAATCTTTATACAATCTGGGTATAATCTAGCTTTTTATTTTTATTATTTTACATTCTAGTCATTGCTCTTCTCCTAGGAATCCCTCCCACAGTTTCTCACCCCATTCTTCCTCCCCCTTGCCTCTGAAAGGATATTCCCCTCCAAACTTCGCCTTTTCCTGGGGCCTCAAGTTTCTTGAGGATTAAGGCTATCTTCTCACTGAGACCAGACCAGGTAGTTCTCTACTAAATATGTGCCAGTGGCTTCAGACCAGCCCAAGTACTCTGCCTGGTTGGTAGCTCAGTGTCTGGGAATTCTGTGAGGTCTGGGTTAGTTGAGACTGCTGGGCTTCCTATGGGGTTGCTCTCCCATGAAGCTTCTTTAATACTTCTCCTAAATCAACCACAGGGGTCCCTGACTTCAGACTTCAGTCCAGTGGTTGAGTGTAAGTATCTACTTCTGTCACAGTAAGCAGATGGTAGGGGCTCTCAGAGGACAGCCATGCCTGACTTTCATCTCTAAGTACATCATGGCATCAGTAATAGCTTCAGGCCTTGGTGTCCCCATCTCTCATGAGATAGATCCCAAGTTGTGCCAGTCGTTGGACCATCTTTCCTTCAGTCTCTTCTCCATTTTTTTCCCATCAGTTCTCTTAGACAGGAACAATTCTGGGTCAGAAATTTTGACTGTGGGTTAGTAACAATATTCCTCCACTTGAGGCCCTGTGTATCTACTGGAAGTGGACTCCTCAGGTTCTCTCTCTCTATTGTTAGAAATTTTGATTAAGATAACCCCCATTGAATCCTAAGAGTCTCTCACCTCCTGAGTCTCTAGTACCTTTTAGAGAGTCCCCGCAAGGCTGCATATTTACATTCAATCTCCTAGCCCACTGGACTTCCCTCCTGTTACCCTCCCCTATATACACCTCTGATCCTCGTTCCCTCCTCCCCTCTTCCATCCAGGTTCCTGCCTCTCATGATTATTTTATTCGCCTTTCGAAGTTGGATTGAATCATCATCACTTGGGACTTTATGCTTGTTATACTTTTTATGGTGTGGGTTATATTTTAGGTATCCTGTACTTTTTGGCTAATATCCACTTATCAGTAATTACATAGCCTTTATATCCTTTTGGGTCTGAGTTACCTCACTCAGAATAATATTTTCTATTTCCATCTATTTGCCTGCAAAATTCAAGATGTCCTTGAGTTTAATAACTGACTAGTATTTCATTGTGTAAATGGACTACATTTTCTGTAGATGTTCTTCAGTTGAGGGACATCAGGGTTGTTTCCAGCTTCTGGATATTATAAATAAGGCTGATATGAACATAGTGGAGCACTTGTCCTTTTAGTATAGTGAGGCATTTTGGGGGAGTGAATATATGTCCAAGAGTGGTATAGTTGGGTCTTCAGGGAGAACTATTTTTAGTTTTCTGAGGAACAACCAGATTGATTTTCAGAGTGGATGTACCAGTTTGCAATCTCACCAGCAATGGAGGAGTGTTTCTCTTCTCCATATCCTCACCGGCATGTGCTTTCACTTGAGTTTTTGATCTTAGCCATTCTGATTAGTGTAAGGTGGAATGTAAGGGTTGTTTTGGTTTGCATTTGTCTGATAACTAAGCACTTTGAACATTTCTTTAAGTGCTTCTTGGCAATATGAGTTGTGGATTCTCTGATTAGCTCGGTACCCCTATTTTAATTGGGTTATGTGGTTTTTTGGAGGTTAACTTCTTGAGTTCTAAATATGTTTTCAATATTAGTCCTCTATCGGATGTAGCAGGGTATTGTGAAGAAATTTTTCCGAACCTGTAGTTTGCCAGTTTGTCCTATTGACAGTGTGTTTTTCCTTACAGAAGATTTTCAGTTTCATGAGGTTCTATTTGTCAGTTGTTGATCCTAGAGCCTAAGCCATTGATGTTCAGCTCAGGGAATTTCCCACTATACCAATGAATTCAAGACTCTTTCCCACATTCCCTTTTATTTGATTCAGTGTATCTGAATTCATGTTGAGTTCTTTGATTCACTTGGACTTGAGTTTTATGCATGGTGATAAATATTTATCAACTTACACTCTTCTATATATAGACCACTGATTATATCAGCACCATTTATTGAAGATGCTTTCTTGTTTTCAGTGTATGTTTTCTGCTTCATTGTCAAACAGCAAATATCCATAAGTGTGTGAATTTATTTCTGAGTCTTTATCACTATTGCTTTGTAGTACAATGTCAGGACAGGGATTCTTCTAGATTTTTGAGAATTGTTTTTGCTATTCTGTTTTTTTTTTTCCATATGAAGGTGAGAATTGTTCTTTCCAAGTTTGTGAAGAAACATGTTGGAATTTTAATGTAGATTGCACTAAATCTGGAGATAGCTTTTGGTAAGATGGATATTGTCACTATGTTAATCCTACAAATCCATGAACATGGGAGATATCTTTACTTCTTCTGAGGTCTTCTTCCATTTCTTTCTTCAGGGATTTGAAGTTCTATATTTTATACTCCTTGTGGCTATAGTAAAGGGTGTTGTCTCCCTAATTTCTTTCTCAATGTGTTCATCATTTGTATCAAGGAAGACTACAGATTTGTTTGAGTTAATTTTATATCCCACCATTTTGCTGAAGTTGTTTATCAGCTATAGGAGTTCTGCTGGTAGAATTTTGGGGTCATTTATGTATACTATCATATCATCTACAAATAGTGGTACTTCAACTTTTTTCTTTCCAATTTGTATACCCTTGACCTCCTTTTGTTGTCTAATTTCTCTAGTTAGAATATCAAATACTATATTGAGTAGATAGGGGGAATGTTGGCAACCTTGTCTTGTCCCAGATTTTAGTGGGATTTCTTCAACTTTATTTCCATTTAATTTGATGCTGGCTGTTGGTTTCTTATATACTGTTTTTATCATGTTTAGCTAGGTGCTATGAATTCCTGATCTCTCCAATACTTTTTACATGAAGTGGTGTTGTATTTTGTCAAATACTTTTTCAGCATCTAATGAGATGATCATGTGACTTTTTTCTTTGGGTTTGTTTATATAGTGTGTTACATTAATGAATTTTTGTATATTGTACCATCACTGCATCACTGGAAAAAAAGCTACTTGATCATGGTAAATGATCATTTTCATGTTTTCTTGGATTCAGTTTGCAAGAATTTTATTGAGTGTTTTTGTATCAATATTCATAAGTGAAATTGACCTGAAATTCTCTTTCTTTCTTTCTTTCTTTCTTTTTTTTTTTTTTTTTTTTGGTCTTTGTGTGGTTTACTTATCAGAATAACTGTGGCTTTATACAATTAATTAGGTAGTGTTCCTTAGATTTCTATTTTGTAGAATATTTTGAGGAGTACTGCTACTAGCTCTTCTTTGAAGGTCTTGTAGAATCCTGCACTAAAACTATTTGGCCCTGGGCTTATTTTGGTTGGGAGATTTTTAACAACTGATTCTATTTCCATAGCGAATATGAAAGTTTTTTAGATATTTCACCTGATCTTGATTTAACTTTGGTACCAGATGGAAAGAGATAAATACAAGTTCATAAGCTACACAACCCAATGCAATTTGGCACATTCAGAACATAGTTCTCCCATTACAGAAAGCTCTGGACACACATGACTGAAAAGTAAGATAATGGCCTAAAGTCCCTACTCATAAAGATGATAGAGATCTTTAAGGAGGCTATAAAGAATTACCTTAAAAAAATACAGGAAAATATGATCAAGCAGGTGAAGGAATTGAACAAAATGGTCCAAGAACTAAATATGGAAATAGAAACAATAAAGAAAACACAAATAGAGACAACCCTGGAGATGGACAATTTAGAAAAGAGATCAGGAGCTATAGACACAAGAATCACCAACAGACTACAAAACATAGAAGAAAGAATATCAGACATAGAAGATAAATATAAGATATTGACACATCAGACAAAAAATACAAGATATAAAAAGCTCCTAACCCCAAAATATCCAGTAATTTCAGGACATGATGAAGAGATCAAACCTAAAAATAAAAGAAATAGCAGAGGGTGAAGAATCCCAACCCAAAGGGCCAGAAAATATCTTCCACAAAATCATAGAAGAAAACTTACCTAACCTAAAGAAAGAAATGGCCAAAAGTGTTCAACAAGCCTACAGAACAGCAAATAGATTGGACCAGAATAGAAAATCCTCTCATCATATAATAATCAAAACACTGAATGCACAGAACAAAGAAAGAATATTAAAAGCTGTGAGTAAAAAAAGATCAGATAACACATAAAGGCAGACCTATCAAAATTACACCAGACTTCACTACAGAGACTTTAAATACCAGAAGATCCTGGACAAATGTTATCCAGACTATAAGAGAATACAAATGACAGCCCAGGCTACTATATTCAGCAAAATTCTCAATCATCATATATGGAGAAACCAAGATATTCCATGATAAAACTAAATTTAAATAATATCTTTCTAGTAATCCAGACCTAAAGAGGATAATAGAAAGAAATCTTCAACACAAAATGGGTAACTATATGCAAGAAAAACACAAGAAATTAAACATTTTACAACAAACCAAAAAGAAGAGAACCATACAGACAAAATATCACCTCAAGCAATAAAAATATAGGAACTTACAACCATCTAGTTAGTTAATTACGTAAGCCAATGGATGCTTTAAAATGCTGGACTTCAAATCTTTGGTAGCTAGACCTTGGTCATTAGCCTCAGGAAAAGAAAGTGGCCAAATAAAGGAATAGAATTTAGTGCATAACTTTAGGAATATAATGGTTTTATAGGAAGTCAGAAGGACTGAGAGAGGACAAGGACTCTCATAGCCATGCTTGCCATGCGAGAGCTGACCTGAGTTTTTTCACTAATGTCCCTCACTGCTTAAGACTTTCTACCACCAGTAAGTATTCAAACACTCTACTACTCCATATTCTAATATCTTTCTTCCTTGATTGTGTCCTTGCAAAGGTTTCTTTCTGGTTCTGTGGCATTTTCTTGTATAACAAGTTAAACACACTACCTAAGACATTTCAAGCTGGGACCTCCATCTTAGTGTTTATCTTTCTGGGTCTAACTTTCATTACTCAGAATAATTTTCCAGTTCAATTAATTGCCCTGAAAATCACATGATTTAATTTTTCTTAAAGTAAATATTTTATGTGTCTGTGCCTCATTTGAATAATCTCTTTTTGTGTTGATCAATGTTGAGGGTGACTCCATATCTTAGCTATTGTGAATATGACTGTAATGAATTTTTATGTGCAAATATCTCTACAGAGGGCATATAATATCCTTTGAATGTATGTCTAGGAGTGGTATAAGTGGGTTAAATATGGTAGTTCAATTTCTCTTTCTTTTCTTTCTTCTTTTAAAAGAAACTTCCAGAATGATTTTCAGCATGGCTGCACTACTCTACACCCCTGTGAGTAGTGTTCCCCCTTTTTGCTACATTCAGCATTTGCCATTATTTGTATTCCAGATCATGGTCCTTCTGATTGAGGTAAATGAACTCATAAGGTAGTGTAATCTACATTTCACCACTGGCTAAGTATGTTGAAAACTTTTAAAAGTGTTTCTTAGGTATTTCTTTTTCTTTGTTTAATAGCTTTCAATTCAGTTCTGCATGCCTCTTTATAACTGAAATGCTTGCATTTTTACTGATTACTGTTGCAGGATATATGGTCACTATGTGAACCCCAAGATTATGTTATTTACTGAAAAAAATTCCAGCTGTGGTGGTGCTCACCCCTTTAATTTTTCTGGCTGCAATACAGATACATCCTTAGTGCACACACAGTTTTAAGCCTAAACAGTGAAGGTGAAATTATTTCAAAGAAGGAAACACCCAAATTTGAAAGTGAAGTCTAATTGAGGCAAAAAAAAGTGATTATTCAGAGAAAGAGTTGACAGAATAGTATATGCTCAATTTTTAATTGAAGAGAGAAGAAAGGGAAGCAACATAGGAGAGAGAAAAGAAGGAGGGAGGCAGGTTTACAAGGAGAGTTTTACAGAGACAGGTTGAAGAGAGAACAAACTAGACACAGATAAAGACAGAATGAGCCAGAGAATGAGAAAGAGCCTGAAGATTAGAACAAATTGCTAGATTTAGTTTGAGGTCCGGCAGAGCAATTCAAGAAAGGAAAAGTGAAAGAAGTCAAATTGAATCAATTACCATGAATAGGAATTTTGAGCCAGAGCATTGATCCTTCTGGCTAGATAGACTTCAGAAAGAAGAAAGAGTGAATTTATTCAGCATAAGTCTCAGAGGATGAAAATATCTTTAGCCAGAATAAGACTGAATGAAAGCTCGAAACTTCCAAGACTAGGTCTAGGTTAGCAGAGGTAGGTAACAGCACTCTGAGACAATAATTACCTCCAAAGGAAAAAAACCTACATTACAGATTACTATGTTGAATTTTTCATATTCTTTAGATACAAGTCCCCTCTTAACAGAATAGATGTCCAGCTTTGGCGGTATGTTCTCTTGCCTCAGTTTCCATTGTTTTACTGTTTTATGAGATGTCATTTGTCCATTACTGATCTTACTTTTCTACACTTCAGAGATATTATTCATAGAATTCAAAAAGCCAATTTTTGCATTTTGATAACATAAACACTTCAGTGAAGATTTTACTTATTTTATTTATCATTTGAGAATTTCATACATAAATATAATGTATGTCAATCATAGTCACACTTATTCTCCCATGGCACAATTTCTAAGTGGGATATTGGCTTGGAATACAGCAGTTCTACATTCATCAGAGATGCTTCATTGTGTAGCAGAATGTGGTTGATATAGAGACTATTGTCAAAGTTCAGAGAAGAAATGCCTGTGAGATACTGAGCCATAAAGGGTACTTGTTTATCACAGCCTTTTCTCCCATCACAGACTCAGGGAACATCAAGAAAAAGGATGCAGAAAATTACAGAAGTCATAGATACAGGAGAACCAGAGCAAATGTATTTCTTCTGGACATGGCACAATCCTTGCATTCATGCATTACAGCAAATATGGTTACTTCCACATAACCTGCACAAAAACAGATACACAGATCAGTGGGATACAATTGAGGACCCAGACATATGTCAACAAATCTACAGTTACCAGTATTTTTTTAAAGACAGAATCATTAACAAATCATGCTAGAAGAGCTGGATTTCACCAGGCAAAGAAATAGTAGAGATGGATTCTTAACTGTCACCTTGTACAAAACTCACCTTCAAGTGTTGCCGGGCATCACTTCAATGTGAGGAGTGATGTTGGTGCACATGCACTATGTATTTATAATCTCGTGTAAAATAATGCATAGCAGAATAAGTGACGACACTATATATGGATACATAGTAAATAAACATAGTAAATTGACAGCCTGCCCAGAGCCAGAAAATTGTCCAGACTGCATTATATCTCTCTCTAATTAGGGAAAGCATTGAACTGCCTCAAAAAAAGTGTAAAACATTTTGCTGTGTTTCTTATGTGGTAGAAAAAAAAAAGAGAGAGTGCCAAAAGTCCACGTAGCCATTAGATTATATTAATATGATGAGGTGGTTTTTATATGAACCTTAAAATGTCATATTTTTAATAGCGTATTTGTGCCCCATCTTATGTAGAACAGTGAATAAATTTATGTTTGGGCATTATTCCCCATAAGAAACATTTTAAAGCTGTTACACAGACAATTTTTTCAGCTTTCACAGACAACACAGTGAATTTCTTTTCTACAATGCTCTGATAGGCAATCTTGTCTCTCATCTGACTTATTGATGTTTTACATTCTGTACCAACCACACTTGTTCTTACCAACTTGTCTTGCTTTCTGAAAATCTGAAGAACAGGTTTGTTTTATTCTTCAAATGTGGATTGCCCTTGTGCTGTTTGTATTTTGATGCTAACCCTGCTTCCTCAAAGTGGGGCTGCCTGGACAAGGAGTAGATCACATACTCAGGTGATTTCAGGTGAACCTTCACCCTATTTTAACTGGTCAAATAAAGACTAGAGTCTGTGGTTGGATAGTGGAAAGAAAAAAGTTGGGCTGGGAGTTTTTAGAGAAATTGAAAGAGAAAGGAGGAAGGGGAGAGAAGGAGAGGGAGGAAAGAGAGGAAGATGGAGGAAGAGGAGATGGAAGGAAGATGGAGCAGAACCATGTAGCCTGGAGAAACCACAAGTAGCAAATGACCTCATAGCTGGGGAATAGAGTACTGTAGTGGTATATCTGCACAATCTAGGCATACAGCTTATAAATTTTATAACTGAGGTGCATGTTTTTTGCATGGACTTGTTTGGGGTGGAGATTTACTGTAACAAATTGGCACCTATCATATGGATTAGAACTCAACTTAAGATAAAAGTGCTCATACCCCAACCTGGGGCAGCAATCTATGATGCCTAGAGAGCTGCAGATTCCCTCCCAAGCCCCAGGCAGAGAGATACAGGTAAGGGCAACACCCCAGCCTGGAGCTGGACTTGGGCAGCACCCTGTACGATTCCCAGGGAGGGACAGGAGACCCTGGAGCACAACTGCCTATGAAGTAGTTTTCAGGTAGAAACAGTGAACTGATCGGGGCATCTATGCTCAAGAGAGCATTTCTGTGCTCACCCCTCATGCTCCCCACGCCTCATGTATCCCCCATGTCTATATAGGACACTCGACAGCCAGTCTGGCTCGTCCGACTGCTTGTGCTGGAGGCTGGCAGAGATCAGCACTCAGGAACACGCTGCCACCTGCAACCCAAACAAAAGACAGAGAACTGACTCGGAACCACAGAAGCCACCAGTCTTTGTACAGTCAGAACCTCCCTGAATGAATAAAACAATCCAATCAGAGAGGACTGCAGTGTTCTAAACTGAACAGCAGAGGGAGACAAAGGGACAAATGACTCTGGATCAGGTAAAAAAAAAAAAATCATACGTTGGATGGATGGATATAGATAGATAGATAGATAGATAGATAGATAGATAGATAGATAGATAGATAGATAGATAGATGGTAAACACAAAAAATACCTTTTGGGTTTTATGGGATGATATTTTGAACGGTTTGACAGGGATGCATTTTAAGGAAATAGATACCTTGACATTTACCAGTACTGTAATATTTATTCTCTTGATTTTCAATGTCTTCTCAAAAGACAGGGCCCTAGATAAAAAAAATTATGTGCCTTAGAAAAGAGATTAGAGGTAGCATTAGAACTAAAGGCACAGGAATCCATAGTAAGGAACAGAAAGAGGAGAATAAAGGTTGGAGACAGGAGCTGGGAAAGATGCTAGAACAGAAATCACAGAAATTCATAGATGAGACTGATCCACAGAGAGATAAGTTTAAGACTTGGGAACACAGCCTAGAGGAAATATTAGAGCTAAAGATTCCAGATTTTACTGGTCAAAATAAGCAACAGAAAGAGGAGAAAAAAGTCTGGAGACAGAAGCTGGAATAGACGCTAGGAAAAACGATTCAACAATTTACAGATCAGACTGAACAGCAAGGAGATAGAGATAAAATTTGGAAGCAAAGTCTAGGGAATAATTTACTAAAGCTAATAAATCAAAATGAGGCAGATGCTGCAATATCAGAGTTACAACATAAAAAGAAGCTAAGATTATGGAAGCAGGGGCTAGAACAGAAGATACAAGAAATTATAGAGCAGTATGAACAACAGAAAGATAAATTTAAGACTTGGCAACATGGCCTAGAGGAAGCACTAGAATTGAGGACAAAGGAAGTCATAGATCAGAATAAGAGACCGAAAGATGAAAATAAAGGTGGGAGACGGGAGCTGGAAAAGATGCTAGAGCAAAGGATACAACAACTCACAGATCAAACTGAGCAGCAGAGAGAAAATAAATGAGAATTGGAAGCAAAACTTGGAGAATAACCTTTAAAATTAGTCAATCAAAATCAAATGGACAGCATGAATATTAGAATTGTAATATAAAGAAAAGTTTAAAATGTGGAGGCAGAACCTTGAACAGAGACTCGGGGAACAAGGGGAGCTACAAAAGGAGAAACATGAATCATGAACTCATTCCACCTGAAGGGAAGAATCTAAAATTTCTATTAAAGAAAATACTCAGAGACAGAAGATAAAGAAATCCAACCAAAGGTATTAGAAAACAAGAGCTAGTTTATCCAGTTAGGATACAACAAAAACCTCCAGATGATGACCTTCCACAGGATTATTAGGAATTCAAATGGTAACCCATGGATGTGTTAGAACTGAGGAAATTTAAGGAAAATTTCACCAATTTTAAAATGCAAAACAAATACTGACTTCCTGGGCCACTAAAATAGAATAATCCCCCAAGACTTGAAGGATATGGCAAAAGCAATACTAGAACCTGCCATACATTTACAATGGTTCTCATGGTGGACTGAAGAGGTGGGAGAGATAGAATGGAAAAATAGATCCAGGGGTAGAGAGATATCCAAAACTCAACTGCTTGGTTAAGGTCACTTAGCTCAGGTAGAGGTACAAGCTGTATATCAGGAAGAAACTCTGGCAATGTGTTGATTGGCAGCCTTAAATGCCTGGGAGAAAGTTACAGAATCAGGGGAAACACTTGAACCATTTCCTTAAGTCATACAAGGTCCAAAGAAAATCTTCCTGACTTTTTGCAAAGGCTAGCCTCAGCTGTGGAAAGGAGTACATCAGATCCAGCAGCAAGAAAGGCAGTAATTGAGTCTTTAGCCTCTGAAAATGCAAATACTGAATGTAAGGAAGTAATCAGACCACTGAGGGCAAGGTCAGCATCAATAGATGAGTGAATTCGACATTCAGCTGATATTAGAGCTTGTTCACCTGTTATGACCTTAATAGGAGAAGCTGACATTAGAGATCTAGAAATGACCCAAGATTTCAAATGTTTTAATTGTTGTGAGCAGGGTCACCTCTGAAATAACTGCAGAAAAAAAACAAAGAGGTCCTATGTCTTCTGTAATATGTCAAATATATAGTAAAGGCCAACGTTTGGCTAAAGAATGTAGAGTAACAACAGATAAAAAGTACAACACCTTCCCAAGAAACTCTCATGGGGGGGGGGTCTCTTTCAGGCCCCAATGCCAGGCAGGGAGAGTTCTCTCCCTCAGAACAGTTGAACATCATTGCTTCAGAAACATGCTGCAAGACCAGGTAACAAGACTGAGGCAAGTTTTATAGGCTACATGCTGACTATATAGACTACAAGTTTTTAAGGCTACATGTTGATTATCATGAGGAAATTGATGACTTGAGATGTGTCTTGTTGATTCCCCACCCAGCCAGTGACCCTCAAGTTTTCTGGTTTCTACCTGAGCCGGGAGCAGAGCCTCAGCTATGGATCCATACCCACAGAGCCCACAGCCCAGTTGCAGCTTTACTTACCAGGTATTCTGACACATCCAGGTTCACTGGTGAGACCTAAAGCCCTTCCCCAATATGCAGCTTACTGGGACCCCTGTGACTCCTGGACATAGATTTCCCACCAAGCCAGAGACCTGCATGCCTATCAATTTCCTTCTGAGCAAGGAACAGAGCCTCAGTTCTGGATCCAAACCCATATAGCCCATACCTCAGTTGCAGCTTGACACTCCAGGTATTCTGACATATCCAGGATCACAGGATAACAGGATGACAGGAAGGACAGGCTCCAGTCAGACACAGGGAGGCCAGATAACACCAGAGATAACCACATGGCAAGAGGCAAGCTTAAGGACATAAGCAACAGAAACCAATTTGACATGGCAACACCAGAAACCAGTTCCCCCACCACAGAAAGTCCTGGATACCCCCAACACACCTAGAAAGCTAGATTCAGCTCTAAGTTATCATTTCATGAAGATGATAGAAGATTTTAAGAATCACAAGTGAGGATGTCACAACATCTGCCCCAACATCAGGAGCAACTGGGTCCTCCAGAATCCAGGGATAAAAGAACACCTACACAGTCAGGGGCATGAGGTACTTCTGGACATACCTGTGCCCTGAGCAGACCTTGGGCATTGGCTCCACACCCAGTCCCACAACACCCAGAGAAAGCTCAACTACCAGGTGCTCTGAAATGCAAAGGATCACAGGATAACAGAATCACAGAGAAAGTTTGACTATCAGGAGAACAGACAATACCCAGGAGTACTGGAACTCTGCCACACTCACGATCACAGCTGAGGTCACAACATCTTTCCCAACACACAGCTTAACTGGGATCCTCACAGGAACCAAGGAAACACAAACCACCACAAAGGTAGAGACATGTTTTTTTTTTTGTTTGTTTGTTTGTTTTGTTTTGTTTTTTTCCAGATTGCATCTGTGCCTGGAGCAAACCCAGGGCTCTGGCTCTCCATTCACTCCTGCAACACCCAGAGAAAGCTTGACTCCCAGGAGCTCTGATACAACAGGATCTAAGGAGCTTGTTCACACCAGGATTTCAGAATCCCAGAGGCAGCTTGACTCCCAGGAGCTCTGACAAACCCAGGATCTCAGGATCACAGAATTCCAGAATCATAGAATCACAGAGACAGCCGAACTCTGAGGAGTTCTCACATAACCAGGATCACAAGAGGGACAGGCTCCAGTCAGAAACAACAAGGACAGGTAGCACTAGAGATAACCAGATGGTGAGAGGCAAGCAAGCACAAGAACATGGGCAACAGAAACCAAGGCTAATTGGCATCATCAGAACCCAGTTCTGTCACTATAGCAAGTCCTGGATACCCCATCACAACAGAAAAGCAAGATTTGGATTTAAAATCACATCTCATGAAAATGATAGAGGATTTTAAGAAGGACATAACAAACCCTCTTAAAAATGCACAGGATAACACAGGTAAACAGGTAGAAGCACTTAAAGAGGAAACACAAAAATCCCTTAAAGAATTACAGGAAAACATATCAAACAAGAGAAGGAATTGAACAAAACAAACAAGGATCTAAAAATGGAAATAGAAACAATAAAAAAATTTACAAAGTGAGACAACCCTGGAGATAGAAAACCTAGGAAAGAGATCAGTAGTTATAGATGCAAGCATCACCACCGGAATAAAAGAGATAGAAGAGAGAATCTCAGGTACAGAAGATACCATAGAAAACATACACACAACAAAGAACATGCAAAATGCAAAAGCTCCTAAGCCATAACATCCAAGAAATCCAGGACACAATGAGAAGACCAAACCTAAGTATAAGAAGTATAGAAGAGAGCAAAGATTCCCAAATTAAAGGGCCAGTAAATATCTTCAACAAAATAATAGAAAAAAAACTTCTCTAACCTAAAGGAAGAGATGCTCATGAACATACAAGAAGCCTACAGAACTCCAAATAGTCTGGATCAGAAAAGAAATCCCTCCTGTCACATAATAATCAAAACACCAGATGCACAAATCAAAGAAAGAATATTAAAAGCAGTAAGGGGAAAAGGTCAATTAACATATAAAGACAGACCTATCAGAATTACAATAGACTTCTTATCAGAGACTATAAAAACTAGATCTTTGGCAGATATCATACAGACCTTAAGAATACAAATGCCAATCCAGGCTCCTATACCCAGCAAACCTTTCAACATAGATGGAAAAATCAAGATATTACATGACGAAACCAAATTTACACAGTATATTTCCACAAATCCAGCTCCACAAAAGATAATAAATGGAAAACCCCAACAAAAGGAGGGAAATTACACCCTAGAAAAAGCAAAGTAATCTTTCAACCAACTCAAAAGAAGACAGTCACACAAACATAATTCCACCTCTAACAACAAAAATAACAGGAAGCAACAATTACTTTTCTTTAGTATCTTTTAATATCAATAGATTCAATTCCCCAATATAAAGACATAGACTAACAGATTGGATATTTAAACAGGACCCAGGATTTTGTTGCATACAGGAAATGCACCTCAGTGACAAAGACAGACACTACCTCAAAGTAAAAGGATGGAAATTTTTTTGCAAGCAAATGATTCCAAGAAACAAGCTGGAGTAGCCATTCTAATATCGAATAAAATCAAATTTCAACCAAAAGTTATCCAAAAAGATAAGGAAGGGCACTTCATACTCATCAAATGAAAAAATCTACCAAGATGAACTCTCAATTCTGAACATCTATGCTCCAAATGCAAGGGCACCCACATTCAAAAAAGAAACTTTACTAAAGATTAAAGTACAGATTGCACCTCACACAATAATAGTGGGAGACTTCAACACCCCACTCTCATCAGTGAACCAATCAGGAAAACAGGAATTAAACAGAGCTAGAGTGAAACTAACAGAAGTAATGAACCAAATGGATTTAAAAGATATCTATAGAACATTTCATCCTAAAATAAAAGAATATACTTTCTTATCAACACCTCATGGTACCTTCTCCAAAACTGACCATATAATTGGTCACAAAATAGGCTTCAACAGATACAACAATGAAATAATCACATGCAAACTATCAGATCACCACAGACTAAGGCTGGTCTTCAATAACAATAAAAACAACAGAAAGCCCACATATACAAGGAAGATGAACAAAGCTCTACTCAATGATAACTTGGTCAAGGAAAAAATAAAAGAAAAAAATTAAAGATGAAGAGTGGAACAGAGACTGAAGGAAAGGCCATCCAGAGACTGCCCCACCTGGGGATCCATAGCATATATAGGCACCAAACCCAGATACTTGATGATGCCAAGAAGTGCTGGCTGACAGGAGCCTGATATGGATGTCTCCTGAGAGGCTCTGTCAGATTCTTAAAAATACAGATGTGGGTGGATATTTGCAGCCAGCCATTGGACTGAGCATGGCAACTCTAGTGGAGGAGTTAGGGGAAGGACAGAAGGAGCTGAAGGAATTTGCAATACCAGGGAAGAACAGCAATATCAACAAACCGACCCCCCAGAGCTCTCAGGGACTAAACCACCAACCAAAGAATACTCATGGAGGTACCCATGGCTCCAATTGTATATGTAACAGAGGATTGTCTTGTCTGGCATCAATGGGAGGGGAAGCCCTGGGTCCTGGGAAGGCTGGCTGCCCCAGCATAAGGAAATGATAGGGTGGTGGGGCAGGAGTGGGTGGGTGAGGGAGCACTCTCATGGAGGCAGGGTAAAGGGAGATGGGGGTTTTCGGGGAACCAAAAATAGTAATAACATTTGAAATGTAAATAAACAAAATAACCAGTAAAAAAAATGTCAGGAGATGAGGAGTTTGTGGTATGTGTGTCTGAAGGATTTGGGAATAGATATGATTAATGCATACATGTATGAAACTGTCAAAGAACAAATAGCAGTGCCCTGTCATTGGTACAAATCAGATGTAGACATCCAGAGGCACAATGGCAGCCACAACAAACAGAGAAGGCAGAGGCAGACACTTAGAAGCCCACCAGTCCCATGGGCTACCCTCAGCAGCATCCACTACAGTGTTCAAATATGTAATGGACATATGGAGAGAAAGAAGCAGAATAGTTTGAGCATTATGAAGAGAGAACTAAAGACATGAGGGTATTGAGGTATAGCCTGCTGTGAGAATCCTGCCTTGGACCTGAGGCCATGGTAGTATCCCAGCAGATACTGCCCCTGAGGACCATGTCTGTGCTGTGGCCATGCAGCAGAAGGGTCTGTGTCCATGTCTGTGGCTTGTATTACCGCTAAACATCATTTTGACATCCCCAGTCTGGACCATGACCTCAGCTCACAGTTCAGAAGCTGTGCAGAGCTGATCCCACCTCTCACCTGCTTCAGCCCTTCGGAGGGTGTGCCCAGCACCTCACCTGGGCATCATAGTAGGTCTGGCACCTGTGGTGAGGGTACAGGTGAGCCCGCAAAGAGTGTGAGAGTGACAGTGCCAGTGAGTGAGAAATTCATAAAAATTAATAAAAAGTGAAAAACACTTGCATTTAATCCATTTAGCAGTAAAGGGTAGAAGATTTTTCTTTATTTAATATGGTTAAAGCTTACTTTTCATCCAAAATGAGTGAATTCTTTCTGAGGTGGTGCTTAGGCTTTTACTCCATATGCATATAGTATAGGTGTGTCTGTGTAAGTATGTAAATAGATTAGACAGATTGTTGGGTCCAACAAGTAATTATGTGATAATGAATGTGTATGTATGAAAACATGTATGTTTTTGTATATTTGCTTGCATAAAAGTTTTTCCTTCTGCACGAGTGGTTCTCTTCTCCTGGTTAAATAAAAGTGTATTGCCCTAAACCTCCCTCCAGCCAGGCAAGCTAGAATCTAGGCTTCTGGGCAAGAGAATAAAAAGCCCAGGAATTAATCCTTTACTTAATCCCCTGCTATTATGCAGCCATTGTTAATTACCCAAGCCAGCAGTTTTTAACTATAGAATAAGGAAGTTTTTAGGATTATTTAGAAGCTATCAGC
The DNA here is from genome assembly GCA_021653895.1 of Mastomys natalensis. Lineage (NCBI taxonomy): Eukaryota > Metazoa > Chordata > Mammalia > Rodentia > Muridae > Mastomys > Mastomys natalensis. The sequence goes on along the minus strand of JAJTUV010002700.1, from coordinate 238,070 downwards.
AAGCATTCACTATATTTAGAGAGCTAGAATGTCAGAAACCATCAGTCTTTAAACCTACCTCCAGAGACCATCAGTCCTTGAAGCAAACTGTATGTGCATTGCTTCAGCTGATTACTGGCCAGGATTTTGGAAAAGGAGTCAAGATTTAGAGAACATTCAAAGAACAGCAAACTCAGCTTTATGAATTAAGCTCAAATACTTTGGAAGTTTTAAGAATTCCTAAACCTCTGGAACTTTTACAGACTTAATATGTTTGCTCTTTTATTTAAGATTCAATAAAATATAAAAAATTAATAAATAGATGGATTAATTACAAATAACCAAAAATGAGAGACTTCTAAAGTATGCTTAAACTTTTTAAAGAATTGCATTGGTCTATAAGGCCAGGTATATGATATTTATAAACAACACCAGAAAATAAAACCATAATGGCTTCCCCTGAGCATACCACTCTGTTTATAGGACTGTCCAAATCAGAAGGATGTGAACTAGCTGATACTAAACTCCCCAAAAGAATACTAGCCACTAGCTGCAGGAATAGTGACCCCCAAATTGTGAACAGAGTAATATCTGTAAGAAACAAAGAAGTTATCAAGGCCTCTGTTCTCTAGAGTAAGGGCATTAAAGGCACATGACATACTAAGGGCATCACTGTTGATGTAGTTTACTCTTGAAATCCACATCTTATATGAAGTCTTTTGCTAAAATAATGGGTATATGGAAAATATAGCAAAACAGTAGGCAGAACTTGTGGGTAACACGGAAAGAAGGGGATCTCTCAAGTGATAGTTAGCTGATATGTAGAGGAAGGACTACCCTTTTTGGAAATAACCATCCCCAGACTGTAGTACCACTCATGCTCAGAATGAAAAACAACAAAGAATAATAGCATGCTAAATATTTTATTGGGATGATTCTTCTATAGGAATGATATTGAAGGCATCTGTCTTCTGTTCACCTGAAATAAATAAATGAACAAGAGAATAAAGACACAATGTGTAATATCAACATCTCATAAATATCTTTTAGTTTCATAGATAACTTTGTTAGAGTTAGGACATTTGATTGAGAGTGAATTTAAATCACATACACCACAGAATTATAAAGGCCATTCATGTTTTGGATGTATCTATGTCTTTAGGAACAGGGTGGTCATCACTGGAGTTTGGGTGATGGTATGAAGGATGAGGTATTTAATTACCTTCTCTCTGATAAGGAACCAGATGGTTATGCAAAAAATGTCTGCAGGAAGCTTGGCTGTTGCTGGCCTCCCTGCTGAGGTGGGCCTTGTGAGTTTCCAGGCTGAGGGGTCTCTGAGGTCCTCCCTGTGGGGGTGGGCCTGGAGGAGGTCTCTGCTGAGGGCCTCCTGGTGGGGGTGGGCCTTGGGGTCTCTGCTGGGGGCCTCCTGGTGGGGGTGGGCCTTGGGGTCTCTGCTGGGGGCCTCCTGGTGGGGGTGGGCCTTGGGGTCTCTGCTGGGGCCTCCTTGTGGGGGTGGACCTTGAGGTCTCTGCTGGGGCCTCCTTGTTGGGATGGGCCTTGAGGACCTCTCTGCTGGGAGCCTCCTTGTTGGGGTGGGCCTTGTGAGTTTCCGGGCTGAGGAGGTCTCTGATGGCCTCCCTGTGGGGGTGGACCATGGTGGTGTCCTGGGCGAGGAGGGGGTGGACGCTGAGGATGTTGATGTGGTGGTCTTTCTGGTCTATCTTCTCCACTGCCATCATCATCGCCGTCATCATCGTCACCGTCATCTTCTTCATCAGAAGCGGGAGGTCTTGGGGCAATCCTCCAGGAGGTGGTCTTGGATGACGATGACCCTGGTTCTGCTGCTCTAGCTCTGTTTAAGTATTGGTCAAAGCAGATGAGTTTATACCCTCTCTTTTTCCCAGGATCAACCCCACCCCCCAGCTAACTTTATATCACTGATGCTTCATGAAGCTTAATTTGTATATTTATCATATGTATTTTCTTGTATCTCAACTCTTGGAATGAGTATTTGTCCTTAAATTTGATGCCAAAAAAAAAAAGTGATTTTATGTAACTTACAATTCCCCAACAGAAGTGAAGAATGGGGAAATATTTTATAAATTTTACTAGTTAGAACTTGGTAGAGTAGCAAAATTGTGGCTACAAGGCTTTATTATTCTTAAATATAAAATGGTGTTCAAGGTCCCGTAGGCCTGTGTAAAGCAAGAAAAAAGTAAGAAAAAGTTCTCTATTCAATTTTCATGCAAAATATTTGTAAGAATTACTCAGCTGTGGATACAGAGCTGAGTGCAAAAAAAAAAAAAAGAATGTAAAATTGTTGGAAGCACAGGTCTGTGTAGTTGCATATTTTATGTACAATCATAACATGCTAATTAGAATCACTGGGAAAGAAGAATTCTTTGGGCAAACTGTAGTATCGCAGAGGATTTTAAATGGGGACAGCCTATATGTGCATTGTATACAATATATTGCTTCAATCTGTGAAAGAGACAAAATGTCTCTTTTGTTATCAAAACCTAACTCCCAATTCTTCCAGTGCGTGGTGCTGTTGTACAGTCAATGTTAGGAAGGCTGACTATCTCTAGGGAAGCTGCCAGACATTATTTTGATAAAATAAGGAAATGATAGAAATATTACAGAATTGAATGATTACAGATGCAAAGGTATATAGAAGGTCAAGAGAAGATGGATCTCTCTTTACCTAACAGTTGAGAAGATGAGTCTTCATAGATGACCTCTGAAAAAAAAAGCACAAAGAAGTTGGAAGTTATTTATGTCACTTTCTGGTTGCTGAGAATCCTTATCAGAATAGTTTCTGCACTCAATAGCAGTGACGATTTAGTTACTTCTTAGATGTATCAAACTTTACTCTTCATTACTTAGATGTATCCAACTGATACTCTTCATTAACATTCCTATAATTTCAGGAGACATGATTCTATTCTTAATGTTTTTCTCAATGATCTTAATTTCTTATATGTTAGAGTCCCAGATATTCCATTCATTGAAATAAAAACAATATTGCGTTCAAAACCATATACAACACAATAAGTATTGCATAGCTGTCATTAAAAAATAAAGAGAAATTGGGTCTAGCAACATATTTTCAATGGCAAAAAGCACTTGCCTAAATGACTTGTATTAAGTTTCTGAATCTATATGGTAAAAGGAGAAATCCTACTACCAATAAGTTGGCCTCTGTCAGAATGTACTTAAACATTCAAAACCTGAAGACACATGGACAGACAGACAGCAGACAGGCAGACACAAAGAGAGAGAGAGAGAGAGAGAGAGAGAGAGATGCAAATTTGCATTTGCACACACAAGATAAACATTAGAGTTATAGTTAGAAGAAATTATTCCCTGATATTTACAGCTCATGTTGTACAGAGTTTTAAATTTGTTACCTTTTGCAATTTCTCAGAAACATTCCTGATATATCTTTACTTCTTTCATTTTCTCTATCCTCTGTATACAAGGAAAGCACCACCCACTATCTGATTAGCATAACACCATAAGAACTGAATTTCCCTCTGTCAACTGTGACCTACTGTCATCCAGAAGCAAAAAAGGCTCTTTATAAATGCACTCATGTTATTTTGTTGCAAGAATTTTTTTTAACTTAAACTATAATTAAAGTTTAATCTCTAGAGGTAGAATGATAACAAATATTCTACTATTTATTCTCATAATTCTTTGCCTCAATCCCTTTTTCATCTTCTTTCAATTTTTCCCAGTTCTGAACAGAAGTGTTTCCCAAGTCCCATATCACTGTACCACTCTCTCCTCTACTTCATACCTTCATCTGAGCTCTGAGCTGAGCTCAGGACCAGCAAGGCTGCTGTGAGCAGGACCACCAGCATCTTGGAGGAGAATCTAGAGTTGCTCTCAAGTTTCTGCTGGAGGAAGGAAAGATGCAGTCTTTATAAGGAAAGTAGAACAAAGGTACTTTTCAGGTCCTTACTGTTGACCTGACCTGTCACAGCGGGATGCCATGCATCCCTGACTCTTCTTTGGGACTTTAGCCTAGAAGGATGCAGTAGGGAGAAGGTTGTCAAAGATTCAGGACTCAATAATACAACATGAAATGGTACAACAATGTTACAGTGAAACTGAAGTTTCAGATATTAGAAATGAAATTCTAGTTTGATTTAACTGTGACTCTGTTCCTGTTAGTTGTGATCCTGGGAGAATTTGCTTCTATACAAACATGTATACTTATGTCAATATTCTTTCCCTCATTGAAAGATGAGAAGATAAAGATGAACAGTATTTCTGCTCATAAGTGAGAAACTCCATATGTGATGTTAGATACCTATGTATACCCTTTAGATGACTTTTTTGTTCATTTCTGCAGGCGATTAGAACACCAAGATGGAATATATAGTAGATGAGACAAGACTGACAGGCTGCTTGTGCCCAGATAGGCAGTCTGGAATTCTCCACATCTGGTTCAAATTAAAGAAACTATAATATCATAAAACTGGAAGATTGAATATTCTTTTCTATTCCTTCTGTGGTAGGGAAATAAAAGTGGCAGAAGAAGCCCAGGTAAGTGTTGGACGAGTCAATTCTAGAATATACATTTTTCACAACAAACATAGAATGATATGCTTTATGGAGAATATCCTCCCATCTACACTATTTATTTATTTATTTTAGAACATTGAATTACATGATATTCAATATTGCTTCCTCTTGGAATTATTCTTAATCAGTTACTTCGACTATTGATTGGCTATAAACATGAACAAGGTGGTCTGACATGACCTTCAAATCTCCAAGGTATTGCTTTCTCTGAATGATTTTCAACTTGCAGTATTCAATTTTCTGTGTCTATAGCCAATGCTTCAACACTTACCCATCTGACTAGCTGAGGATGATTACTCGCTATACCACACAGGGTCATTTTTACTGTCACTGTATCACAGTCCATAATCCTCTTCCAGTTCCTATAAAAACCTTGACTTATTCTTTTGAATCAGTATTTACTTTGTTCTTTTGCTTGTTTTTGACTTGGCCTCATAGCTTCACTTGACATTCTTCTACCCAAGTCCCCTATATTAGGAGTCTGGATTTCAACCCCTAAGGACAGCTTCATTCTAGAACTCATGAGCATAGTTCCTTTCCTTTCCTTCCTTCCCTCCCTTCCCTTCCCTTCCCTTCCCTTCCTTCCCTCCCTTCCCTTCCCTTCCCTTCCCTTCCCTTCCTTCCCTTCCTTCCCTTCCTTCCTTTCCTTTTCCTTTTCTTTTCCTTTTCCTTTTCCTTTTCCTTTTTCCTTTCCTTTCTTTCCTTTCCTTTCCTTCCTTTCCTTCCTTTCTTTCCTTTCCTGTTCTCTCTCTCTCTCTCTCTCTCTCTCTCTCTCTCTCTCTCTCTCCCCCTGCAATAATTGATGAGCATATAGGCAGGTGTGGTATCTCATACTTTAATCCTAGCACTCAAAGATGGGGTGGGGCCAGAGGCAGGTGGATGTCAATGTCTAAGTGTAAGATCAGACTAGTCTACAAAGCCATATCCAAAACAGTTGAGGCTGTTACACAGAGAACTCCTGTCTCAAAAAACAAAGAAATTGATTGGAAGATACAGTGCTTGAATGACTCTTCATCTGTTACAAATGTTATTTTAGTCCACATTTCTATACTTTTTTCAATTGCATGAGACATCACCTCAACAGGGAAATTATAAAATTAAAGCAAATTGTTGTCTTTTCATCTCTGAGCTCAAATAGAGCTTTCATAATCCCTCAGTTTTTAAGTATGGCTAGTAGAAATTTGAAGAACATTTGGATTAGGTAAAATAGAGAGAGGCATTTGACTGTATATTATTATCCTTTATCATGTGGACTAATCTACTATGCTATTCGTATAAATATTCCAGATGTTTCATTATGAACAGGTATAGGAATTTTCTCAGAAAAATTACCTAAATTGTCCTTTGCTTGAGATGATCTAAAATTCTGTGGTGTTATCAGGTGGTGGTTGCATTGTTGTTGTTTTTGTTGTTGTTGATGATGATGCTTCCCCTTTAGATGATGACAGTTGTATTTTGAAGGGGGATATACTAGTATTTAGTAAATTTCTCTCATTTGGTGAGAATCAGAGACAATTTCACAAGATGTATGGTGTTTAATGCAGGCAATGGAAGGTTAACTGTTCTGAATATGCTTATTGATTGAATGGTTTTCTAGTGTCTACAGATAGAAGATGAGAAGGATTGGGAGATGGGGGTCTAGACCAGGTGTGATTTTGGTAGACATTGTGCTGGGAATATCAGATATAGAGCAGAGGAGAAAGCTAGGTAGATATGTACATGTTGGGTGTGGAGAAGAACTGCCTGTTTTGGTGGAACTCAGCCTACTCCTGAGCTAAGTTGGTTCTGGAATAAAGCAGTTGATTTTGCCAAAACTCACACGACTTGAGTCATTTTTGTGACCTTTTCCACTGTCTTCAATATGTGAAAGAGATTATTGTTGTATGAAAAAATGTCACCCAGGAACTCACATAAAAAAGAAAAAAAGTCATTGTGGAGAAAGGGATTGGGAACCCTGTCAGTTATTAAAGGCTAAGGTGACTTAAGTAATAAGTTTCATGTGAAGGGCTCTTGGCGACCTGTAGTGGTTGAAGCACTAAGGAGTGGCTCTTCCATATGACTCAGCTGTATCTCTTCTGGTTATGTATATGAATATCTGTAAGTCATCACACCATATAAACACTTGCATTTTTATCACTGCACTATTCAGAATTTCCATAATTTAGAACCAGCACATATGGAAGTTCAGATTTTATTTTTCTGGAGCTTCAGAATGGATGTCCATGGGGCTGGTCCATCCCATTGTACTCTCAGAGGCTTCCTCTCTGTCCACATTCTCACCAGTGTTTATTATTGTTTACTGGAATCACGGTGACTGCTCTGACTAATGTCAAATGGAATATTCTCTTAGTTTTAATTTGCATTCATATGATAAATTAAGATTGTAGAAGATTTACAAAATATTTTTAGCCATTTGTATTTTTTCTATTGATAAATGTCCAATCATGGTTGGAAAGCTGGCTTAGCCATTAAATGCTCATAATGGAAAATATTAGAGAAATATCTATTCAATGTTCTGTATTTACCTTTTGGGACAAGTTTGTATTCTGAATATTATACTCCTATCTGATATAGAGGTGGCAAAGATTTTTCTTTTACTTTGCTGATTCTACTAAATGAACATAGCTATAATATGACTCCTAATGACATTCTACTATACTTAGAGATCAGTAACTTCCTCAGCTCTCATCAGAGACACTTCCTACAGCAGCAGATGGGAGCAAACACAAACCCCCACTCAGAGAAAGTACTCAGAGAATGAGAGACCTAACTCAACCTTAACTGGAATGTCTTCATCAAATCTTGAAAGTATGCAGCAGTGAAGATTTAAAGAGTGTAAGAGCTAGAGGGGATGGAGGACACCAAAAAAGCAGGCTTTATAAACAAAACAGACCAACATATATGTGAATGCACAGAGACTGAGACAGCATGCTGTGAGCCTGGACATGTCTGTACCAGTTAAGTTCCTAGTGGTGAAAACAGAAGTGGTGAAACATGCCCCGTCCCTAACCTGTACACCATCGTCTACTGGTAACCATGTGCAAATGAAAATTCAGTTCTCCCCAAGAGAGTCCCACAGAAAAAATGAACTAAGCATGCCCAGGAGCATATGAACAACATAAAACAAACTCAGAAATAAATTTGGAGGTTTTTTGTCTCATAAGATTACATTCTCTTTCTCTCTCTCTCTCTCTCTCTCTCTCTCTCTCTCTCTCTCTCTCTCCCTCCCTCTGTCCCTCTCTCTCTCTCTCCCTCTCACTAATAATTTCATTTTCTTCTCAAAGTTGTATCTAAATGCACTCTGAAATATGTGGGGATATATTTGCATGTGTGTTCCATGACAGTAGTATCAATACAGTGTGGTATAATTAGGAAAGGAGGTTTATTCTATTGTCTTACAGGTTCAGGGATAAAACAACAGTACAGTGGATATTCTGTGAGTTCAAAAGCTGGAAACATGGATTTTAGTTAGAAGCTAGGACCCCCAAAGTATTGAAGAAAGTCATAAGTATAAAACATACATTAAGGCTGAGGAACATCAAAGTGAGGAACAGCTATAGTAAAAGTTCTGATCAATGGGAATCTGCTAGCATAATGTGCAAAAATTTCCCATTTGCTTTTAGCTCTGTTCTAGCACCATGCCTTTTAGATCATGCCACACACTCATATAGTGTTCCTTTTTCACAGAACTTCCTCACTTGACTTCCAATACTATTTGGAAAACTCACAGATACACATAAACATGTGCTGTACTAACATTCTTGATGTCTCCTTAGTTCAGACAAGTTGATAGTCATAAAGAACCCTTGTATGAAGTTTGCACTAACTGTAACTTGGACACCTAGACACTATATTTTCATGCAGTTTGAATGAGCCATTAAAATGAATTTTTAAATATATTATTTTAAGTTGATTGATTGATAATTGTGACCGCACTTGCCACCCCTTCTACTCTTCCTCAAACACCATTTAACTCATGGCACTCTTCAAACTTGATTTTGTTTGTATGATTGTTTTTATGGCTCACTGAATCCAATTGGTCTTTCCTCTAGACACATGAGTATCAGGCTATTCTATAAAATATGATTAACCTACCAAGGACCATACACTTAGAAAAAAAAAGTTCTCTCTTTCAATTAGGAGCCATCAAATTCAATAGATCCTCAGGTAGGGGCAAAGGGCTGTGTTCCCCTCTAGTATCCATGTTGTAGAACGACTGACTTGATTTGCTACAATCATATATGGTTGCTGTGATTTCATGAGAGCAATGATTCTCTCATGCCTAGAAGACAATGTATTGCTCTGGTCCTCCTGGACCTCTGGCTCTTAGAAAGTTTTTTCCTCTCTTCTCTGATGTTTTCTGTACCTTGGGAGAAAGGGGTATAATAAAACATCCATAAATGGTATAATTATTGTTTTTTGCACATTATTCATTTATGAGTCTCTCCTGTAATTGATGCCCACTGCCCAAAGATGTTTCTCTGGTGCATGCTAAGAGCTGTACTAAGAGGCAAGTACCTAAAAGATATTTTGACCAGACTTTGCGCTGTTGCTCTCGCCCTAGCCTGGGGTTTTGTTTTTGTTCTTTGTTTGTTTGCTTTTTTTTTTCTTTGCTTGTTTCAGAATATCCCTTTCTAGACAATAATGTAAAACATCTATTGGCTAGTTAAGAGTGACATATCTTTCCTGCTTGATGACCAATAAAATGTCATAATAAATCTCATGTCAATAATAAAAACAAGAAGCATCTTCACAGCTAAGACTCATTATTTTTCTCATACCATGTTGGCCTCTCCTGTTCACATACCAATTTATTAGGAGACTTCTTCATGTGGCCCAAATATCAATAAATCAAGAATCTTCGTTAATATCAGGTGTAATACCCAGGACTGCCATCTGCATAAAGTGTATTAGTAATAGCTCCTAAGTCCTGAGCAAATCTCTACTTTTGGTTTGAAGATATTTTTACTTGTAACTTTGAAGAATCAAAAATTGATATATGAGAAAATGTTAATTCAGGCCTGATAAATTTCTAGATTTCTGACTGGATTGAGATGCAAAGCTCCTACTGTGTCTGGAAATATGTCTCAGTCGGAAAGTGTGCTTGTGAAAAGCCCGAGGCACTGTGTTCAAATCCCCAGAATCCATATAAAAATGTGTATGGTCACACATGTAATTGAACCACAGAAGTATAGAAAGCAGAGGCAGGATGAGCTTGAGAGACTGTTGTTTTGCAGCATCATTCTAAATTCAGTGAGAGTCCATGTCTTAAGGGAAGAAGATAGAAGTAACAAACAAAACCCTGCCATTTTCCTCCAGCCTCTATCCATGCAAACTCACATATATGCAGTACATACTACATTTAGATATACAATGCAATAAATATAAACCTCATCTTAGGAGGGTGTGGTAGTTTGAATATACTTGTCACAGGTAGTGGTACTATTAGGAGGTGAGGCCTTGTTAGAGTAAGTGTGTCAAAGCTTTGAGACTTTCCTCTTAGCTCTCTGAAGACAGTCTTCTCCTGACTTCCTTTCGATGAAGATGTAGATAGAACTCTCAGTTTCTCCAGTCCCATGCCAGTGCCAGTCTGGATGACTCCATGCTTCCCACCATGATGATAACTAACTGAACCTCAGACCCTTTAAACCAGCCCCAATTAAATGGTGTCCTTTATAAGACTGGCCTTGGGCATAGTTTTCTCTTTATAGCAATGGAAACACTCACTAAGAATGAGGGCGTTCTGAGAGATACTATTTCTTTCTTCAGTGATTAAGCAGCCTTTGCTGCTAGGTGCTTCAGGTGAAGTTGTTATCCTTTGCATAGTTAGATAATGTCTAACTGTGATACTAGACATCTAAGAACTAAGTTTTAAGTTTAAGCTTCCAACTTACTTATTTTTCCCACTTTGGATTAAAGTTTTCTGTTACGTTTCTCCCATTATTTCTGCAAATGACACTCGGGCTACTTTGACTCACCCGGGAATTGACCGGAAGTCTAATCTAATCTCCACTGGCATCTTGCTTATGAATGTCAGTTATACCCAGGAGTACTTGGAACGGAAAGCTGGAGCTGACATCCTCATACATCATATGATTACAGGTGTGCTCTCCCCCCACCTTTCTTTCTCTTTCTCCATTCTATCTTCTTTGTCTTCTTGTCTCTTTTCTCACTTCCTTGTTCTGCCTTCTCCATGTTTTTGTTCTGCCGGAGCCGGCCCCAGCTTGGTGGGAGGAGAAGGTGCTTCTTTCATCTCCTCCGTTCTTCTTGAGGCAGCCAAGGGGGATGGGGAGAGCATAGGCAGGGGGTAAGACCTAGGGTTAGGCTACTGTAGCTGGACTGCCCTCTGGTATCCTCTGTCCAGAAACTGCTGTTTCTGGCACTTAACACCTCAGCCAGGGACAGTAGAGGATTAGTCAAATAGTCTTAGTACTCTCTCTGCAGGCCCTGCCATGCTCTAACTTAGGTCTGTTGGTTTGAGGTTGCAGGAAGAAAAGACACTTAGAAAAGATGTTATAGTTTATTGCTAAGTGTAAAAAGTTTCCTATGAAAGCTATCTAAAGGGAAAAGCAGAAAGGTCCTAAGTGGGGAAAGGGAAAAAATTCTGACAAAGGAAAAAATTCTAAGTGGAGAAATTCTAAGCAGGGAAGAAAGAAGAGGGAGAGAAGAAGCGAGAGCAAACGAACGTCCCTTTGTCTTATACATCATTCAGAGTACATGATCACATGTTACAAAGTTCATCACAAGTTCACACCAAAATTCAAATCATAAATTGAAATAGAAGTTTACAATGGATAATGTTTACATGCATATCCATTAGGAGTAATTATCTGGAGAAACATCCATCACGTGTCTAGCTCCACAGGTTCACTGAAGGTTTAAAACTATAAGAAATTAGTGAAGTTTTGTATAGATAAACTCAGGCAATATTTTCTCTTCTGTCCTAGCACCTATAATAAATCGTGTGTTCCCTTTTAGTGACCTTTGGTTAATTGTTTTACAACCACATTGGAATGTGCTCTGAGCAGGAGAAAGTCTGGTTACTATCTAAGGGCTGTTAACTGACTACACTTTGGAGACTGGCATAGTTCTCATAGCAGTATTGACTATCAGAAAGGGACTTAATACCAGTCCCACTATAAAAGAGCTAAATAATCATTGATATAATTTTATTAATTCTTATAGGATCATCATTAAGACTTAAGAAATCACCTATTTGTCTATAAAGCATCACTACAAGACAGTACATCTTCATGAGTCTGCAGAGATCTGCTCCAAAGGGTGTGCTATTGTGCTATTGCTTAGTGATTGTTACATATGTTTAATAATAATAATAATAATAATAATAATAGAAAAAGCATATTATTAGCAGGAATTTTTCCTAAAATACTTCGGCCACAGCCTTGCTGAATGGGGCACACTTGTCGAAGATTATTCAGCATTTCAGGATGATCATCTGCTAATTATTAGCTTGTCCCATTATGGCTCCTGACATTCTTCCAGTTCTGGATATTTGTGCTACTATTGGGCATCTCTCTTCTTTGAGATACATATATCTTTTTGGGGGGAGCACAAAGGTCTTTCTACTCACAGATAAGCACTAGAAAGGCAATCATTTTAAATACACAAGATGGTCTCTTTAGGGGAAGAGACCCATAGCCTATTTTTCTACCCAAAATTCTAGGGATGAAGGTGTTTATTACCCTGGTGATTTACACTATCTATAGATCCAGGCCATATCAAACATGACTGGAGACACCTAATAGTTTAGGTGACTTTTGTATTTTATGTATGGCCAAAGGCTCCTCCAAGCTTGAACAACTAATTTTAAAGGTAGCTTAAATGGACTCTACAGTATGTGTATTACAGAGACCACACTAGATTCTTCCATAGACTCTAAAGATAAAACATGTAACCTATCTCTAGAAGCTATATATCCTTGCAAAAACTGACATGTGACAAACACTTTGAGTTGAATTTAAGTGTTATTATGGCTCCTTGTGCACAGGTGATTTTATTACAACAGTAAATTTTTTCCTAAAATTGTACAGTGCTAAAATTTGCTGACAATAAACTGTTCAGGGTCAGACATTAGATGTTTGAACTGCCACCAGCTCACAACGTCCTGCTGAACTGTAGTTCCTTCTTGCCGATCACCACCGTTGTTCCTCTAGCAGCTGTGGTCATTGTAGGAACTCCCATGCATCTTCTGATGTGGAGGGACTCCTCTTCTGACACCATCCTAACCCACTTCCAATGATCCCATAAAATCATCATTCAATTATAATTTGGGTTTCATCTAGTAGCTTTTGTGGGCCTACCTGTGGGATTATTAGGTGGGGTTTCTCACTAATATGTTTGGCACTATCCATTTCTCATCTGCCGTTAGAAGAACATTTAATATTATTAGAACATATGTCTGGAGAGCTGCTGGGTGACAGAAAGAGTGATTTTAACCACTTTCTACAGATCCTCATTTTTTAGAGATTCAGTGTTTCTAGTTTATCAGATACAATGTGGAGAAGGGGCTATATTTCCAGTAATATTCTGTGAGCTGGTTGTCTTGAAATCCTCCTGGCTGAGAGGTCTTGGAGGATTTCATCTTGCCTCCAAATTAATTTCTTGTACAATATATTTTTCCTCTCATGTCTTAGACAGGCATGATCTCCTTTCTACTTTACTATAGCTGAGAAGGCACAGCTCTGGTGTCCTTGATTTCCATAGGACTCTATTTTAGCTAATGGGAGATTTATGCAATTCAAAGATCGAGTGTATCACCCTTCATTTGATAAATAATTTGAATATATTGAAGGGAGAACTCTCTCTTCCAGTGCCTGTCTTATTATAATATTTATTATGCATATCATTTGTACATATAGATTTTATCCCATTTACTTAACATTTAATAATTTAAATTAATTATGGTAACTATTATTAATTTATATTAATTAATTATACAATATCACAAAAAGGTTAAGATGGTTTATAAATACATCTTTCAAAATGAAATTTAGTAAAATATAGTTTTACAGTACTTCCAAAAACAGCATTATATTTTAATTTTTTGCCTTCTTCCTGTATGCCACTATGAGTTGGCATGATTTCAGATACTGAAGCAGCTTAGTCCCCAATTTTAAAGGAAAACAGTTGCAGTGAGTAGAAACAGTCAAATAAGCCAAACAAGATATAGTTCATACAAACAGTAAAATCCTTCTTTAAAGAAAAGCTTGAAACATGAGCTTGTGTAATATTGTCTCGTATCAGCTAACGCTGCAGACAAGCCAAACAAGATTGTAATGGCATCTTAAGTCCCTAGTAGAGAGGATTGTGAAATCTTCATTATTAAAGTAACTTATTCTCCTGTAGTTATTGTTAGTTTAAAAACTAACTAAAAAACTAGGCCTAGTCCCCGAAGCTTTTAGCCTCTGTGCAATCTTATCAAAGCCTAGAATGTTTTCACCTTTTGAGACTTACTGTTGAACAAGCTCAGTTTCTCTTCTTATTTCTGATCTCTCCTTGGCTGATTCAACTCAGCTGTTCTGGGTCAAACTCTTCCTCAAGCTGACTGACTCAATCTGACTTTTCTCAACTTTTCCACTAATTGTTCTGCTTGGTGTCATACTAACTTTGGCAATCTGCTCTAATCCTCTGGGTCCTTCTCATTTCCTGGCTTATTCAATCTTTACCTGTGTCTAGCTTGCTCTCTGTCTTTATCCTATCACTGTAAAACTCTTCCGGTAAAACTGCCTCCTTTGTCTCTCCTAGCCTCATTCCTCTCTGAGTGTTGAACATATCCCAGTCTGTCAAATCTTTTCTGATTTGTCACTTCATCTGCCACTCAATTAGACATCACTTTCAAACATGGGTGCTTCCTTCTATAAACCAACTATACCTTCATTATTTGTATTAAATGTGTGTGCCAAAGACATGTCTATATTCTAACTGACTTCTATTGTGATTGGTTTTCAAGAATATCAAAGCACAGAAGATAACAGAGTATGCAACCAACACTGGCAGAAGAAATTTTCCTAGTAACAGTAGTTACAGCCTGTAAGAATGTTTCCTTCTAAGATTAGTAACAGCTGGCTAGACATGCTTTAGTTTCCCAGGCCTTAACATCCTCCTCAGGAAAATCTGGAAAGAAAAGGAAAGGAATTCAAAAGAAAAGCATAAAAGAATGCTAGTATATGATAGTGAAATACAGTTATGAGTTTATTAGTAGTCATGTTTGATAATTTAATAGAAAACAAAAATTGTATCTTGATTTGATAGTACAAGTGCAGAACCAACATTCAATTCCACACCTACAAGCTTTTCAGAAGTAAGAGGAAATTCTATTTGATGGATGTATGAGTTATGATTGGGAATTAGCTTTTCCTGTCATGTACTTGTGTGATCTCGAAATGTCATAATGAACTTTGACTTCATCCTCTGCTTTTTTAAAGGTCATCAATGAATATCCTTCCTTGAAGTGCTTAGGTAAAGCTCAACTAATCCCAGGTTTGCCTGCTTCACTTCCTTTGACTCAGGAAAACTTTTAGTTCTACAATCTCAATATCATCATTTATCATTAGCAGCAGCAGCAGCAGCAGCAGCAGCAGTAGCTTTTTTGTTTGTTTGTGTTTTGTTTTTTTTCTGTGTTTTTGTTGTTTTACTTTTTTTTTTTTTTTTTTTACAAGTAATGAGTGGTAGCTTCTGAAAGTGTGATGGAATGATAAACTGGACCAGCATCATAAAGCTCCAGAAAAACTAAATCTGAACTTCTACATGTGATGGTTCCATGTTAAGGGTAGTTTGAATAGTACAGTGATAAATGTGCAAGTATTTATGTGGTACAATGACTTATATAATCTTGTATATAAATAATAAAAGGCTTAGTCTTTCATTCCATTCTAAATGATTGAAGACACTGCATAAAGATACGCAGGAACTAAGACAGACAGCCTGCCTATTGCCAGAAAATTATCTGGGATTCATTAAATCTGTCTCTAGTTAGGGAAAGCATTAGATTACCTCACAAGAAGCCTAAAACACTTTCTTCTGTTCTTGTGTGTTGGTAAAGAAAAAGTGAAGGCCAAAAGCCCATGCAGTCATTGGATTTAGTAGTATAATGAGATGATTCGTATATGAATGACAAAATGTAATATTTTTAATAGTATAGATGCCCCCATATTATGTAGAATATTTAATACATTTTTATCTGGGCATTATAAGAAACATTCTTAACCTACTACAGGGATAGTTTTTTTCAGCTTTCTCAGACAACATTGTGAATTTCTTTTCTACAATGCTCTGATAGGCAATCTTCTCTCTCATCTTACTTATTGCTGTTTTACATTCTGTTTCAACCACCATTGTTCTTACCATCTTGTGCCTGCTTTCATCCACATACCAAAAAAAAAAAAAAAAAAAAAAAAAAAAAAAAAACCCAAAAAACAACAACAACAAAACCGCAAAAAAACAAAACAACAACAAAAAAAACCCAAGCTATTTTTATTTTCTCAGTCTCTGTGACACTAACTGCTAGACAATCCCATTGACTGAACTTTCCAAATACATTTCAAAACTGTCCTCCTAGCCCTGATCAGTTCAATTTCCTCCCTCAAGGCAATAATATTTCATTGTTGCCTGTGCCCTGGAGAGCTCTCTGACCAACCCTACCTGCTCTAGGGGGTTGAGGGCAAGTTGGTGCAAAGTCAATGACATAGACTCTGGGAGCAGGTGAGAAATGCCCCAGCAAGCTCATCTGAGCACTGCTGCAAGCTCCTTTAATACCCTCTACCCACACCCCTATTGGTCCCAAAAAGTATCAATGCTAAACAGCAGATCCTGATTGGCTGGCATTAATTGCACTAACAATCCTTGGTCTCTCAGGCAGTCCTCAATTAGGTCCTCCTTCAGGAATGCTGGTGTCAGAGGCAGCCTTTAATTAGGTCCTCCTGTAGGAAATGCTTTTGTAGCTGCACAGCCACTCTCAGAGGCTTTACATAGCAGTGGCTCCACCTTTCCTGCTACATATCCACCTTTTGTTTTTAGAGTTTGACAGCCTAGTGGGATTCGGGCTGCCATTGCCTCGACATTGTTGACTCCACCTTGGAGGATTCCCAGTGTACTGTCTCAGGTTTTACTGTCTCAGGTTTTACTGTCTTCCAGGATTTTACCTGTCCTTGACTATCAGCCCTCAAAGAGATATCCCATGTCACATAAGGGGAAGATGAGGAACAGCTTACTTGGTGGTCTTATGGATCTCTGCCATCCATGTTTTGATCACTTACATACAGGGGCTGCAGTTGGAATTTTTGAGAGCCATCAGCACCTGAAGAGTTGCCTTATTTATAGAACACTGCCTAGAGACTTGCTATGTGAGACACAAAATAATTATCAGTTTATATGACCATTCATATATGACCATTCCTCTCCAATCATAGCATAAGTAGCTATCCACAAGGGGTCAAACAGCCTCTTAATATTTTCCCACACTTTTCCCAAGAATCCAGTATCTAGGGAGAGTACAGATACCTTGATTACAAGGAGGTTGGCTATGTTTTCCCTTAACAGTACAGAATAGTTTAGGAAATTTTCTGACCAGGTACTTTTAAGATATTGCTCAGCTCTTTTCGGGCTTTCAGTGGTGTTATATAAGGGGCTAGGCAGATTGAGTGAAACTTGGGGCTGCATACCAATAGAGACATGTCCCTAACTAGGGCCAACTCTTTTGTCAGTAAGTCAATCTGTTGTTGTAAAATGTAGATGGCCTGATAAAGATGTTGATTTAGTACCACCTATGCTTTCAGCGTCTCAGCTGATTTAGAAACTACAGCATTGACAGGCTCTGCTGTAGTGGTTATCTGGGTCAAGGCAATAGCAGCTGTTGCTCTGGAAATGCCTGAAGTGATGACTGCAACAATGGCAACTATAATACCAAAATCCTTTGTTCTCGGGTGTAGGGGTTATAAGTGAGTCTGAGCCATCAAAGTTACTGCATGAAAGTGGGTGGTATTTACCACAGGCATCCAAATAGTGACTAGCTCCCTCATCAGGATAGCCATTGTTGAATAACCCATTCAGCAGATGGTCAGGAGACATTTCTCATTAAATCATTCAAAGCTGTCTCTGGCAATGGAGGGGCTAGTGATCAGAAAGAAAAAGGGAGGTCACAGACAAACTGGGATGGCTTTCCAGCCAACCTGGCTGCCAATGGTCACATTCACTGGAGTTGTCCAAATCCACATTTTGGCTGACTGGTTTATGTGGAAATATGTCCCCTTAAAAAGATGGCCACTATTTAGAAGACTAAGGTGGCATAAATCAAGACAATTAGAGGGGCCACAAAAATCTCAGATGCTCATAATGAGGTCATATTGGAATTCCTGTTAACATAGGGAGTAATATTTGAAGCATCATGTGAGGTCAACCTCCACATATCAAAAGCTTAGGTTAGATGACAATCTCAGGTAGTCCCTGGTGAATTTTACACCTAGTAAGGCTGGCAGTGCTCCCAGAGGATAGGAAGCCTAATGAAAATGGCCCTTGACATTTGAGGGACCCTTGGACATCAAGGCAGGGATGGACCTGATATGCTTGGGGGATCCTTTGGGGATTTGTAATCCATAAGAGGAACATGAAGTTCTATGCCTATCATGGTGCCACAAGCTAGATTACCATGAAAGTCCCCTTAAATCATGCCAGGGGTAAGCTAAGGGTACCTCCAATGGGGACAGAGAGCTAGTGAGTAGAGTGAGGGACCTTGGACAGTGGTACTAGAGGACAGCTTGGAGGCTGAGAGCTGGAGTGCTGCAGCAGAGGTGCCCTCATCCTCATCCCTAAAATCAACCTGTTTGTTCGGAGAAAGGGGAATGAGGTCAGTAATGAAAAGGTGAATATTCGTCTGATCCTGGCAGTGTTTGTTATGGGCAACCACAACTTCCTCTGGGGAAGAATTTTTTTTAAGAGCTTTTATATTTGTGTTTATTCTTCATTTAGCTTTTAAAACACTACTATCGTTGAACATTAAAACAAAATCAATAGCCAAGTAGTTCGAATATTATGATTACAGTCCTTCCCACATTCACTACTGCTTACAGGATGTCAAAGAGTGACTTGCCCATTAATAGGTCTGACACTGAACACCACTTCTGGGGTGATGTTCATAATCTTCATACACTTCTCCATTATAATGTCAACATCTTTCCGGACTTGGATCAGAGTTCACCAGTTCTCCCTGATCCATGTCATCAGTCTCGTCTTCCTTCCTTCCAGGAAGGAGTTTGTCCAGCAAAGAGAGTTTACCAGGAGAGAGAAAGCCATTTTCAGGAAAGTTTACCTGGGGAAGAATTCTTAAGATTGGCAATGCCTGTAAGGAGGATGTGGACGAAGAAAAAGGGAGGGATAATCCCAGATTGTACTTTGTACTTGCAGGCAAGGAAGAGAACATGCATCCAGAGGTCAGGGTCCCACATGCTCTCTGGGGATATCCAGGGGGCCAATATGGCAGCCTTGTCCCAAAATTGGCCCGAGTCATGAGTCTTAACCTTGACACCATGAGTAACCAGAAGGGTTTTCAGAGCCCTGATATTAGGTTCCTTGATGGTGGAGAGGAGAGAACCCATGAGGACAAGCACAAAGGAAACAAACCACTAACACATATGGCAAAGTATGACAGAAGAGGTGATAAAAGTCACTATGTACTAAGCAAGGGACTCCCTCAAGTGTAGCTCAAAGACCTTATGCCTGGATGGTGTACCCAGGAAGGGAAAGGTGTTTGGGAGCAAATCCCTGGTACCACCACCTGGGAAACCAGCCCCAATGTCAGGTACCATGATGAATTTAGACCAAAACTGAAAATGAGCAGACAAAGACAAAGAAGCCAGAAAAGATGGCAGCCCCATATTTGTCACAGCATACTCACCCAAAGAAAAAGAAGAATAAAAATGGACTCTGCACTCTTGCTGCATGCTTGCCTCATGATCACTGCATGCTCACTGCAGAATTAATAAATGGGACCTTATGAAACTGAAATGCTGCTATAAGGCAAAGGATATAGTCAGTAGGACAAATCGGCAACCTACAGATTGGAAAAGAAAAATCTTCACTAACACCACATCAGATAGAATGTTAATAATCAAAATATATAAAGAACTCAAGAAGCTAACCTCCAAAAAAAGAAAAGAAAGAAAGAAAGAAAGAAAGAAGAAAAAGAAATAAAGAAAAAAAAAGAAAGAAAAAAATCCCCAAACCAAAAACTAAAACAAAACAAAACAAACAAACAAACAAACAAAAACAAAAAAACAAGCCAACCAAAAAATGAGGTATAGAGCTAAGCAGAGAATTCACAAATGAGGATTCTCAAATGGCTGAGAAGCACTTAAAGACATCTGAATCTGAACATGGATTCTTGTCAAGTATGAACTTCTGCTGGGTATTATGCTCTGCACACAAGGGCCAATTCTGCACTTCTCTGATTTATAGAGATTATTGCTATAAAGATAACTGAAGAATGGGTCTCTCTATAGATAATATAACAATTGCACAAAGACCAGGCTGATGATTTTTACACAACTTGTCATGCATATTTTCTGAATAGAGAATATTTTTACAACTTGACATTTCTTCTCTGTTCAATTGAAAATGACTGATTTTCTCTGGGCTCATTTGTTTCTATGAGAAGAAATTATAGGTATTTGTTCTTTTCAGTTCTCTTTATTTATTTTCATGACTGTCTCTGATTTTTTGCATACCATATTTGGGAAGAAAATCAAGATGCTAGAGGAACAGAAATGGAAAACAATGGAGGAAATTGCAGTCCTGTGGGAAGTCCATTTATCCTTAGTTTGGTGAGACTGGAATACAGTCTCTGATTCTTCCAAATATCACTCAATTGGTGCCCTTTTCCTGACCTTCTCCAGTCTCAGCAGAGTGTGAAAGAGATTTGTGTATTATGAAAGAAAAATATCATCTAGGAACTCTTTAAACACAACAAAATCCATTCCACAGGAGCTGACCTGTGAAACCTTCAGGAAAGTTGGAGCAAAATGATGTACCCAGCAGCAGGGCACTCAGGTCTGAGTAGGGGAAAGCAGCTTTGAGTGGATGTGTAAAAATAGGTACACGTCACAGGTTCCAAATGTCAGTTCCTGTTCTCATCCTTTTCAGTTTGCTATGTCTGAAATATAATATTGATTTGGTGGAATTAACAAGAGAAATTTATATTTCAGTTTTCAATATCAGAAGTCTAATGTTACTGGCCTCACATTCATTTTCTTGACATGCCTAATCTTGGATTTTAGATGATAGCGTCCTTGCTAGGTCTTCACATGGGGCTTTTCTCTTGGACATGTAACCCTAGTATCTCCCTGAGTGCTCACATCTTATTTTTTTCCCCTTGTCTTGTTTTGATTCCCTGTATTAAAAAAAAAGATGCCAATATATATCAGGGAGAGAAGAAGACAGGTATGCCTGCCTTTTATTGTAGGAAAGAGGAGGGCAAGAGGGTAATCCTCATAAGGAGAAGTGGGGAATTGTCATTTAAGGCATAAACTATTCTCTGTAAAAAACTGGAGTACTCTGCACAGCCTCACGGGAAGACAGAGGCTGCGGGTTCAGCGAGGTTCTCTCCATTGAATGTCTGAAAACAGGGAAAGGCAGCCCATTCTTCTCATAACAGGTCACCTTCCTCCTTGTGTAGAGTGCTGTAGGGCTCGAAAGGCAGAGATTCGCTTATGTGGGTTAAAGGTCAGGGTTTCCAAAAACAGCTATGCTTCCAGATTTCTCCATCTCTGGCACCACTGACTGCACTGGCCCTCTGGGTGCAAAGGCTCTTCGAGGTAGAGATACCTCTTTCTCGAGGCCAGTCATCTTCTGGAGGCAATCCAGTGACATCAAAGATTTTGCCCAATTAGTCAGCTTCAGAGTTTCCACAGAAGAGAGGTTTCCGACAAAACACCTCTGAGAAGACAAAGCCAACACTCCACGTGTCCACATGTAGACTGCAGAAGAATTTCAGGAGCCTAGTACCAGAGTGTTACAACCACAGGCATGAAGGCCATTTGGTAGCTATAGATTCTGACTAGGCCCAAATCAGGCAGCATGACTGTCCCATTACTCGTCACTAGAATGTTCTCTAGTTTAAGGTCCCAGTGAACAATGCAGTTTGCAAGAAGAAATTCTAGGCCTCTTAGAAACTGATGCGTCAGATATTTGATGGTCTCAACTACCAAGACTGGTGGGGGTGCTTTGTCCAGGTATTATGTCCTTAGGTCCTGTCTAAATGCTCAATATACTAGGGTGACCTTGATGTCCCTATCAGTTCTGGAAGTAGCACAGACATCTATCAGTCATATAATATTGGAATGTTCAAAGGCTTCCAGCTTCCTTAGCAAGAATACCTCACGAACTGCTGATGGGAAGGCCTCCTCCAGCTGCTGTTCCATTACGAACTTGCACACTGTTGAGGGCCACAGAGGGGATCTCGGGCTTTGTATATCATACAGGAGGCACCAACACCAGTTCCAGCCTCTGGTTCATATCGAGTGGTAGCCATTATTGGAGCAGGTATCTTATACCTGGCCAAGATCTGTGGAGGTAGCCCTTTATTTGGGACTCGGGAGCCAGTCCCTGTGACGCCATATACTAGGGATCAGTCTGGGGCAGCTAGACACTTCGGGCCAGACCATAGACACAGGCTGAGAGCTAGAGAGCCCCCTCACGCCCACCCTCACCTTGTAACCAGCTGTCAGAGAGGCACTCAGAAACCCCTGTATCTTATTTTTTAGGGCACAGTCACAGTCATATTTTCTGGGTCCTCCCTCCAGGTCCACCTTCTGACTGTTCCTTATCCCTTACGGCTTTCCCCGTTTCTAAGAGGATGTCCCCATTCTCCTCCCCCACTCCAAACCCCACACTCATCCACAATCACACCCCACCCCACACCCCACCTCACACCCTACTAGACCTCCCCAATCCCTGGGGCCTCAAGTCTCTGAAGGTTAGGTGTGTCTTCTTTCACTTAGGGCAGACCAGGCACTCCCCTGCTGTATATGTCCCTGGAGCTTCATATCAGCTGGTATATGTTTCCTAGTTGTTAACTCAGTGTCTGAGAGATCTCGGGGGTCCAGGTTAGTTGAGACTTGTTCTTCCTATGGGGTCCTCCTGGGGTTCTTCCAGCTTTTCCCTAATTTAACCTCAGGGATTCCAGGTTTCTGTTCCTTGTTTGGGTGCTTTATATAATCTCTTTAATGTTCATGCATCTACATTCAGTCTTATTGTGAGATAATGCTCTTCCAGCCTACAGATAGGATCTGCTCTAAAAGAACATCAGCCTGAAGACCTCCCAATCTTCACTTAGTTAAGGGAATTTAGTTCAGGCACAATTATAAAAACTGAGTTGGGTCTGTGTTTCAACATTCTAAATATGACTACTTAGCTATTCTAATACTAGTGAAGTCAAGGATTTACTGATATAACACCTTTATCATGGTATGGAGTAACTACTAACAATTTACCTCACGTCATTTAACCTTCAGAAACACTCTACTGGAAATATAGCAAAGATCGTTTTCAGTATGGCATGACGGAGGCTCATCTGGTGTAAAGGGAATTTATAGTCTAGAAATCAGCAAGTTCCAAGGCTTGCTTTCCTGTTGCTATGACCCGGGGCTTTCCAGTTTTGTTTTGTTTTGTGTTTGGTTTTGTTTTTTTGTTTTGTATTTACATTGAGGGTAAAACTGTTAGTAAAACTATGCCCAGCTCTTTGATTCTAGTAATATCAGTATATGTGAATTTTAGCAAGCATAAGAGATTGGTTAAAAAAATGCCTATTAGAGGATACATACACACACACACACACACACACACACACACACACACATATATATATATATTCCATTTACTTATTTCATTCTTCTTGAGCATTCTTCCAGTCCTTGAACCAGTTTGATCTTCAGAGATTTGTAGCTGGAGAAGGATGTGATGTTCCTTTCTCTAGAGAAGTGACTAGAGCCTTAGACCACTAGAGTCTTAAGAATGTCAGGTACACTATGAACTTTTGGTTATTTTTCCTAAGAGTTCTTAGAGAAGAGTGTAATCAAAACTTCTTTCAACATTTCAAATCATAACATCTTTCCCTAATAGCTTATAAAGCTATAAAAAAAAAAAACCCATATGCAAGCAACCTTAAGATAGAGATTTTGTTCAAGTGATCAATTGGTGGCTCCCATGCACATTCACAGATTTTCTTCAAGGGCTAGAAATTGCATTCTACTGAAGAGCATTGTGTAACCGCAACACTTTTGCTTTAAGATGTACATTATTATATTAATAGCAGTTAGGAAATTAGAATGTATAGCAATTTCTTAATTCTAATGAATAGTCAATAGAGTATGGCTCATGTAAGACATTGTAAATGACTATTATGTGGGAATTCTGTCAATATAAACACACATTTTCTTTAACCACTACCTCTTTTAAAACCCATGTCTCTGTGTACTAGAGTTAGTTACATTCTAATTCTTAGCAACATTTCTTGTTCTGCTCATCTTAGGTTAAATAACAAGAAGGGTAGCCAGAGTGTTTTATGTTGTGGATAGCCCCAGCCTTGTATTTTGATCCTAGTTCCACCCTTCTGGGAGGGGCTGCAGGGGATGATTGAATCTGTACACATACGACATCTTGTAAACCTTCTGTCCAATTAAAACCTGTAAAATAAAGACTAGAGCCAGAGATTGGGCACAGAAGGGGAGGCGGAGAAAAAGGCTTAGGGGAGGAGAGAGTGAGAGGAATTCGATATAAAAGGCAGAGCAGAAAGAAGAGAAGGAAGTTGCCGGAGCAGAAGCAGGAGGAAGCAGAGCAGAAGGAAGCCGGCGGTAGAAGGAAGCCGATGATGGAGGACAACCACTCGGCCTGGATAAAACCATAAGTTATAAGGGATCTCATAGCCGGGGATTAGAGTAGTGTAGTGGTAAATCTGCCCAATCTAGATGTGCTATTTATACCATAATTATTGAGCTGTGTCTTCCTTTACTGCCCTCCTTCAGGTTTAAATAATTCCCTCTACTACAAATTGGTGCCCAACTTCTACTACAGCTTTATTATAAATAATATACATTTGTTTATTACATTTCAGGGCTATGAAAGCTAAAGACCACAGTACCATGATATACTGAGTACCTAGTGAGGACCTTTTCTCAGAGTCAGTTCTCTGACACAAGCCATTTAAATGGAATGATGGGAGTGGAAGCATTGTTTTACAAGCTTCAAGGCTTTTGTTCTCTATTCCTTAGCACCTCAGCTAAATTGCTGGCAGTCTTATAGTTTGAGAATTTTAAGCAACATCAAGAACAGCATCTTCTTGAACATTAGAGAAGAAATTAAATCCAAACTCTCAAGAACCAACTTTATTTGACTGAATACAATTTTCACAGACATCTCTAGATCAGTACCTGATATGTATGACCTCAGGTAATTTCTACTCCTGGATGTTGAGGGATTGCTGCCAATAATTCTCAACATGTGGGGAAAAAGAGTTGAGGAAACAAGGCTCTAATACATCATTGTAATTTGCTGTGGAGCATAGTGTCAAGACTACAGTACTGAGATAATAAGCACAAAAATCTAATTTAGAAAAATAAATTTTCTAAGCCACATGAAAAAATGATAGCAATCAGATGATAACCAAACAGGAGAAGACAGAATAAGAACATAGGTATATGGATGAGTCAGTCATACAAGGAGAGTGAGAAGAAATATTTCAGAATATTTCTGAAAGAATTCAGCGTTATAGGCCAAATTATGAAAATAGCATAGAATATTATTGCTCAGACTCGCTGCACCTTGAACTTTAAAGAAGACAACAGACCACCTCGTTTATCTGTATAATTGAGATCAATATCTGCAGTGGTTATTAAAGAGATTCCTAGAAGAATGAGATGAAAACCAAGCTTACAGAATGTCTCTCGTAAAGGGGAGTGTACTCTGAATTATTAGATATAAAATTGTGTAGTTTGAAAAGGAAAGTGGACTGCTATGTTAACCTCTTGGTGGTTTGTGTAGCTAGCTTAGCTACCATAAACCTCATGAATATCAATGAACCCTTGGTGCTTTAGAGCACGGATTGGGGATAGAGCCTAAATACCTTGTATACTCTTCATGAAACAGGATAGAATGAATGTGTATCTTCATTTACCATGTGTTCAAGTGTGATATCCTAATGAATTTGAGACCTGACTTGAAATGACTGCTGCGTTAATAAAAATTGTGACCATATATCATGTACAGAGGACACATACAATGTGACTGATAGAATAAGGGCTATAAAGATTGTTGGAAGTATCTGCTGTCTTCCCTTTGTGATATGAGAATACTGGTGACTAATATCCCTTCCCCCCAACAACACATGTTTGAAGAACAAACTTAGTCTCATAAAAGAGACTGAAGTTCAAATTATGTCAAGACTTTACTTTGAATATGTGTACTAGTATCTTTTGCAATATTCCTTCAAACAATGTTTGTTTCTGAAGTCACATGCCATACCTTTTATAGATAAAACAATGACAGTCTTCCTAACTATTTTACTTTATGGGCTAGGTCCCAAGAGCAGTCAGGGATGCAAAGAATCCTGTTTGACAGGTTTGAGGTCACCCTGTAGGGAACTCAAAAGTACCATTGTTCTGAATCTCTATAAGGAGAGCTGCCTCATTTGTTTTCTCTCTCCTAGGAACTATTGAGAACAACTTCAGAGCCTCCTCCAGGATGTCGGTAGTTCTGCTGACAGTGGTCCTGCTGGCCCTGAGCTCAGTTCAAAGCTCAAGTGAAGGTATAAGAAAATAGGTTTGGAGTGGATTTTTGTCTCGAGTTAAGAAAACTGTACTGTAGGAAAAAGGGAAGCAGATGGTGGTTACCAATATTATGATCAAAGTAGGATATATACTGGGGAAACTAGTATTGTTGTATAATAGGTGCAGGACAGATGTAAGAGATAAACACACATCAAAATTGCTAGTAAAATAGAGAATCGGGTAGCAAGAAAAGATAGATATGTTAAGGCTAAATTTACACATATATGAATTTATAAATTGATGCGGGAATTTCATACATGAATACTTTATTTAGATTGATTTTTTTTTCCTCCTCCTTCCCCCCCCCCCGTCCTCCTATGCTTCTTTTTTACTCTTTCTCATATT
Organism: Mastomys natalensis; assembly: GCA_021653895.1. Classification (NCBI taxonomy): domain Eukaryota; kingdom Metazoa; phylum Chordata; class Mammalia; order Rodentia; family Muridae; genus Mastomys; species Mastomys natalensis. Next base: position 211,323 of record JAJTUV010002700.1, on the reverse strand, counting down.
CATTACTTCCTTATTATTGTTTCACATGCCCCCACACCTACACAGAGAGAAGGGGATGAGGAAGGGAGGAAGGAAGAAAAAGGGGTGAGGGGGAGAGGGAGGGGGAGAGAGAGAGAGAAAGAAAGAAGAAAGAAAGAAAGAAAGAAAGGAAGGAAGGAAGGAAGGAAGGAAGGAAGGAAGGAAGGAAGGAAGAAAGAAGAGAGAAGTCTATCAAGTATCAAGTATTGCAGGCATGTAGATGGGTTTAATTGGGTTTGGATAACCTATCAGGGCATTCACCCTAGAGAAAACTCTCTCTCTCTCTCTCTCTCTCTCTCTCTCTCCTCTCTCTCTCTCTCTCTCTCGGCAGCCATTGGTTATCTATAGCTCTTCATTTATCAGTAGGCTTTTACTCTCGTTCACATTCAGAAAATCAGTATACAACTGTAGTACATGTGACATGGTATAGATGTTTATTCTTTTATATTCTTCTTGGAAAAACATGCTAACCTAAGGAAAGGAAATAACAAAGAAAAGAGTCATAATGATATAATAAAACTTGGCCTTGCAATAAATATAGCAAATACTAGTTTTAAGTTTTAAAGGATTCTAGGATGGCAAAATGTAGGCTTCATTTTTAGGCAGGTGGTTGAGATTCATTAATCACACTGTTTTTCTGTATCTTCCTCTCTTTTGAGACATTTCAGAGTGTGGTTGACAGGCTCATGCAGATTAGAGAGATGATACATAGAAGTTACATCTCCTTATCACATATTTTTGAGTTTTAAAAATTGATAAATACATTTTCAGTTTCTATAGCTCTATTTTCTTGAGAAATCTAGTATACTATTTTGAAACTAGCTATCACATGCGTAGTCAAATATGATGGTACTTCCTTTTTACTCTTAGGTAAATTCAAGTTTATCATTCACTGTCCTCTTCTTTGGAGATTTTCAGGTCTCCAACTTATACTATAGCTATACAAAATTTTTAGTAACTAATGAATGTTAGGTATAATAATTTATGCAAATCTTCCATACCACTAATTCTGGATGACACCAGTTTGAAAAGCAGTATGTTTTGGGTTCTATTCCAGTCATAGCTTCCATGTTCCCCATAGGAGAACTGACTGCTGAGAGATAGCTTCCAAATGCAAAGCCTATTCATGCATGACAGCAAGACTTGTTAAGCTATTTCACTCTTTCTCAGAATTCCCCTAAAAAATTACAGTTTCATTGTAAATACTGAACAGAAAATCCTTTCTCTGCTCCCTTTCTGTTTCTCTGCAAAACCTCATTATTGGTAATAGGGAACGATATTCAGTGTGAATATTAAGAGAATCTGGTGGGGAGATTTGTTTTTGTCTTTCTCTGTTCACTTTGTGTATTTATAGATCCTTGTAGAATTATCTTTTATCTCAACGCACAGTTCATGAAGTGAGACTGAAGTTCACAGGAAGCCTCTTATTACCATATACAACTTTGTTTCCTAGGAATTGTAGTGCATTTAATTTAACATCACATGTTGTGGAGAAATTTGAGGAAAACTACTTGTCTCAGGAGCTTAGTTAAGAATCCACCCATATTAATTGCATATAGAAGACCTATCAAGACTAAGAAATGGACATGACTGTAGTTAGTTTCTGACAAATAGTTTTAGACTAGCAATGTGTGATGAAGTCAGACAAATGCAAAGTGATATCAGTCTCTTATATTCTGTATCATATGTACACAGAGATGAAGGATCAGGATGAGTATATATTTATGAGACTAACTGTTAGAGAACACCCATTCAGACCCTCTGATAACAGTGGAAGTCAAGCAGAAACCCTTCAAGCAAGAGCACCCCGCAGTGAAGGCATCCACTCACGTTCATACACTTCACCTCCCCACCTCCAACAGGGACCACCCTATGGTGGAGATAACCACTTCCATTCTCACCATCCTCCACACCACCACCCACACAGACCACCATATGGTGGAAGCAACCACATACAACCTCGCCCTCCTCACTCTGACCATGTCAACCACACTCAGCCTTTACCTTCTTATCCAGACCTAGGCAACCAGACTCATCCTCGTCCTCCTCGACCAGATCATCCTCATCCTCGTCCTCCTCACCCTGACCATGGCAACCACACTCAGCCTCAACCTCCTCATCCAGACCTAGGCAACCACACTCATCCTCGTCCTCCTCACCCTGACCATGACAACCACACTCATCCTCGTCCTCCTCGACCAGATCATCCTCATCCTCGTCCTCCTCACCCTGACCATGGCAACCACACTCAGCCTCAACCTCCTCATCCAGACCTAGGCAACCAGACTCATCCCCGTCCTCCTCGACCAGATCAAGGCAACCAGACCCAGCCTCGTCCTCCTCGACCAGGTCAAGGCAACCAGACAGGGCCTCGTCCTCCTCGACCAGATCAAGGCAACCAGACCCAGCCTCGTCCTCCTCGACCAGGTCAAGGCAACCAGACACTTCCTCGTCCTCCTCGACCAGATCAAGGCAACCAGACCCAGCCTCGTCCTCCTCGACCAGATCAAGGCAACCAGACCCAGCCTCGTCCTCCTCGACCAGGTCAAGGCAACCAGACACTTCCTCGTCCTCCTCACCCTGACCATCAACATACACCACAGCAAGATGAAGGCAATCAGATAGGATCTCACTCTCATTCTGACTACTGACACAGACCACCACAGCAAGAGGTAATCAGATATAACTCCATCAATTTCACGCTATGTGACCCCATGAAAGCTCTACCATTTTTCCAATAAAATCAAAGGACAAAGGCATAAGGCCACCTACTTCACTAATCTAAATTCAGTGTTTGCTAGAGTTACGCTTTATTCACTCAGCAAAGACCTTAGTTCCAACACTTTCCAAATTTATAGAGCACTGAAGTGAACTGAGAACATGCAAACCTACAGGATCATGGAAACACAATTCTAAATGTTTGTAGTCCAATATTTTCTTTGCTTTTTAAAAGTTCTTCTAAACAATATTGATTTTCCTGAAGTGTTGTTTCAATGTAGTCATTTTAAAATGTGATTTTATTTTTTTTTTTGCCAGCATTGATTTGAGCCTTTGTACCCTGAGGTTTCTGCTTCCTTTCTCAACCTCACTGACTTTCCATCATATCCCTTCACCTCAACACCCTTAACTCTGTTTCACCCAAAAGCACTCAGATTCAGTGTCTTTGTTAAGACCTGTTTATATATCTTCTAGACATTCGAATACTAACTTGGCTTATTGATGCATCCTCAAACTAAAAGAAGAATAAAAGAATAATCTAACATCAAAAAACAATATACTGCTAAATTTTAAATTCCTGTCTTATTTTTAACTCTTCTCATCTCTCCCTGAAAAGCTCATTTAGAATGACATTTTTATTGTCTTGAGAGTGTGCAAGCATCAGATTTTCCCTATGAAGTATCTCATAAGTTATGTAAAAATATTTACTGCTCATTTCAAATAATGCATTTAAAAAAAAAAACTCCTATATCAGTTAATTTAGCTTTAAAAATCTTACTTGTATTTTTCTTCATTTTCTCTCTCCACAAATTTATTTTTCTCTCCAATTATTTCTTTCTATTTTCCTTACTCTATTGCTTTCTTCTTCATCTTCACTATTTTTCCTAATTGTACAGCACCTATTATACAACCATGCCACATTAATTTGGTTATGCCCTGTTCATAGATGCTTGTATACATTTTAATGTCTCTGTTACATTTAACAGTGAATACTCTATAACACCAGTTTTCATTTTCAATAACAACTAAAAGATAACTTAGAGTAACCTGTATTTTCGCATGGTAAAGGGTACATTTGAAAGAACATAATGTGTTAGGTAGCTAATATGAGCAAATGAAACATTATTACCAACAAAAAGAGGGAAAGAGAGGAAAAGCAATGAAGTGAGGCTCCTTGCTACCCTTGTTAGTGAATGCAACAGGAGTCAGAAACTGTCTCCTATAGCAATCCATATCTATGATCTTTCTTGACTTTGGTTTTTGTTTGTATATAGGAAATAAGAAAGTACACAGCAGAAGTTACGTCACTGGAACTGTGCTTGTGGCTGTTCCTTTGTCGTCCCAATACTCAAAAGCCTGAATGCAAGACTGGCCTATGCTACACATCAAGAGTTACACAAATAAAGTATATCATTGGAAGCTAAACTATATCTTCAGTTTCATAATAAACAGCCAAGATGCAATTTCTTCATGTGTTGTCTCTTTTCTTGATAGATGGAGGCTGTGAATACAAAATTAAAATATTCATGTCTCTTTTTCATAGATGGTTTTGGAAAACTTCTCTTCCCCTTTTGCCAATGAGCCACATTTCATGTGAATGTGTGGGTTACTCTCAGACTGATCTTCATTTTACAGAGTAAAAAAAATGGCATAAGTTATTTTCAGTGTCTTATCACTTTGTAGAAACAAGGAATACATAGCATGCAAAGCACTAATTCTTATAATTTCTACAACAGAATCAGGTTTCAGACATGAATGTGGTTCTAAGCTGATTCTTTTATAAACCTTCTCACTGATTCTCAGTTCTCTTTATATGCTTACAAAACTTCTTCTTGGTTTTTGTTGGTTTAGTTTCTCTCTCTCTCTCTCTCTCTCTCTCTCTCTCTCTCTCTCTCTCTCTCTCTCTCTCTCCCTCTCCCTCCCCCTCCCCCTCCCCTTCCCTCTTCCCTCCCCTTCCCCACCACCCATCTCTAGTGTGTCCATATAAACAAGTTCTTACTATGTAACCCTGTGGGTTGGAATTCACTATGTAAACAAGGATCATATCACTCACAGTTTGGCTGTGCCAATCAAGTTCTCTGGTTTAAGTATCTATCACTACATTTTGCTGCCTCCAACATTTTATCTAAATTCAAGTAGATTCCACAATAAACATGGTGGATATTAAGGTGGAGTAAATTTGAGCCTTTTTGATATGATCTAATATTTATCTATTTTTACATCAAGTGTTTGATTTAATATTTATTTTACTTTGGGTGTTTATACATTTGACAGTGAAAATTAAAAGTAATAACATTATACTCAGATATATTAGATTTTGGGCATTTCACAAAATTTACTGAACATATATTAATCACATCTATCTATGCAATTCAGTATGACATTATTTCTTGTTTCCTTCTCACTTGTTTTTGTTCAACCTGGATAGTTTTTCAACTTGTGTGCACAAATGACTGCTGGAGGGTCATAGATGCCTGAGTAATCCCTTTATTTCCTCCTTCTTTCTACAGTCTTTTTGAATTTGCCTTCTTTGCCTTCATACTTCTAATCTCAGATACACAAATATGGGCTCTCCTAAAACTAATTTTTCTCAGATGGCCTACATCTTTTTTTCTTTCTTTCTTTCTTTCTTTCTTTCTTTCTTTCTTTCTTTCTTTCTTTCTTTTTTTTTTTCAGATATTCCAAGTTCCTACCATTAATCACTTCCAGGGTTTCTTATCATTATCACTCTCTCCAGACTACTGAAAACATTTCTGATACTACCTACACTACCTGGCCTCTAAGACTTCCTGTGACATCTAAGTATAGTTTTTTGTGACCTCATAACCTTGCATTCTGGATGCCAACAAAACTAGTTTCACATGTATAATTCAAATTAAGTTTTCAAGAGACCATAGCAATAAAATCTTCACTTACATGGGAACTGAGTCTGAAAATTACCCTCTTAGGTGATCATTTGAGGCATAGTACCCTGACTTTGCTCTGTTTAAAGGAAAGTATTTCACATGATTTTATGTTTCTGTGCTCTTGATCCTGTGATGCCATCTTCTGCAATCTATATGCAAACCATTTGATTTTCTTTTAAGGCAATGATATCTTCAGAAACTATGATTACTTATAACAATATTACTTGGGTTTATGAGTTTTTCAAACTTTTCATTCAGACTTATGTTAACAATTCTTACTATAGGCAATGTTAAACTAGTTAATACCCATTTATGCACTGAATACTGGATCACCTTGAAATTCTACCATATCTATTGGTCTTGTCATTTTAATATTAATCTCTCACAAATTTCAAACCATGAACAAATTGAAGGTAAGTTCTTTTCCATGAGGTAACAAATACTATTTAGTCTAATTGCCAGTAGAGGCTCATTTACTTCTATGAAACCTTATGAGTAATCTCAACCTTCTATATTTCTACTGAAATTCTAGCCTAGAGTTTGCTGATAATCCTTTTAAGCTCTGCCTACAGTATTCTAATGTATTCTTGCCTCCCTTGTTAATAGTTAAATTTCCCTTGTGTCTCCATTAGAAATACTCTTGAAAAATGTGTTCCAGGATGGCCTGGAACTCATAATTCTGTTGCCTCTGACTCCTAAACCTAGGACAGTGGAAGTTCCCCTGGAATTTATAGGAGTGACCCTAGCTAAGACCCCTAGCAATGGGGACTATAGAAATGGACATCGCTGGTAACCAGTATAGACTTCCAATGGAGAGATTGGAACACCAATCCAGCCACAATATCTTCCACCCAAAATTTGTCCTGCCTTTAAGAGATGCAGTGGTAAAGATGGAGCAGAGACTGAGGAAAAAGCTATCCAATGATTGGCCCAGTTGACACCCATGATTTGAGATTGGGACCACTCTAGAAACAATTAATGATATTCTGTTATACTTACAGACAGGTGCCTAGCATAACTGTTATCTGAGAGGCTTCATTGAGCAACAGAGGAAACAGATGCAGACATTCACAGCCAAACATTGGGGAATCCTATGGAAAATGAGGATGAAGGATTGAAGGAGTCAGAGAGGCCAAGGACACTTGAAGAAATTCTACAGTATCAACAAACCTGGACTGATAGGGATTTAAAGAGACTGAACTGCCAACAAGAGAGCATGCATGGGACGGACTTATTCCGTCTCACATATATAACCATTGTGCATCCTGGTCTTCATTTGGAATTTTTAACAGCAAAGTCAAGGCTATCTCTGACTCTGTTATCTATCTATGGGGGCCTTTCCCTTATCTAGACTGCCATGTGTAGACACAGTAGGAAAAAAAATGGGCCTACTCCTACTGCAACTTGAATGCAAAAGTAAATTGACATCCACCCGCGGGAGGCCTCTTTTTTGCTGAGGAAGGAAGGACTGGAGGATGGTCTGGGGAGCAGAGGATAGAGGGAAAGACTGGAAGAAAAGAAGAGGTGGGAGCTGTGATTGGGATGCAAAGTAAATTAATTTTAAAAAGAATAAGTAGAAGAAAAAAATGATCCTGAGACACTCTGTTAGATAATCTCAGCAGCATGACGATTCTCAATCACAATTTGATATTGACTATTCAAAGTTGTGACTGACACAAGCAACAAAACAATTTTTTTTATTGGATATTTTATTTACATTTCAGATGTTCTCCCCTTACCCCATTTCCCCCCCCTCCCAGAAACTCCCTATCCTATCCCCCCTCCTCCTGCTTCTATGAGGGTGTACCCCCACCTACCCCCCCTTCACCTCACCTCACCACCCTCGAATTCCACCCCCCCCCCCCATGATGTCCAGCCTTCACGGGACCAAGGATCTCTTCTCCCACCTATACCTCCCTTGCATATATAGCTGGAACCATGGGTCCCTCCCTAAGAGCTCCCAGGCTGGTGGTTTAGACCCTGGGGGATCTGGTTGGTTGATATTGTCCAACAAAACAATTTAAGGAGAGAATTAGTTATCAGGTTTTGTGTTTTTTTTGTTTTTTTTTTTTTGTAAATGGGCTTTAATTCGTTGTTGTAAAAGGATACAGTAAAGAAAAATGTCTGTTCTGTCATGTTAATCATGTTTAGAGAATAATTGAATGTGTTGGAAAGACTTGTGTTAAACAAAGTTGTCTTTAGCTTTAGCTTGTAATTCATGAGGAAGTCGCTCCTATCTTAAATGTCAGCTAATTTGCCTAAGATGGACAACTTCCTGCTGCAGTTGGTCTTGTCTTAAAACATATGCTGATTACTGTAAAACCTTGCACTGACACAGCTGTTCTTATAAGACCATGAGTCACGAGACTAAAAGGCTAACCGCTAATTCAGCTTTTGTGCATTAGGCTTGCTTGCTTAGAATAACTGTGGCATCTAATGGATATCTGTTACAATAATTAATTTTTTCCTACACTCAGACATGAGTGTAAGAAACTCATGAGTTAACCCTTCCTCCCAAAATTGTTACATTGTGATTTTTGCCTTTAAACTTCTTCTGTCAACAATAATCATGGCCTTAGCTAGAGAATTCCTAGTCTCTGGCTTGGTCCTTGTACCATCAAACGTCTGAGGCCATTTCTGTATTTGAAAACTCACCAAACTCCACCAATCCCTGACCTTAAAATTCCACTAATCTCCAGGCTTGGCTTGAAATCTCTACCCTGAAAATCTTGTCCTGGAAAATTCTACCCCTCACAAACCCCTATATAGAGCCTGCCTTCGGTTCAATTCCCTTCAGTCTTTTCCTGTAAATCTCTGATGTGTGATTTGTTGAGCAGTGTGACTTTGTGGTATTTCTTGGCTCCCAGCAGCCAGAAATTCTTTCCCTTCAGAGCTGTAACATTTGCATTGGGAAAAATTCTTCCTTTAAGATATATAAAACTTCCATTTGAGAAGCCTTTCCTCTCAGAGCTGTAAAACAGTCCTTATCAGTATTTTTAAATATAAGCCCTTTATTATTAAAATATTATTCATTGTCAGATTGGTGAGTATCTAATGACCCCATATCCATAACGATTCAGATCCTAGCAGCCAACTTGCAGGCAGACCATGGTTCAGCTCCTGAGTACTTTCAGTCTTTTCATTCCATTAAGACTCCAAGCCTACATTGCTACTCACCTTTATGATGGGTCTTTTCTTTTAGTTAATTCTCTTTTGATAAATTTCTCACATATTCAATAAAGTCTGCTTTATTGAACTAATAGGAACTTCTCAGTTCAGTCAATTTGTTTCAGTCAAAATCAAATGTATTGGTGATTTCCATTTCTTTTTTCCTTTTCTCTTTTTGGTTGTGAGCCTAGCCTCTAACAGCTGAACCATCTCTCTAGTCCAAGATGAATTTGTTCTTTATATTGATTGCTGAGACAGTTCTCTTCTTAGCAATGGAGAAAAGGATCAAAAATAGGGACTCTGTAGCTTGAATTCATTTTCAGAGAGACATTGCTTGATTTGAAGAAATTATTGGGTACCTAGATATGAACTATTACAATGGAGTGGTGAGATGTTAGTATTGGTTTTTAAGATGTCAGAGATTTTTTGTTTTATTCCACGTCAATCTCACATGATATAGACTATTAGTAACAGAATTTTAAGTAGAAACACTCCTTACAACTTTAGTGTATTTTAACTTTTTTTTAGAACATCTGGTTGTAAGAGTAGGGTTAGAAACAGATCTTTGATTATTAATAAGAGAGAAGTAAATAAAGCAGACCTAGTTAAAACATTTGTTGACTATTTCTCAGTGTTCCTTCGCAAGGTGTATTGGTCTATTTCTTGATTAGAGATAGGGCAAATCACGCTGAAAAGAGGTGTGACTTGGCCCTGCTTTTGAGACATAAGCTAAAGTACCATATCTTCAGAAGTCCTTCTGACACACTGTCTTGAGAGAGAACAGCGCTTCACAGAAAGTGACAGAGAGCAAGGCTGTGTGTTTGTCATTTCTAACACTTTATAAAGTTACCAGTAGTGCTTATGGAGGCTCTTATGTATTATTATCTAAAAATAAAACCACAATAAAATAAAACCACAGAGTACCCCTTTTCCCTAAATTCATGACTTAAGACAGAAGCAAATATTTTTAGGAACTTGTGAAGTCAGTTCCCCTGTACCAGAGAAGCCATTTCTTTTATTACTGGCAGAAGAGACAGATGGTTATATCTGGTGCCAACTAGGATAACAATGTGCATGCTGACCTCCAGACCTTATCAAGTATCACCAGTACCAGATTATATATTCCGGAGTCTATGTTGCCATCCTGGCCTTTCTCAGTTCTTTTTATCTTCTCTTCTACTTTAAACTTCTCCAGTCCAGAAGCTTCCCTGCCTCTACCTACTCATTACTCCTTATGACTCTGCTATTTTGTCCCCATCTCTGTGTGTGTGTGTGTGTGTGTGTGTGTCTTTGTCTCTCTCTGTCTCTGTCTCTCTCTGTCTCTAATCTCTTCCTTCTGTCTTCCTCTTCTGGTCCTCTCTCTTCAACTTACATTCCCTTCCACATCTCTCATGGCCAAGTTCATGCTGAACATTTGCAGTCTACATTTTTCTCTCTACTCTAGACTCTTCCAGATACCTCTCAAAGTTCTCTCCCTCATATGTACAATTAAAAAAAAAAAAATCCATGTAACCATATCTTGGAGTGGTCACGTTGTCAGTTTATACATCTGCTGCTGAAAAATCAGTTTATACTGGTGATAAAATTTCCATGTGGGTCATATTTGAATCTCTTTTCAAGGGGCCCTGCCTTTCCTAACCAAAACAAGCTGGTGATTTGACTCTTCTAAGGTATGTGTGGATCATTTGTTTCTCTTGGCCTTTGCCACCTACTCTATTTGATTCCAAATTTTTGTTTTGTTTTGTTGTTTTGGTTTTTTTTTTTTTTTTTTGTTTGTTTTTTATTTTGTTTTTTGAGACAGGGTTTCTCTGTGTAGCCCTGGCTGTCCTGGAACTCACTCTGTACATCAGGCTGGCCTCGAACCCAGAAATCCACCTGTCTCTGCCTCCCAAGTGCCGAGATTAAAGGCGTGCACCACCACCACCCGGCTTTGATTCCAAATTCTAAAGTCCATCTTGTCAGCTGCCTCTTTCTTCAAACAATTATTCTTCTCAACTCCACTGTGATTCAGGCCCTCTGGCTCTTGTCATCTGCTACTTCTGCATAAGCCACACTAGTGTGCTAGGATGCACTTGTCTTTTATACTGAACTCACATCACATGGAAAGGGAGGCCTCTCCTCTGTTATTTGGGACATTTGTCTCTGACAAGTACACTGTTCTAAGAGACCAGATCTTTTGGATTTAGACTCCATCTTAGAGAACCTGAACTAAAGTAGAACTCGAGTTAACAAATAGGCTGGTTGTTAGACATCCGTGTGCAGCTTAGAACAGACAACATTAGACCAAACAGTTCCGGGGGGTGGGGGGAGGGGGAAGGGGGAGAGAGTGTTATTCAGGAGATAGGGCAAAGGTGGAGGGAGAGAAATAGAAGAAGATGGCGGAGGAAGAGAGAGAGGTCAGGGAGTTCTGCCTGTTTTATATGCGTGGTGACATAGCCTCTCCCAGGTAAAGGTAAGGTAGCCAGGTGGATTCTGGGAGTGTATGGCAGTTGCCTTGGCAACGATGTGGGGGTCGCCTAGATGTGATATCACTGGGTTCGATCCTGATACCAACACTGGTACATAGCATCTGTTTCCAGGTTACAACTCCCACCCTCCCCAACAAAACCTGCATCTAGCATCAGTTTCTAGGTAATTGCCAAAAAAATCTGCACCTCCAGGTTACAAGTCTATCCCTGACATTTTACTTTCTAAGAACCACCAATCAGGAGAAAAGCAAAAGTTAAGTTTATGGTTTGGCTCCCAGCGTCAGCCAATTATGTTAAAGGCCATAATATCCCCCACTCAGATCTGTGTCTGGCTAGATACCCCCTTCTTGTCTCTCTAAATGATTTCCTGAAACTACGCTCAGTGATGCACCCTACCATTCTGGTGCATCAGAGACTGCGGTGTGGGTGTGGCCCAAGCTTGAGCTTGTAAATAAAGACCCACGTTTCTTTGCACAGAAGTCACCTTGATATTCTTTTGGGATTTTCGAACAGGCACAACAGTTCTGCTTAGGGATGTCGCTGATTGAATTTCTGGAATCAGGATACAAACTTCTCTCTCATCCTTGTCGTCACTGCTGTCAGCTCCCTCCTGGAGCTTCTGTCCACCCTCCTAAAAGCAGGGGGCAAGAATAAAAGTATTCCCAGGACAAGAAGGGCTAGCATGATCAAGCTATATATGCCATTCCTGAGGTTTGACCAAAATGGAAATACTGATCTCAGGCCATGGATTATTTTATTGGCATTATCTGCAGCATCAGAGCTCAACAGAGCAGCATTCTTTAAATCCACAATCTCAATATGCAAAGTTAAAACACCCAGAGAGGTGTTAGGATTATGCCAAATACCCTACAGGTGTCTTTAAACTTTTTTCTAACTATAATGAAAATGGGAGAGGGGGATAGGGAAGGGAGATGGCATCTGAAATGTAAATAAATAAAATATCGAATAAAAAAAAAGCAGTCTGTCCAGTTGCTGTCTCTCTTTTTGGCTCACGGGAGCCTGTTTAAGTCCTGCCGGTATATCAGAAAGCTAATTTATGTCCTCCCAGGCCTCAATGGTATCGGAATATTCCCTCTGGCAGAGTTCCTTTTTACAATTCTTGTCCTTCTTGTCTTTAACATCTCTCCAGGTGTTTATTGGAACTCTCTTTCTGGCAGAGTTTTTGTTTTTGATCCTCTTCCTCCTACTATAATTTATCTCTTTTCTTCCTTATCCTCAGAGATTTTGTTAAAGCCTTGCTGTCATACTACAAACAGCTTAGCCTCAGTGCAATTTAATTGGTGGCCACAAATAACACACTGAATTTCCAAGTTCTCAAAGATTGTAACAACTTCTGCCACTCCTGAAGCAAATGATCCTCAAAGTATCTTATCACTAAGAAATTTCTTCTTTCCACCCTTGAAAATTTTTATCTCTATACTTTCTGTGCTCTCTGCTTTCAAAAATTTTTTTCTTAAGGAAAATATGTAAAACTTGTAACAGAAAATTAGCTTAAAACTTCTAAGAAGAGTTTACAGTTGAAAAAATACATATAGGTAATCTTAATTTACTACAGTTTGCTTGTGTGTACCAGGATTCAACTCTTATTTAAAAAATAGATCTACTACATCATACCATATATGCAACTTGTTCTCAACTTTTGTTTAAAACAATAGATGTACAAAAAAAAAAAAAAAAAAAAAAAAAAAACAGAAGAAAAGAAGAGATAGTATGCCGGTGTGTATACCTTGGAATAATATCAATCATGTGGCTTGATGACATCTTGGCTGATGACTTCATCAGAATGAAAGCAATCCTGTAGCTGGCAGCCAAGTTTACTAATATTAATGTGTAGATACCAAGTAATGTCACCACAATCTTGATTCAGATGACAATGTGGTATAAACCTGCATATCAGATATTCATAACAGTAGCAAAATTATAAAGTATCAATGAAATAGTTTTATTGTTGGGGGTCACCACAATATTAAGATCTATATTAAAAGACTGCTGTATTAGAAAGTTGAGGACCAATGCCATAAAACAACTAAGACAGTATACAAAATATGTTTTTGGTCCTGCTCAGGCCTTTGTATCTTAATGTATTTTATTTCACAGTACCAATATGTGTGACATTTAGATAAGATTTTTATCATACAGATGTCATTTTTATATAGTTAAAATGAAGTCCTACAACCTTAACCAACTCAGGCACAGAAAGACTGCTCCAAACTCCTAATTTAGTATTTCTAAAGGGGAAATACTTGATGCTTTAGAGTACCTAAAAATTCTATTTTTGTGTGTTTGTGCATGTGTAGTGTGCATTTGTTTACATGTATGGTAAAGTATGTGATAGTCAGAGGATAAATTTACCTCTTCATCTTCAGATATATCATTCCATCTTTTGCTTGTGACTGGATATCACATTGGTCTTAAAATGTCACATGTAAAGAAGCTAGTTGGCATGCAAATTTCCAAAGATCCAGAATTCTCTGTCTCCAATCTTACCACTGTTGATATTTTAGCAGTGTTCGGTCACTTAACATTTTACTTGGGTTCTGGGGGAATAGAATTTGAGTTCTCATGTTCAGCAGGGCTCTAAGGGATCAGGAACTTAGATTCTCATGTTCACTAGGCAGGTACTTTACTCACTGAGTTATATATAGCTCTAAAATATTCTAACCCTGTTTTGAAAAATTCTATGAAAATTGTCTTGGGATTGCTCTAACATTATAAGCCAAATACACAATCTGTTGATGAACCCATACTATTTCATCTTTCTGAGATGTCTCCAGGTAAATCCCTTTTCAGAATATCCAGCAAATTAGAACTCTACTTTCTCACTTTTAAGTATTTTTAAGTATTTTCAATTGCTGCAAATAATCAATTATGATTATGATCATGATTATACAATAGAATAAACCAGTTGAATACACACCAAAAATTTTAGTCATATTATACTCATGCTTCCACTTGTAGTCTAATCCAATATGGTTTTCTTACAGTTATCTTTAACACAAAATATTTTTTTTTCTGCTACATGATACTAACTCCACCCTAACATCTGGTAAATCTAAACCATTGCTATTATAAGTTGCTGACCATTTTCCTCTGTTGTTTCTTACTGTATAACTAGTCTTTGTTATATTACAGGATAATTTCTATACCACTCCAAACCATCCTTTCTTCTATTCATCAGTATCTTGCTCTATTCTTTTAAAATTTAGTAAGAAGGTGTTATTACATTTCCAGCCAACTATCTTGGTTGCTTCCTTTTATAATGTGTCTATTCTATCATATATGGTAATAGATAACTCTTCATCTATGACAGGATTATTAACCCAGGCAGCTATTCATTTCACTTCACACTTGAATAAATCATATATTATTGTTCATTTTGGCACAAAATTAGTTTCAATTTGTGAATTGTTTAGGGAAGGTAAGATACAGTGGGCAATGGTACTGAAAATGCAAAGCTAAGCTCCTTCTTGCATGTGGATAACTCTGTTCTCCACTATACATACAATTATGTGTTGTTTCCCATCCATGGTTTTAGGAAAGTTTTGTCAGTAGAGGTTTTTTTTTTTTTTTTTTTTTTTTTTTTTTTCTGGTACTAGTAGAGTAGTCTTGAAATGGAATATATCAGGATTCATCAACTTTCCCTAGCTGTATGAAAATCTGATAAGCTTGGCATTCATTAGATATAGTATATAGTTACTTGATCCTGGAGTATCCCACAGTTTATTAACATACCTGTCTCTGATACTACAGATCTTGTATAACAGCGGTTGTCAGCCTTGTTAATGCTGCAATACTTTGATAAAGTTTTTCATGTTTTGGTAACCCAAACCATAAAATTTTATTTGTTGCTACTTCATAACTATAATGTTGATGCTGTTATGAATACTAATGTAAATATCTGTGTTGGTCTTAGGCCTTTTCACACACAAAGAAGTTTCCATTTAAAGGTTGAGAATAATTGCTGTATGGGCAGAGTACAAGGATATAAGTCATACACATATGCTGACACATATGTTAAACTCCATGTAAGATAAAAGGAGCAAAGGACCATGTTCACCTGTGAGTATAAAAGTGACATCTTGAGGATAAGTCATCCTTTCCTTATGATAACTCTATTAAATATCACCCAGCCAGTGCCCTTTCTCTGACATTATTCATTGGCAGAAAAGTGTCAAAGAGATTAATGCATCACAAAAGAAAAATATCACCATTGAACAAAGGTGATGGAAGACCTAACAGAAAACAATGCCACTTATAAAGGGTTCTGTAAAGCCAAAAGAAAGACTGTGGCAACTCCCAAGGTAAATAATGTATAATTAATCCCAAAGGTATCCACTTGTCATCTAATATAGCTCCAAGACCTAGCATGAATACAATAGATCTTGTATTTCATATATTGAAATCTATGGTCCTCATATTAGTTCAGAATGACTCCCAAAATAATATATAAACTAGCAGGTTTAGAGATGATAAACGCAAAAAAAAAAAAAAAAAAAAAGATAGAAACTCTATCTGTTCCTTCTCTATGGCTTCCAGTAAATAGTTTTCTATGTGCACATCCTTCAGTAGTATTTCCCTGTGGGCTGATACATTCTATATTTCTGTTAATAAATTTATTGTTTTAACATTTTTGAAAATTGACAACAGAAGTATTGGTTTTACTTTATTTCTGTATGATTTTTACTTACACAAGCACCAGTCACACTTAGCTCTACTTCATCTCATGTTGTAACCAGCACACTAATACAGCACCCATACGACATTGGCCTCTATCAACAAAGGCTGTTTCCTGAAGCCAAAGAGTGATGATAGCTCAGCTTGCAGTGAGGAAGGCTGCATTTGACCTGAGGGACAAGAAACCAGAAAACCTCCATGGGTCTTGTGCCTGCAAACTGGGAATCTTCAAATGTTCTTCTTCTCTCTTTCCTCAGGGCCAGCATCCAGCAAATAATCACCAGTCTGATGGATTATGCCTGAAATGTGTCCATGGCATCAATGTTCTAGCAATGAGAAGTTTAAGAAGACAAAATGAGGACATTCCTGGGAACTGTGATGGACTAGGAATATCTCGTTTACTGAATCCATGAAGAAGATTCAGAGATCAAACACATTAATTTTATCTATTCCAGCTCTTGACAAAGTCTGTTCCACAAAGAGAAAAACATGTCCTTGAAAAATCCTTTGTGAGGTACCAGTTTTAAAAACATAATATTGAATAGTGTGAATAATTTCATGTGGTCCCAGTTTAGTGAGCTTCTCAGAAAAGACAGAACAGTTGAACTGACAAAGATATTCCAGAGCAACATTGCCATCTGGAAGTTTTGTGACAGTGGAGATAGCTGTCTCTGAGAGATAGCTACATACAAAAAAAAAAAATGCAAGGTGGCTATATTACTCCAATATACCTGCATTCTCTGAGAGCCTATTTTAGTTCAGATCATCTAAGTCATTGGGGAGAATGTTACAGCATTTGACTTCACCACCATGAGGCAATGCTTCAACAAAGCCAGAAGGGAAATATAAAATGTCTTTTGAGACACAAACTTGAATCCACACACATTCCCAAATTATTTGCCCATGAGAAGACAAGTATGGTTAAAATTCTCTCATTTGGAATAATGACTTTTGACCTTTTACAGAACCAATTGACTAGGAACCAAACCAGTGGTAAGTATGTCTGCTGTGGCTGAGGTATCTTTCTATGACTCAAATCCTTCTTGCTTCCATTAGGGTAATGGAGTGAAAAATTAGTGATTGTCGCTAAGGCCTTCAGGACTGAAAGCAAATCTAAGAAAGGAAATAAAAATGATCAATTCTCGTGTTCTTGATGAGGCCTAGGAAACCCAAGTGACTAGAAATATTCCTGTGAAATTGTAACCAACATATACACCATCACAGGCCCTGCATCCATGCCTAGAAGACAACACATGTACATATTCTCCCTCCCTCTCTCTGTCTCTATGTCTCTCTCTCTCTCTCTCTCTCTCTCTCTCTCTCTCTCTCTCTCCCTTTCCCCTCTCTCTCTCTCTCTCTCTCTCTCTCTCTCTCTCTCTCTCTCTCTCCCTCCCTCTCTCTCTCTCCCCCAATGAGAGAAATGTTCAAGACTTCTGAAGATGACAGTCAACAATTCCTTTAACTCTTAAAGAAGGGATAACAAATGATTCAGTCTTTAAGCATCTGGGACTTTGATAACTACGTATTTCTCCCATAGACTCCATAGTGTCTAAAATAACTATTTCAATGATTCTACACACAACTTGTTCTTGTTCTTACATTTGTCTCTATGTATGTGGGCTCTAATTTCCCAATCAGCAAATCCCAGACAAAAAAATCTGTCAAACTGAAACTTTTGCAATGCTGCCAACATTGTTTAGTGGAGGGATCCATGGCATCTACATATATATGAATCTGAGGAACCATTGTTTAAAAAATAATGATTTTTTTCATCTCTTATACACATGCCTATATCCAACCTGTTTGTGAATGTTGCCCGTTTGTTCTTCAAGGTTATACTTGTTTCATGAAAATTAAATTCTCACCAATGTTAAGGTTAAGGTCAGCTGTAATCTGTTCATCATCCTCCTTAACACAACCATCTTGGGACTCAAGATGGATTCTTCAATTTATTTCCTCGTTATACTATAGAGAGTAGTGGATCCTCTGTCTACTCAATATTAGGGAAAAACATTTAACATAACCACTTAGAAGAAGGCCATCTAGATACTTTTGACATTAATTATTCTGAGACAAATTGGTAAGTGTAATTTTGAGGCTGATATGCTAAAATGTATTTAATATATATTTTCTATCAGTATAGAATGTACTGGCTCACTGACTTTCTTAAAATGAAGGTGCCAGACACAATCCGCTTGAAGGAAAATGGATGTCCAATTCTAGTAAATGGGAAGTGTTTATTCTGATAAGAAAAGTATTTATAAGACATGTGGCAGACTCATTCTAAAGATATCTTAACTCTTTGAAATATAAGGAACATCGTAAGTGGTATCTGAACCTCTAATGAAGAGTGGTTATAAAAGTTGCTTTAAGTAACATGTTCCATTTTATTAAAGTCAGGAAAGAAAACTTTAAATATTATTTCTATTATTTTGAAATAAAATTTCATTATTTCATATTTCCCTTTACCCCTTCAAATCTTTCTTTCTTGGGTTCAAATGTATGACTGCTTTTTTCATTTCTACATACACATGAATATGTGTGAATGTATATGAAGCAGCTGTGTGCTAGAGTTTGCTGAAGTATTGATCCAGCTTGGTATTCCCTGAGAGATTATTTTCTGGTTAGAAAATGCTTGTGTGATTTTGTGTGTGTGTGTATGTGTGTGTGTGTGTGTGTATAAGAGTATATAATATATATATAGTATATATATATAACTTTTTTTAAAAAAAAATATTTATTTCTTAATTTATTTTAAACTCCAAATTTTATCCCCTTCCCAGTGCACACTCCTAGTTTTCCACATCCCAAACCTCCTTCTCACCCTGTGTCTCCACAAGGATATCCTCACCACCATCCCCAACACCACCAGACTTCTAAACTCCCTGGGGCCTCCAGTCTCTGGAGGGTTAAGTGGATCTTCTCTGATTAAACCCAGACCCAGCAGTCCTCTGCTGTATATGTGTTGGGTGCCTCATATCAGCTGGTGTGTGCTGCCTGGTTGGTGGCCCAGTCGTTGAGAGATCTCAGGGGTGAATGTTAACTGAGACTGCTCATCATCCTACAGGGTCGCCCTCCTCCTGATCTTCTTTCAGCTTTTCCTTAGTTCAACCACAGGATTCAGCAGCTTCTGTTCATTGGTTGGGTGCACATATCTGCATCTGACTCTTTCAGCTCCTTGTTGGGTCTTTCAGAGGGCAGTCATGAAAGGTCCCCTTTTGTGAGTTCTCATAGCCTCAGGAATAGTGTCAGGCCTTGGTACCTCCCCTTGAGCTGGATCCCACTTTGGGCCTTAAACTTTTTTTCCTCAGACTCCTCTCTATTTCCACACCTGAAGTTCTTTCAGAAAGAAACAATTATAAGTCAGAATTTTGACTGTGGGATGGCAATACTCTCCGTCACTTGATGCCCTCCCTGTCTTCCTGTTGGAGACGGGCTCTATTACTTTACTCTCCCTACTGTTGGGAATGTCATCTAAGGGCCCTCCCTTTGAGTCTTGAGAGTCTCTCACCTCCCAGGTCTCTGGTGCATTATGGAGTGTCCCCCAACCTCCTGCCTTCTGAGGTTGCCTGTTTCCATTCTATCCGCTGGCCCTCAGGACTTCAGTCCATTTCCCTCACCCAATACCATATCAGGTTCCCCTCTTCCCCTACTCCTCTGTCCACTTTTCCTCCCTGGTTCCTATCTCCCTCCCCAGTTATGATTACTTTCTTCTCCCTCCCAATTGGGACTGAGGCATCCTCACATGGGCCTTTCAGCTTGGTGATCGTTTTGAGTTCGGTGGACTGTATCATGCCTATTCTGTACTTTTTTATTGGCTAATATCCACTTATTAGTGAGTACATACCATGCATGTCCTTTTGGGTCTGAGTTATCCCACTCAGGATGATATATTCTAGTTCCACCAATTTACCTGCAAAACGCAGGATGTCCCTTTTCTTAATAGCTAAGTAGTACTCCATTGTGGAAATGAACCAAATTTTCTGTATCCATTCTTCTGTTGTGGGACATCTAGGTCATCTGGGTTGTTTTCAGCTTCTGGCTATTACAAAAAAAAAGGCTGCTATGAACATAGTGGAACACATGCCCCTGTGGCGTGGTGGGGCAACTTTTGGGTGGTATTGCTGGGTTTTCAGGTAGATATATTTCCAATTTTCTGAGAAACCTCCAGATTGATTTCAAAAGTGGTGATACCAGTTTGCAGTTCCACCAGAAATGGAAGAGTGTTCCCCTTTTTCTACATCCTCACCAACATATGCTGTTGCCTGAGGTTTTGATATTAACCATTTTGATTGGTGTAAGGTGGAATCTCTAGAGATATATATTCTCTTTAAAATCAAATTGCCACTTCTATATTGATGTAGGTATATTTTTCTAATTTAAAAATTACTAAAATTTTATAATAAGAATTACATAGAATATGTGGTTTATACAAATGTTTTAACAGTTGATAAAATTTCATATTTGCAAAATTTCTGTTTTATATTGATATAAAATAGTTCTATATTTTAAAGGAGAAAAAAACCCGAACAATGCCATCTTCCATTAATGATAAAACAAATATATAAATTTTTAAAAAGAATTTTAAGACAACCCTACTTCTAATCATAGTCCTCTTTTGAGGTTTTGACATTATGTGTTCAACATAGGAACAAAAAGGATAAGGGGGAAATTACAGTCTTTGAAATCCTCTCAAAGCATTCACTGGCAATGACATTAACTTTTCCTGTAGTGCAACATGCAGGGTTTATTTAGTGTCAGGTTATACTTCAATGACTACATGCTACTCTCTATAGTTGACCATTTTTTAATGTGCACCCATATGCCTCCTTCTATCATGTCCACAACATCAGTTTTAGGATCAAGATTTCTGCGTCTCTTTTTCATCATTATTTGTCTATGATGAATATATCAGCCTCCAGATAATAATGATAGCATATCTGCTTTCAAACAAGACCATCACTGGTCTCCATAACACCTGTTAGGGTGATGCATTCAAGAATCTAGATTATATCCATCTCTTGCCAAAAATCTACTAAGTTTCCCAAGTAATTCATCACTAGATGTACATATCTCAGTCTCTATATAGTCACATATCCCTCTCATGAACTATCTCATTGTACTCTAAATGTCAATCATACTCTTCTTCCTTCCTCTCTTTCTTACTCTCCCTCTAGCTCTCATCCTCTCTTCCTCTCTCCTCTTACTTAGTGATTTAAAGACAGAAGTTTTCAGTTTACCAGCTCAACCTATAGACTATTCTATGTTCTATATACTTTGATTAATCTCTGTACCATATTTTCTTTCACCTTCCAAATGAAAAAATTGAACACTGTAAGAAAATTGCTGGTTGATGATAGTAGTGCGTATGTACACCCAGGTTCCTATTGCTTTGCACACAATGGGCTGTCATTATTGAAGAGATTTTGAGAGGCAACAACCTCACACCTTACAGTTTAGAGAAGCAGCGTTGGCAACAATATGATCACCATCATCTATCATCCCCATCATAGTCCCACAGAGGTGGCTTTGAAAATTAAATGTCTCAAGGTAAATAACTAGCAAACATTTTCTATTCTTATCAATTTTGGTAGCGCCTATATGATGCAAATATGATATATGTCAGTGCTTATATTTCTTAACATATAAATGCATGTATACATTTATATTGTAAAATTATAAATTTGTAAAGAATATGTATATACATCTATATTAATAAACATTTATATACATATATCATTTCAAAAAATATCAAAAATGTTCATGTTTGTCCACATTTCTGCTATTCAAATTTCCTAGCAAAAGTCATTCTAGATATCCAGGCAAAGAAGAACCTAGATATGTTAACAAAGTGTTTACTGAAATAATCATAGAGATAGACTCTACCAGAATGAGAAAGTTTTTTTTTTTTAAACCTTATTTTTAAGGATAGTCCTTAAATGCTTTAACCTTCCAAGTAGCCCACCAAACACTGTACATGGTAGAAAGAAAGGGTAAAGCATGGGAGAAGTAGACCTGTTTAGAAAGTTTCTTTAGAGAAACTCCTGTTGTACCCAGATTGCAAAGACTCCAAAGAGAGCACCAGGAACCACAACTCTGATGCATGCATATGAGAGTCTTTATTCAAGTTCGAGCTTCATCCACAAACTTCTTGAAGTAATAAGATAGAAGAGTTTCCCTCAAGATCTAGGAAAAGGTGGTTTCTAAAGGAAAAAAAAATGCTAGGGTGGGCAGGGACGCGGTGGGAGTTGAAACTTTAGGATTACATAAGAGTGTAAAGGAACATTGACCTTGAAGCTAATTGGTTTACAGCACCTGATTAATCAAAAGGGTGAGCAAAATACATCAAAAAAGAGCATCTTTACCTGGAAAAGATTTATGCTTTCTTAGCCTACTTTGTTCTTATCAGCTAGCTGCAGGTGCTGTGCCAACTTTGCTACTACCAGGGACATTTGTGATTTTTCTGAGACCTCAAGGATGGGGGCCTTGCTTCTCTAAGGGCAAGTTAAGTTAAAATGGAGTCTTAAAAACAAAATGGAGTTTATTCTGATACCTCAGTCCCTTCACTCCTATCTGTGTTTTCTGGGAATCAACCAATGGCAGCTCAGTCTATACACGAACACTTAACAGATACACCAGTAGTCTTATTAGGTAGAGTTGGGATAGCAAACAGGAATCAACTATGGTGGCACTATGAAGCAGGGACAGCCAGGTCTCAAACTCATCTCTCTTCAGCAAGAGGGACCCTCAGGGTCACCAGCAGAAGTTGTTCGCTATGCCTATCACAGCACAGACTCCAGACCCGTAAGCATTGCACATCTAGCTCTATCAGTAAGCCTAGCTCATCCTATTTCAATGTCCATTGAGTCTTATTGATACCCACCAAACCTGCTAATCCACCCTAATCCATGGAAGCAGCAAGAACCTGCAGGTCACCACCAGAAGGTTTTTGATGCTTTTCTTTACGGAGTACTGACAGAAAAGCTCTACTACAAAATTTAACATGGGCCCATACATGTATTTTGTTAGTAAAGAATCTTTCGTCACGTGTCCTTTCATGTGTTTGCTTTAGCAAAACATCCTCTCTCCTGTGTATGCTTCAGTGAAATATTTCTTCAGGACATGCCTACTTTAGTCTTTGACCTGTGACCACTTCAGGAAAACACTCTTAAATGTGTTTGTCCCAGCAAAATAACATCCAATACAACTGACTCTCCAAAGAACCATTAAGTTTCTACTTCAAAAGAAAGTAAAATATGAAATATATATGTTATTATGAAATCAAGAAAACAGTTAGTGGGTTGTAAGCCACATAGTGTTCTGCTTCCTACTGAAAGTTGTCTGTGGTAACTGACAGCAAAGTTTGGATATATGGCAGACAATAATTGTGTAATAAAGCTTTGGAGAAGACTCAGTCCACCAGAAGAGAGAGAGAAGAAGCAATGAGTTATTGATTTGCAAAGGATTATATTACCATACAAACTGAAGATAGAATCATCTGTAATTGCAAGAGAAAGTTAGGACAAATGAATATCCTGAAATAATATCTGAAAATTTGAAAATCAGTGAAACAAAGATCATTAATGAGAATATAACCACAGTGTATGAAATATAAAGTATACTTTATAATATAGGTTTGTTTTGATGATCATGGTGATCACAGAAATTTCTTTAAGCCTCATATCTTGGGCAATAGCTGAGTCTGGAGATTCAGCTGTCTCCAGAGAAAATGAACATCTCGGGAGATTCCTGACAATACTAAAGGCAGGCTCATCATACAACACACTTAAAACACTTTTCGTCATAGACCCAAAGAACTTTATACTTTCTGATAGAGATACACAACCATGTATATTGCTGCCATCTGACAAGTGCTGGGAAATGGAAGCAGACTAAGTGTGCATCAGCTGTTGAATGAGTAATGAAAATGTGGTGCATACACACAATAAAAATCTATTCAGGAATTGCAGACGCAAAATTCATTTGCAGGTGTGTATTGTTTGTGCCACATGATATACAGCTTTCCCTTTGCATCCATATTAAACTAATAGTGAGTAAAGTAGGTTTAGGATAAAAAATCGTAAATTTTAAGTTCATAACATCTTCATATATACATGATATGATGTTACATATGTGATATTGATAGAAATATATGTATGAATATTCATACTATCATAGATGTACATTCAAAAGAGGGAGGAAGGTGTTCATTAAGGTGACAAGGTTCAACATTATTTATATGAGATAAAGGAAGCTATAGTTCTGTTTAAAGCATTAATCACACCCTCAACTATTTTATATTTCCTGCCTAAGTTGTGCTTGTTGAGGTCACAGATGATATTTTCCTTTAATGATACACTAATCTCTTTCACGCATTGTTCAAACTGAGAAGGTCAGTGAAATGTCCTGAGCTGAGTGATATTTAGAAAACTCAACAGATAAGTTTCTGTTTTCAAAAAGTTAAGGAAAAGGCTGAGTCTCCAAGCATGTCAACATTCAGTACTAGCTAACACATTGCATGATTCTTGACTATGCTCCATTTCTGTGAAAACTCAGACAGGAAAACTTACCTTCAGGCTCCTTTGATATGTAATTTTTATGGAAGTTATAGTCTATGGTGTGTTGATGAATAGATAGTATGTTCTGTTGTAAGAAAACTCTTCTTCTCATAAATTCAGTGAAAACAGGAAAAAAAGTTCATTTTCAGCCTAACCAAAAGTTATTGAACTGCAAATAAAGTTCCCTTAGAGTACATCCACAAATTTTACCATGGCACTTGCCATTGTTTAGGGGTCACATAGCATGTAGTACACATAATCCTTGAAGAGGGAAACTTCCTACATGATTCTCCACAATCAGTTGGAAAAAGACCTGACTGCCATTCAAAGTCATAACGCAGAACCTAGTGACCCAAGATGCACAAGGGTCACAAGTCTAGGTTTATCTGTTATGTGGCTCGCTCTAACTTCCCTCTAAGGAAGTGGGACAAAAATGCCACATACATTCTGCTAAACATAAGGAATAAACAAAACTTTCTACAGATATCCTGAGTTGAGAGTTGTTAAAAATAAAGTTTTCAGGAAAAGAAAGAGAAAGAAATGTTGAGACATAACAATAAAGGCAGGATTTATTTTAAGTAAGAAATATTAGGCACAAAATAAAACCTTTTGGAAAGAAACCTTCTGGTGAACAACTTTTGAAATGGAAATAGACAAAAAATGTTGAAACATAAGACATAAGCATAATCCAGCCTAGACTGAGCCTATTACTGACATTGAAAACAATGATAATTGTATACATTTTTCACACTGATGGGAACAAGAAAATTGCTGCTATATTCAGCTTCATAATTCTAGCCTTAAACAACTGAAATAGAACAATTTAGAAAGTGGAGCTGTCTATGAACCTTCAAAATGGTCAAACAACTCATCATAGAATTAGAGATTCATGATACTGACTCATGTAAACCCCATATGTGTTGTGATGCCATTTTTGCTTAGATTTTAGAGATGTATAGGTCTCATGTTTTACTAGCCAATGTTGTTTTTATTGGGTTAGGTCAAGACACTAGTGGGCACTCTTATTGAATCTTAGTATGTTAAGGATTCCAACTGTCTTGTGGTCTTTGAAATTTGCATATGAATATCCTCAACACCATCAGTCTTTAATTAACTCTAATAAATATAAGGAAACATATAAATGAAAGTGTTTAAGATATATACTACTGATCAGAGAAATTGACCATATTCAATTTGGATGAAAATATTACTGGCAATATAAACAAATGTGTACATACACTAGTCCTACCCAAATGCACAGTGATACACAGATAATGTCAGCAAATAGAAATAGATATTCATATATTGATATTCCTTACCTTCAATATCTGGGCTACTCTCTTACACATGATTTTTCTAATTTATTTTTATTGTTGTACCATTTAGAATAGGGGCACTGGGGCTTGAGAATTCGTCGCTTTGGCTGAGGCGAAGCCTCAGCCGGCAGTTAGCCACTGCGCAGGGAGCTGCTCTGAGCGGTGGGTCTCCGCCCCGGCATCACAATGGGGGCCGTCCTCGGCGTCTTCTTCCTCGCCAGCTGGGTTCCATGCCTCTGTAGTGGTGCATCATGTCTGCTGTGCAGTTGCTGTCCCATCAGTAAGAATTCCACCGTAACTCGGCTCATCTACGCTTCTATTCTCATCCTTGGCACTTTTGTGTCTTGCATCATGATGACAGAAGGTGTGAAAACTCAGCTGAAGAAGATTCCTGGATTCTGTGAAGGAGGATTTCAAATCAAGATGACTGATACAAAGGCAGAGAAAGAGTGTGACGTGCTTGTCGGTTTTAAAGCTGTGTATCGGATCAACTTTGCTGTGGCCGTCTTTTTCTTTGCCTTCTTTTGCTCATGTTAAAAATCAAAACAAGTAAAGATCCCAGAGCAGCAGTACACAGTGGGTTTTGGTTCTTCAAAATTGCTGCCATTATTGGTATCATGGTTGGATCTTTCTACATTCCTGGGGGCCATTTCACTAAAGTCTGTTTTTTTGCTGGAATGTTGGGGGGCATTTTCTTCATTTTCATCCAGCTGGTGCTCTTGGTAGACATGTCTCACTCTTGGAATGAATCATGGGTAAATCGAATGGAGGAAGGAAACCCAAGGCTCTGGTATGCTGCCTTGCTGTCCTTTACAAGCCTCTTTTACATCCTGTCAATCGTCTGTGCTGTGCTGCTCTACATCTTCTACACGAAGCCCAATGGCTGCACAGAAAACAAGGTCTTCATCAGCCTGAACCTGATATTTTGTGTTGCAGTTTCTATTGTATCCATCCTCCCCAAAGTTCAGGAACATCAGCCTCACTCTGGCCTCCTGGAGTCCTCCATTATCACTCTGTACACCCTATACCTCACGTGGTCTGCCATGACCAATGAACCTGAGTGGTCCTGCAACCCCTCCCTTATGAGCATCATCACACACTTAACGTCACCAACTGTGTCTCCAGCAAACACAACCACTCTTGCTCCTGCCTATGCTCCACCATCACAGAACGGACACTTTACGAATTTGGATGATATATGGGGACTGATTATCTTTGTTTTCTGCCTTATATATTCCAGCATCCGTACTTCAAGCAACAGCCAAGTTAACAAGCTGACCCTCTCTGAGAGCGACAGTGTTATCCTTGGTGATACTACCAATGGAGCCAGTGATGAAGAAGAGGGACAGCCTCGGCGGGCTGTAGACAACGAGAAGGAGGGGGTGCAGTATAACTACTCCTTTTTCCACTTGATGCACTGCTGTGCCTCCTTGTACATCATGATGACCATAACCAGCTGGTACAGCCCCGATGCCAAATTCCAGAAGGTATCCAGCCAGTGGCTGGCTGTGTGGGTCAAAATGGGCTCCAGCTGGGTGTGTCTCCTCCTTTACCTCTGGACTCTTGTGGCTCCCCTGGTCCTCACAGGTCGGGACTTCAGCTGAGCTCAGTGTGTCAAGGACACTGCCAACGCTGAAAGAGTCTCCTTTCCTGAAAATGCATATCCATTTTACGTTTCATCAACTAGACTATGAAGTGAACGCTTTGCAGATTTGGCTGTCTTCAGGTTTATATCAAAAGGCAAGATTGAATAATACTTGATGCAGAGTCTGAGCTTTCATATACATACATATATATTATGTTTATGTGTAAGGCTATACACAGAGGGAACATTTTTGTGTTTTAACATGAACTACAGCTGTGCTGTGGAGAGAATTCTTTATAAAGACTTGTAGATTCCTACAACTTTGGTTGAAGTTGTAAGTTAGAAGATTGTTGGATATTTAAGGCTATCTTTAATATATTTCTATTACAGCCTCCATAAAAACCAAAAAGGAATGCATGAATCCACATTTCCCTTCTTCAGAGGTGTAACATCTGGTTCTTGGCAAGGAATTATGTATGTAGGTCCTTTTCCGGAAATGCAGCTGCTCATAAGGTTGAGAGAAGTCTATTGAGTTCCTTCACTTTTTATATTACACTGATGCTGCTTGATAGAAGGCTGTGGCTTTGTCAGGTATGTCACCCAGTAAATGTTTTGTAGACCTGATTAAAATGAAGAGTTCACCTGGGAAACAATGCAGTGTTACATAATGATCTTGTTGATGAGTGTGTAAAAGTCACAAGCATGTCAGTTTATTACATTTGCAACATAAAAGTACTTAATTAAAATAGATATTTAGTTTCTTGTTTGTTTGTGTATTTGTTTAGAAAGAGTCTTTTCCATATAACCCAGACTTCCTTGGAACTCAGACCATCCTGTCTCAGCTTCCAAGCATTGAAGTGTAGGTCTGTACCACCATAGCTAGTTTCTTAAGGCTCCTTCTGCAATGGGGTTGATAGGTTTTCTTTTGTCATTGTTTGCTTGTTTGGAGAGTCCTACATCAATCTGACATTTCAGACAGGATGCTCCTCTTCTAACACTTAAGACTTGACTAGTAAAGTTTTAAGTTCATTTAGGAACTATCCCAAATATTTTCTCTGGGGAAGACCAAAGTAGGTAAGAAATAGTTTAGGCACTGTCAAAAGATGTTCCTGAAAAGCAGTATACAAGGGAGGTATGATAAAACAGGCTTTTCAACAGAAACTCACCAAGTATTGGTTCTGCACTATGCCCTGGCAGAGTGAAGACAGGACAGACAGACATTCTTCCATCTAAGGAAAATGAGCTGCCCTGCCTGGTAAATTAGTGCTGAAAACTCCTAAGAAGAGATCCCTGGAAAGAGGCTAGCACAGTGACTTCCTCGAGAGAGTGCCTTTAGGATTTGTAACTTTGGTTCATACCAGATATTGAGGCGATTCATCTGACATTTGAAATAGAGTTGTAAAGGGGGTTTGGGGAGAAATGGACAATTTAGACAGTTTCCACATTAGTATTTAAGGGGATAGGAGAGACTGATTTCTGGTTTAATCTGTGTAGATAGGTTCTATTTGGGACCCTGGTTGTGTATGAAAAGGATTGAGGTGGTCCTTTGATATGATGAATAGGTTGAGAATCAGACCCATTTACTGAGCTCTGCTATTTTCTA
Organism: Mastomys natalensis; assembly: GCA_021653895.1. Lineage (NCBI taxonomy): Eukaryota > Metazoa > Chordata > Mammalia > Rodentia > Muridae > Mastomys > Mastomys natalensis. The sequence continues at coordinate 182,288 of JAJTUV010002700.1, read as the reverse complement.
GCATCCAGTGGCGGTCTAATGCTTACTAAGTACATGCTGTGCTTGTGACCCTGAGCACTCTGCCTAGGCCCCAGTCAGTGCTTAGTGTCAGAGATCGTTTGAAGATAAAGTTGTCTCAGAATGGATCTGTTGTAAGAATGTTTGACAGTAAGTGCCAGTGTCACTATGGATTAAAACAAGACTAAATGTACTTAGAAGATCAGAAGTGTTTGGAATCTGATGGAGGCTGGGTTGGATGTGAGCCTATAGGATTAAACAGATAGTCTATATAGACAGCTAAGTAGAGTTGGAGGCTAGGGAAGCTGGGATTGACGGGTGTTGGAACCACTGTCCTTTAGGATCATGTGTGGAATCAAACTTCAAAGGATTTGTGGAGCAGATAGTTTTGGCCCTTAATCATAACTGTGTGAGACAAATACCTGTATCTAACAGTAGGGGGACCATGGTCAGTCCTCTAAAGGGCCTCAATTTCAAAACAGTTCCCATTCTTTGCCTTATATGATTCAAAATAAATGGAGTTCTAAACTAAAATAATGTAATAAAGTTCAATAAAGGTTTTTTTTTTTTTTCCCACCATGAAAAAAAAAAAAAAAAAAAAAAAAAACAGAATAAGGGCACTGGCAGTTCTTCCTTACTTCATCCTGCTGGGCAAAAGTCCCAGTGTAGAGTAAAGGATGCAAGGTTTCCTGCTTTGTTAAGACTGAAATGACATAGTTTGGACTTCAAAGGGGCCATTCTTCTGCTCCTCCTTATAAAGGCAGTGACTTGCTTCTTCCAGCACAGACTTGGGAGAAACTCCAGAGCCTCTTCCAAGATGCTGGTGGTCCTGTTCACAGTGGCCCTGCTGGCCCTGAGCTCTGCTCAGGAACCAGGTGAAGGTATGAGAGTATGGGTGTGGGTGCTGTGACTCTTCTTAAAGAACAGGAGACAACACTGCAGGGGAGGAGAGAGATAGGAAAAAGCACAGGAGTTGAGGGATGAATGAGACCACTCAGAGTTTTGGTTTTTAAAAATGGATAGTCTTAGATTTGAAGACACTGTGGTAGTTAAAATAAACTACATATGCCAGTAGCCTTTCTGAATGGTTCGTCAAGGGAAAACAATGAAAAACATACACAAGAGCCATTTGAAGGATGGCAACTGAAATAATAAACCTGAAACTATTATGCAGGAAAATAATAACATCTTCCCAATTTTCATTTTTCCACACTCATTTAATATTCCAATGTACTATCAGTGTGTGTTTTATCATTTAATCAAATGTTTATTCATATTTCTTTTCTTTGAGAAGACAGAAAGTAAAAAGATAAGAATTAAATAAGGATGTGATAAATATTTTAAATTACATAGAGATAGAAAAATGGATAGATGATAGATAGATAGATAGATAGATAGATAGATAGATAGATAGATGACTTATTTGTATATGCACCAAGATTCTAAGTAAAATGGAGCCAACCAAAAGAAAATTTTTGTTGTGACGTAGTTGCACTCAGCAAAATAGTCACCAGAGATGCTGCAAGTTACTCCTAGCTGGCCATTTTCCTAATAGTGGTTAAAAATTCCTCAGGAAAGGACAGATTGTTACTAAAATCTCTTGCCCACATGTAGGATGCTAGTTGCTTATATGAACTATGCTTTGAGTCTATCCTTGTGTTTGCTTCACAATGACAATCTGTCAACACCCTTTCCAAATAACATCAAGCAAATACCATCAAATCTTTAATCTCCTTATCTGTTTTTAGTAAGAAGGGGGTTTTATAATTCTGTCCTGTATTATTCATTTCTCTTTTTATGAATTAATGAATATAAGTTTCATAAAGTTTTAGACAAAAATTCTCCAACTTTGACCATAAAGAACATTAAAGGGGACGTCAACAAACGACAATAAGCCAGAGGTCTGAATACTCTCAAAACAGGAGCAATTTCCCTTCTCTATAACACAGGAGTGATTGCTTGGAGATCAAGTTTAGATGCAGTGTCCTGATTTTGACTATTATATGAAAGCAAGAGTTCCTCAATGTCTACTTGCAACTCCTTGTTGCCTCTATTTAAGATGGTTTCTGATGAAAAGTACACAAATGTGCTAGTCTCTTTATTCTTTGTGAAACTATTTTCAAAGACATGTATTGAGCCCATTGACTTTAACCACTGATGAATTTGTTCAGTGAACACTAAATGGTCTGTGACCTTTAGACTCTTCCTCCCCTTGTATACTTCTTCAACTTTTTCAACTGATATAATGGTTTTAATTTGTCCAAGGAGTTGCTCTTGATTAATCTGGAAACTGCATTACATGTAGTTACATGTCACCCAAGACCGTGGTTTAACAGGAGCTTTTCTTGAAACTATAAAAAGGTTGCAATCTAGAAAAGATACTCTATGAAAAGGTACTTGAAAAAAAGGAGAACAAAGTTGGGTATGACAATCCTCATATATTATTTGCTTTTATCACTCAGAACTTCAGAACCAAAATCAGAACCCCAATCAGAGACCACCTGCTTCAGGATTCCAACCAAGACCACCTGCTAATGGGAATCAGCAAGGTCCACCCCAACAAGGAGGACCACAGCAGAGACCTCAAGGCCCACCCCCACAAGGAGGACCACAGCAGAGACCTCAAGGCCCACCCTCACAAGGAGGACCACAGCAGAGACCTCAAGGCCCACCCCCACAAGGAGGACCACAGCAGAGACCTCAAGGCCCACCCCCACAAGGAGGACCACAGCAGAGACCTCAAGGCCCACCCCCACAAGGAGGACCACAGCAGAGACCACAAGGCCCACCCCTCAAGGAGGACCACAGCAGAGACCTCAAGGCCCACCCCCTCAAGGAGGACCACAGCAGAGACCTCAAGGCCCATCCCCACAAGGAGGCCCACAGCAGAGACCACAAGGCCCACCCCCCTCAAGGAGGACCACAGCAGAGACCTCAGGGCCCACCCCCACAAGGAGGACCACAGCAGAGACCTCAAGGCCCACCCCCACAAGGAGGACCACAGCAGAGACCTCAAGGCCCACCCCCTCAAGGAGGACCACAGCAGAGACCTCAAGGCCCACCCCCACAAGGAGGACCACAGCAGAGACCACAAGGCCCACCCCAACAAGGAGGACCACAGCAGAGACCTCAAGGCCCACCCCAACAAGGAGGACCACAGCAGAGACCTCAAGGCCCACCCCAACAAGGAGGACAACAGCAAAGACCCCCTCAGGCTGGAAACCCACAAGGCCCACCACAAGGTTCCCAACAGGGCAGACCCCAGGGACCTCAGTAAACCACAATTCTGTGGCAGGTATAACTTATAATCTCATATTTACCCCTGGTGGGTGGCAGGCGAAAAACAACTCTATATTTCATATTGTATAAAATAACCAATCGAAATATTTAGGAATATCATTGTCCTGGTCTCAGTATCAAATATTTTTATTAAATATTAAATGATTGATTCATGAGAGAACATATATTTTTGGAGATATATCTCCTCCAAATTTAGTATTCCACAATTATTTTATGTCTAATATGCTTCAGGGCTGAAGACCCATTTTTCCTCTGAAGATCATTTACCTTCTAGCTGGGATTCATGAATTCAAATGTATATAGAGATCTCATCCTGTTCTTTGTTCTTGTTTTTGTTTCCTTTTAGCATGTTCATATTATTAGTGACTGAGATGACATGTTCTCTCTGTACCCTGCATATATTAAAGTTTTGTTCTGTTTTGTTTTTAATTTCAGAAATTGAGTATGACGATGGCTCCCTCACAAAGTTCTTCCACTGCAAGAAAGGATCAGAACTGGAGCTTCACTACATTAATAAAATGATCAGCATGCAACTTCTGATTGTTGTCTTTCTTTCTGGGTGTCCTTCATGCTGGAATTTCAGGGCTGACAAAAATCTGAGATCATCAGTATTTTCTCATGTTTTTTCCTGCAATTTCTTTAGCAATTGTCCCTAAGCCAGGTACCTAGTACTTGGCATAAATGTTCCATTCTTTTCTCTTGCCTAGTCTCTACAACATACTGGCTTTTTAAAAAAGTATTTTAATATTTTTAACCAAAGGTTGATAATTCTGGTAGACTATGAAGGCAGAACAAAATCCCAACCTTAGCATATGCTGAGGAAACTTTGAAAATATAAAGTAGGTGTGGTCTATTGGCTAACTTCATCTTGAAGAGCATGGTTTGCCTCCCCCAACCCCATTCTTTGCAAAAAAACTGATATATTAGATTCCTAATGCTAACCCCACCACTCAAATTATATTTCTTTATTTGACTACTTTTTTTTTCTGAGACTCACTAGCAAGGTCCTGCTATCAATGTATTTGAATCTAGCAATCAAAAGCCCACTTTGATTTACCTAATTAATATGCCCAATCAAAATACACTACTGCATCCTTGCCCATTCTTTTTTTTTCTTTTCTTTCTTTCTTTCTTTTTTTTTTTTTTGTTTTTTTTTTGTTTTTTTTTGTTTTTTGTTTTTTTGTTTTCGAGACAGGGTTTCTCTGTATAGCCCTGGCTATCCTGGAACTCACTCTGTAGACCAGGCTGGCCTCGAACTCAGAAATCTGCCTGCCTCTGCCTCCCAAGTACTGGGATTAAAGGCGTGCGCCACCACTGCCCAGCATCCTTGCTTATTCTAATACCTAATAATCTAATGAGGGGTTGTCCCACCCTCATTGGGCCTCCCACCCTTGATCACTAATTGAAAAGAATGATGTACAGCTGGATTTCATGGAAGTTTTTCCTCAAGGGAGATTGCTTCTTTCTCTCTTTTAAAAAGTAATTCATCAGTTTAGGAGCTGTATCCTTTGCTTTTTTTTTTTTTAAAAAAAAGGGATAACAATTTTTAAAATTCAGAGGCTGGAAAGATTTTCATTCATGGAAATACCTGCATTGTATGCATGAAAACCTGAATTTTATCCTCAGAGTCTAAAGTTTTATAAAACTGGATGGCTCCTATGATGCCTGAGGAAAAATTTTTCATGTGCTTATATGATATATTGGATCTCTTAATGAATCTCTTTCTTGATTCTGTGCTTGGTAACATTTCATTGTTTGACCCTCACTGTGCTTTATGTAACTGTTGCAGATTCCTTTTTTTGTTTTTCCCAGAAAACCCCATCATTCTGAGTGCTGTATCAAGAGACTGAACCATAAGTAGAGCTTGATATTATGCCTACTTGTAACGCTGTGTCTCATGGCACCAGAAGCCAATTTATTTGTGAAGATAGTCAAGATATGATGATGGGATTGATCACCTTCATATACAAGGGACACTGGGCCTTCCTCAAGCTGCTCACCTCCTACAGACCAGAGTTCAACAATCACAGGCTTCCCAAAATTGACAAAAGCAAGAGAAAATAAAAGTGGACATTTTAATTATTTACATTTCAATGTTATCCCAATCACAAACACCCTATCACATCCCTCCTCACCCTGCTTTTATGAGGATGCTCCCCGACCAACTGTTCCATTCCCATCTCACAGCCCTACAATTTCCCTACACTGGAGAATCATGTCTTCATAGGTCCCAGAGCCTCCCTTCCCATTAATGTCAGATAAGGCCATCTTCTTCAACATAGGCAGGAGGAGTCATGGGTCTTCTTTGGTTGGTGCTCTAGTCCTTTTGGGCTCTAGGGGGTCTGGTTCCTTGATATTATTCTTCCTATGGGATTGCAAACCCCTTCAGTTAATTCAGGCCTTTCCTTATATCCTCCATTAGGGTCACATTCTCCGTCTAATAGTTAGCTGCAAACATCAGAATCTGTATTGGTCAGGCTCTAACAGGGCCTCTCTAGAGACATCTATATCCAGCTATGCCTCAGCAAGCACTTCTTTCCATCAGCAATAGTTTCTGGATTTGGTATCTGCATATGGGATAGATCTCTGGATGGCCTTTCTTTCAATTTCTGCTCCACTCTTTGTCTGCTTATTTTATTTAGCCAGGATCAATTTTAGGTTAAAATTTTTGAGATGGGTGCATGGCCCCTCGCTCAATCTGGTGCTTGTCTAACTCTGAGTACAGTCTTTCCAGGTCTCTCTCCCCTTTGTCACTCCACCATAGTTAACTCTCCCTCAAGAACTGTAAGCCAAAATAAAGTCTCTTAAGTTTCTTTTGGTCAGAAAATTTTATTACAGGAATTAAAAAAAAAAAAAAAAACAGACTCAGGGAGAATATACTGTCTATATTAGAGCACACATTGTAGATATCTACACAATGTAGAAGTTGTAAGGAAGGAGGTTTATAGTGGCTCATAGTTCTAAGTCTGTATCTGTATCTAAATATTATGATGGAAGGTGGAACATAAGAGTAATCAATGTTTGTATCACAGTGAGTATCCTTGGATGAAGACAAAAAAAAAAATAAAACAAAATGTTAACAGATTCTGTTATTGTGTTTATGACATTAAAGATTTAAGTATAGGAAAATAATTCTTGTTTTCAAAAGCTAAACCTTAAGGGGGTGCCAATCACAACCTCTAATAACTACCTACTCCGTATGTAATCCCCTCTCCATTTCTGAAGATATAACATGCAGTGGAGAAGGGTACACCATAGCAAGAATGGAAGTCATGGGCTTTCCTTCATCCTTAACCTCTCACTCAGAATTCATTTATATTTGCCTTAGTTGTCCTTCCTCTAAAGTGTGATAATAATGGTGTTTATGCCTCCTAGAAAGTTCATTTTAAAGACTCAATGGTAAGTATGTTAAATATAACTAACTTTATTACAAATACCCTTCTTCTGAGAAAGTATACCAACCATAAATATCCTTAGCTGAGTACAGACTATTATTTTTAGAAAGCTTCAACACTAAAGAAACTGTGTATTGTACCACATTAGCACAGCTAGAAACTATAGGTAAATGAAGATTTCTTTTTGATTCATATATCCTTGGTTTTAATTAATTAATTAATTATACCTTAAAATGCCTAATTGATGAACTGTTTTGTGTCTTTACTGCCTTGAAATTATATTTGCATTTCTTTTAATAAAGCAGGGAATGAATTTCTATCTGTAATTAATCTTTCCATCTCAGATAATGCTAACATTTTATTATCTAAGTATGTGTTATTACTAAAATGGGTGCGTTTACAAACATATATGTAATACTCAATGAGTCCAATTAGCCTTATTCATACATACTTGGCTGTTGGGCTGAACACTTCATAATGGCAACCTGTCAAGGGGCTTGTTACTGGAGAAAACTGACTTCCTTTCCATTACAAGATGATGATTGGATGGAACTCTTCACCTAAGTGTGGTGGTTTTTGAACCTTCCCTCAACCATGTTGGCTGATGTGGTCTTATGCAAGTCTGGTGCCATTTCCCATAATCAGAAGACACTTTTACAGCAATCCTCTCAGCATTCTGGATATTACAGTCTTCCTGTCCCTCTTCTGTGATGTTCCTACCACCATAGATATAGGAGTTGTGCTTCTAATGTACTGCCTGTTGAAGACACTCCATAGTCAGTTATTCTCTACATTTTCAGTATTTGAGTTTGTGATATGAGAGCCTTCATTAGCTGCAAAAGGACTCTTCTTTGGTGAGAGCAAGTACTATGGGGTTATAGAATCTTTAAAAGGCAATTCGATACTATATCAATTCAGGAAAAAGTTAGTAGTTTCATCTATGGCATATGATTTCTTCAGCCACCAGTTCTTGGCTACATTTACACCTTTTAGCATGAATTCCTCTTGTGTTTCATCCTATTAAGAGGTCCATGTGTCCAATCAGAAAGCATTATATAACCCACTGCAATTAAAGCCATGATTGCACCACTGTGTTTATCCTGGAGGGCTGTTTGTGGTCATATTTCATAGGATTTAAAACTGAGTAGGACTGTTGATAACATTTGAAACCTCAGAGCTTGCATTACACCTTCTAATATAAGAGCTAGCCATCAGCAAATAGTCTTCTTTATCAGTACAACATCAAGTCTCCAAATCCTATAAAATGTTTGTTCACACTTCAGCAAGCCAATCATCCCTGAATAATATCAAAAACATAATACTTAAAAAAATACACACACACAAAGAAGGTAACAACAACAAAAAAATCCCTGCTTTGTTTAGTATGTATCTGGGTGGAGCTTATTTGTATATAACTTGAAGTTTTAGAAGACAACAAGATTTTTCATTCTGTGATGTGATAATGTATGAAAATGCAAAACATGTGAAAATATAACCATGAGACTATTTATTGTTGGCTGTCTCCCGGCTGGTCCTGCGTGGATCTCCAAAGGCAGGTGCAAATGGCGGTTGCCTAGAGGTCCTCTAGAGAGATAGAGTGCTGGCAGGGGAAGTCCGGTGGTGGGGTGGTGGCGGCAGAGAGAGGGAAGTGTTATGGCTCTTTGAAAAGTGTTACAGCTCTACTCTTTGAAGTACCCCGGTGAACCCTAACCCTGGCCGGTGAAAAGGGGAGAAACCGCGACAGAAGCTCAAAGACAACAGGATGAATCTCGAGAACCTTTACTTCTGAGTCCGGCCCATATATATACAGTTTGAGGTGGGTTTAGTTCAGTGGCAGGTAGGCGGCAGGTGACCCCCTATTGGCTGGTTCTGAGAGCTTGGGAATGCCTCATCTGCATGATGGTGCTATTCCTATGTGCCAGGTGGCCACGAACCTCTCTGTGGGAGGGAATGTGGAGGGATAAAGCAGGGGCAGTCAGGCCTGGGAAGAGCTTGAACACCTTCCATCCCAGCTGATATATCCGGGGTGCCGGGGTTCTGAAAGCTCTTTCAACCAGGCGCCTGACTTTCCAGAGCTCGCTGCCCCACAATTTATTGTACAAAATGAAATATTTTTTAAATATTCTTTTCTACAAAACCTATTTATTATGGCTCATTTACATCCTAATGTTCAGAAAAATATAACAGTAGCAATTAAAATGTGTGAGAATAAATTATGTAAGGTATTAGCACTGTATATATTTGATACCATTTATGCTGGATTGATTTCCTAATCCAATTCATTATTTATGCTCTTTGAGCATTGCTATGACAAGGTCAATGTATGTATTGAATAATAATCAGGGTTTTAACAAAAAAGTTTCAGAACACAGTTGATTGTTCTATATATTATTATTTGGTGATTTGTTACACCCCACCCTTATATGCAAATTATCTACTCTACTACTATATGGTCATACAGTTGCCAAATAAAAGATACAGAAAAATGTAGATTTATAAGCTTGAATGCATTGTAGCTGGATTGATATCAATACTCTAAACTATTTTGTCTGTTTTTGTGTTAGTATCACAAATGTTTTACTTGTTATATATGTTCTATCTAGGTTGAATTCTAACAACAGACCATCTCTCATGGCCATGTGCTTAGAATCCACACTACACTATGGCTACTTCCTTCCTCTTTCTCTCATCCTCTCTCATTTTGGTTCCTTCCTGAAACCACAATCTGGCTCACAGTTTCAAAGCTGTAACTCATTATTTTCATGGCAGGAAGCATGACAACATGCATCAAGAGGTAGTTGAGAGTTCTATCCATGTAAGCAGGCAGCAGAAATAGCGAGAGCCACTAGGCCTGGGTCGGAAATCTGAAACTGAAAATACATCCTTAGTTAAACAAATCCTACCACAAGAGCACATTTCTTAATATCTCACAAGTATCACCACTCTCAAATGAATGATTATGAGTTATAAAGAGGCTGATTAAACCTTGTGTGCTGGCTCCTCACTGAGTCCCATAACACCTAGAGGAAGCTTGACTCCCAAGTGCTCTAACATGCCCAGCATCACAGGTGAGGATGGTATAACATCTCCCCCAACACCAGGAGTAACTGGGACCCCTGGAATCTAAGGATGAAGGAACTCCTGCATGGCCAGTGGTCTATGTTCCTTCTGGTCAGAACCTTTGTCCAAAGCAGCCCTTGGTTGCCTGCTCTACATCAAGTCCTACAACACCTAGAGGCAACTGGACTCCCAGGAGCTCTGACAAACCCAGAATCTCAGGATAACAGGATTCTAGAATCACAAAATCACAAGGACAGCTGGACTCTGAGAAGTTCTGAAACAAGTAGGATCACAAGAGGGACAGGCTCCAGGCAGAGACAGCAGGGGCATGTAGCACCGGAGACAACCAGATGGCAAGAGGCAAGGATAAGAACATAAGCATCAGAAACCAAGGCTACTTGGCATTATCAAAACCCAGTTCTCCCACCACAGTAAGTCCTGGATAACACTTCACAATGAAAAAGCAAAATTCAGATTTAAAATCACTTCTAATATTAATGATAGAGGACTTTAAGAAGGACATCAATAATGTTCTTAACGAAATAGAGGAGAACACAGATAAACAGGTAGAAGCACTTAAAGAGGAAACACAAAACAACCCGAAAGAATTACAGGAAAACACAACCAAACAGAAGAAGGAATTGAACAAACCCATCCAAGATCTAAAAATAGAAATAAAATCAATAAAATAATCACAAAGGGAGATGACCCTGGAAATAGAAAAATCTAGGAATAAGATCAGGAGTCATAGATGCAAGAATCACCAACAGAATACAAGAGATTGAAGGGAGAATCTCAAGTGCAGAAGATACCATGGAAAACATTGACACAACTGTCAAAGAAAATAAAAATGCAAAAAATTTCTAACCCAAAACATCCAGGAAATCCAGCACACAAGGAGAAGACCAAACCTAAGGATAATAGGTATAGATGAGAGTGAAGTTTCCCAACTCAAGGGGCCAGTAAATATCTTCAACAAAATTTTAGAGGAAAACTTTCCTAACCTAAAGAAAGAGATGTTGATGAACATACAAGAGACCTACTGAACTCCAAATAGAGTAGACCAGAAAAAAATTCCTCCCATCACATAATAATCAAAACATCAAATGCACAAAACAAAGAAAAAATACTAAAGGCAGTAAGGAAAAATGTCCAGTAACATATAAAGGCAGACCTATCAGAAATACACCAGACTTCTCACCAGAGACTACAAAGGAAAGAAGATCCTGGACAGATGTGATACAGATCCTAAAAGAACACAAATACCAGTTCAGGCTACTATACCCAGCAAACCTCTCAATTACCATAGATGAAGAAACCAAGATATTCCATGACAAAACCAAATTTACACAATATCTTTCCACATATCCAGCCCTACAAAGTGTAATAGATGGAAAACTCCAACAAAAGAAAGGAAACTACACTCTACAAAAAGCAAGAAAGTAATCTTCTTTCAACCAACTCAAAAGAAGATAGCCACACAAACATAATTCCACCTCTAACAACAAAAATAACAGGAAGCAACAATCATTTCTTTCTTTTTATCTTTTAATATCAATGGACTCAATTCCCCAATATAAGGACATGGACTAACAGATTGGATATGAAAATAGGACCCAGGATTTTGCTTCATACAGAAAACCCACCTCAGTGAAAAACACAGACACTATCTCTGAGTAACAGGCAGGAAGAAAAGTTTTCCAAGCAAATGGTCCCAAGAAACAAGCTGGAGTTGCCATTCTAATATTGAATAAAATCAACCAAAAGTTATCAAAAAAGATTAGGAAGGACACTTCATACTCATCAAAGGAAAAACTGACCAAGATGAACTCTCAATTCTGAACATCAATACTCCAAATGAAAGGGTACCCACATTCATAAATAAACTTTATTAAAGCTCAAAGCACACATTGCATCTCACACAATAATAGTGGGAGACTTTAACACCCAACTCTCATCAATGGACAGATTATGGAAACAGAAAATTAACAGAGACACCAACTAAAAGAGGTTATATACCAAATGGATTTAACACATATCTATAAGACATTTCATCCTAAAACAAAAGAGTATACCTTCTTCTCAACACCTCATGGTACCTTCTCCAAAACTGATCATATAATTCATCACAAATCAGGCCTCAACAGATACAAGACTGAAAAAAATATCTCATGTATATTATCAGATCACCATGGACTAAGGCTGGTCCTCAATAACAACAAAAGCAATAGAAAGTCCACATACACATGGAACCTGAACAGTGCTCTACTAAATGATATTTGGTCAAGGAAGAAATAAGGAAAGAAATTAAAGACATTTGGAATTTATAGAAAATGAAGGTACAATATACCAAAACTTATGGGACATAATGAAAGCAGTGCTACGAGGAAAATGCACAGCTCTAAATGCCTCCAAAAAGAAACTGGGGAGAACATACATTGGCAGCTTGAGAGCACATCCAATAGGTCTAGAACAAAATGAAACAAATGTACCCAAGAGGAGTACATGGCAGGAAATAATCAAACTCATTGGCTGAAATCAACCAAGTAGAAACAAAAGGAGCTATACAAAGAATCAACAAAACCAGGAGCTGGATTTTTGAGAAAATCAACATGATAGATAAATCCTTAGCCAAACTAATCAGAGAGCACAGAGGCAGTATTCAAAGTAACAAAATCAGAAATGAAAAGGGAGATATAACAGAAACTGAGAAAATTAAAAAAAAAAATGATCAGATCCTACTACAAAAATCTTATACTCAACAAAAGTGGAAAATATGGATGAAATGAACAATTTTCTAGACAGAGGCCAAGTACCAAAGTTGTATGAGGATCAGATAAACCATCTAAACCGTACCATAATCCCTAAGGAAATAGCAGGAGTCATTAAAAGTCTCCTAACTAAAAATACCCCAGGACCACATAGTTTTAGTGTAGAAATCTATCAGACCTTCAAAGAAGAACTGGTACCAATTCTCTTCAAACTATTCCATAAAATAGAAACCAAGGGAACACTTTGTAACTAGTTGTATTAAGCCACAATTACGCTTATACCTAAACCACACAAAGACACAACAAAGAACAAGAACTTCAGACCAATTTCCCTTATTAATATCAATGTAAAAATACTCAATAAAATTCTCCAAACCAAATCCATGAATACATCTAAACAATCATCCATCAAGATCAAGTAGGCTTCATTCCAGGGAAGCAGGGATGGGTCTATACATGAAAATCCATCATAGTAATTGGCTATATAAACAGACTCCAAAAAATAAACACATGATCATTTCATTAGATGTTGAGAAATCACTTAACAAAATTCAACACCCCTTTATGGAAAAAGACTTGGAAAGATCAGGAATTCAAGGCTCATATCTAAACATAGTAAAAGCAATATACAGCAAACCAGTAGCCAACATCAAACTAAACTGAGTGAAACCTGAAGTAATTCCACTAAAATCAGGGACTAGACAAGGCTGCCTACTCTTTCCCTACCTATTCAAAGTACTAGTACTCAAAGTCCTAGCCAGAACACTTATACAACAAAGGAGATCAAAAGGATACAAATTGGAAAGGACAAAGTCAAAATATCACTATTTGCAGATGATATGATAGTATACTTAAGTGACCTAAAAATCCCACCAGTGAACTCCTAAACCTTATAAACAACCTCAGCAAAGTGCCTGAATATAAAATTAATTCAAAGAAATCTGTAGCTTTCCTCTATTCAAAGGATAAAACAGACAGAGAAAGAAATTAGGGAAAGGACACCATTCATAATAGTCAAAAAACAATATAAAATACATTGGTGTGACTCTAACCAAGCAAGTGAAAGATTTATATGACTAGAACTTCAAGTTTCTGAAGGAAGAAATCTAAAAGAAGATCTCAGAAGATGGAAAGATCTCCGGTGCTCATGAATTGGTAGGATTAGTATAATAAAAATGGTCATCTTGATGAAAGCAATCTTCAGATTCAATGCAATCTCCAATAAAATTCCCACTCAATTCTTTGTAGAGATAGAAATATCAATTAACAAACTCATTTGAAATAACAAACAACCCAGGAGAGTGAAATATATTCTTAACAATAAAATATCTGAGGGACTCACCATACCTGACCTCAAGCTGTATTGCAGAGCAATAGTGATAAAAAACTCTATGGTATTGGTACAGAGACAGACAGGTAGATCAAAGGAACAGAATTGAAGACCCAAAAATGAACCCACATACCTATGTTCACTTGATTTATGACAAAGTAGCTAAAACCATCCAGTGGAGAAAAAGACAGCATTTTCAACAAATGATACTATTTCAACTGGAAGTTAGCATGTAGAAGAATGAAAATAGATCCATTCTTAACTCCTTGTACAAAGCTCAAGTCCGAGTGGATCCAGGACTTCCACATAAAACCAGATACACTGAAACTAATAGAAGAGAAAGTGGGGAAGAGCCTCGAACACTTGGGCACAGGGACAAATTACCCAGACAGAACACCAATGGCTTATGTGCTAAGAACAAGAGACAAATGAGATCTCATAAAATTGCAAAGCTTCAGCCGGGCGGTGGTGGCACACGCCTGTAGTCCCAGCACTTGGGAGGGAGAGGCAGGCGGATTTCTGAGTTCGAGGCCAGCCTGATCTACAGAGTGAGTTCCAGGACAGCCAGAGCTACACAGAGAAAACCCTGTCTCAAAAAAAAAAAAAAATTGCAAAGCTTCTGTAAGGCAAAGGATACTGACAATACAACAAAATGGTAACCAACTGACAATACAACAAAATGGTAACCAACAGCTTGGGCAAAGATCTTTACGAATCCTACATCTAATAGAGGGATAACATCCAATATATACAATGAAATCAAGAAGTTAGTCTCTAAAGAATGAAATAAACTTATTAAAAGTGGGGTACAGAGCTAAAAAAAAGAATTCTCAAATGAGGAATTCTGAATGGTTCAGAAGCACCTAAAGTAATGTTCAACATCCTTAGTCCTCAGGGAAGTGCAAATCAAAACAACCCTGAGATTTCACTTGACACCAGTCACAATAGCTAAGATCAAAAACTCAGTGACAGCAGATGCTAGAGAAGATGTGGAGAAAGAGGAACATTTCTCTATTGTTGGTAGGATTGCAAATTGTTAAAACTAGTCTGGAAATCAGTCTGGTGGTTCTTCATAAAATTGAACATAGTATTACCTGAGGGACCAGCTATACCACTCCTGGACATATACTCAAAAAATGCTCTAACATACAACAAGAAAACATGCTCCACTATGTTTCATAGCAGTCTTATTTATTATAGCCAGGAATTGAAAGAAAATAAAAAAGCTTTCCTTCAACAGGAAAAGATACAGAAAATGTTGTATATTCACACAGTGAAGTATGACTGCACTATTAAAATCAATGAATCATGGAATTCTTAGGCAAATGGATGGAACTAGAAAATATTATCTTGTATGAGGTAACTCAGTCACAAAAGAGCACACATGGTATGCACTCACTGATAAGTGGATATAAGCCCCAAAAGCTCACAATACCTAAGAAAAAACTCACAGATCACATGCAGCTCAACAATAAGGAAGACCAAAGTGTGGGTGCTTCAGTCCTTCTTAGAAGAAGTTAGAAGATACTCATGGAAGGAAATACGGAGACAAAGTATGAAGCAGAGAATAAAGGACAGGCCATTCAGAGACTGCCCTACCTAGGAATCTATCTCACATACAGACGTCAAACCCAGACACTATTGCAAATGGCAAGAAGTGCTTGCTGACAGGAGCCTGTTATAGCTGTCTCCTGAGAGGCTCTGCCAGAACAAATACAGAGGTAGTTGCTTGCAGTCAATCATTGAAATGAGCATGGGGTCTCCAATGGAGGAGATAAAGGACTGAAGGAGACGATAGGGTTTGTAACCCCATAGGAAGAACAACAGTATAAACAAACAGACCATCTTCCCCAGGCTCCCAGGGACTAAACCAGCAACCAAATTGTACACATTGAGTGCCCCATGGCTCCAGCCACATATGTAATTGAGGATGGCCATGTTGAGTGTCAATGGGAAGAAAGGTCCTTGGTCCTGTGAAAGCTCAAAGCCCCTGTGTAGGGAAGTCCATGGTGGGGAGGCAGGAGTAGGTGGGTGGGGAAGACTCTCATTGAAGCAGGGATAGGGAGTGCGATAGGGGGTATTCCAGGGTGTGGAAACCAGGAAAGGAGATAACATTTAAAATCCAAATAAAGAAAATATCCAATAAAAAATCCTTTAACTGCAAAAAAAAAAAAATAAATTGCTCAAACTGACATTACTCCTGTTCTTTCTGCAGGAGGATGAGTGAGGAGCTTGCAGAGTTGTTGTTTTTTTTTTTGTTTGTTTGTTTTGTTTTTTGTTTTTTTTGTCGTAAAAGGAAGTCTATATGAATTACTAACAAACACACAATGGTTTTTCTAAAAAAATGGATCTTCTAAAAAAAAATTCTATCAGCCTATGGAGACCTCTTTTATTTAAACCACTACAGAATCCAAAGACTTAAGTGCCCTATAAAAAGTTCTGTGTCAAATAACGCTTTTTCCTATGGAAACTTTTCGTGAAATAAAGTTAACAAGATAGGACTTGTAATGTATGTATAGAAACTAAAAGTAGAAAACATCAGAAAAACTTCTGCATATGAAAAAATCAATTATCATTTTAGGATGGGAAGCTATGAATAATTTGTTTTGTGAAGAAAAACTAAGCGAGATGTTTTGCTAAATAAAATTTATAATTGTTCCACAATTGGTAGTAGTAAAATAACAGAACCTAAACAGATGTAAGAAAATTCATATATATATATATATATGAAGGAAGATATTCTTTTCTTTTTTCTTTGTTTTCTTTTTTAATTTTTTTTTTAATGTAGGGTATTTCAATGTGGTCAGAAATAATTTTAGCCCTTACCATTCTCCACCTAAGAAGTGGTGAGTCTATAAGATGATGCTACTATGAAGAAGAGAAACAGATGGATGATAATAGACAAATTACATGTGTATTAAACTTGGTAAGATTTCAGTATATTTATTCATCAGTTAAATGATGGTTCTTCACAATAGAAAATATTGCATATAAAAATATACTTGCTAATAAAGAAAAGTATTTTTGGAATAATATTATTTTACAAAACCAAAACAACCTATAGATTTGGAAATTAAGGTGCTATATTTCATACACACAGTGTCTTATGCTTTGTTTTCCTAAATTAAATCCTTAAGTGGAAAAGTAAACCTTTGCAAAATTGATATACTTAGAGATTGCAACACTTTATACCTTCATAGGGTTGCCCTTGATATTTAGTAAATTGAGTGTTGCTTCATGGTGAGCTATGATTTTCTAACTCATATGTTTTTAAAAGCTTATTTTAATGTATGCATAGAAGTGTTTACCTGAAAGTGTGTATGAGTATTCCATGAATACATTTTCTGTAGAGGCCAGAAAGGAGACTACATTTTCTGAAACTGGAGTTACAGGCAGTTGTGTGCTGCTGTGTGGATGCTGGGAATCAAACCTGTATCCTCTGCAAGAGTACCCTTCTGATACCTCCAATATCTTCCAGAAATGAAGTTCTAATAAGTATTATTGTACTCAAGTGTATATTTAAAAAGTGCTCTAAGGTTTTGGGGATATCACAGGATTTTTTCTCCATGTTAAAAAAACCTGATAAATTAATTATGCTATTTGCGATGGCAAATTTACAGAAGTAAAAGAAATTGTTTGATTTCTAAGGACTGGATATGCCCCACATTATAGTATTACCAGAGGTATATATTTTTATTATATTGGGAATCAGGGGAAGCAAAAAAAAAGAAGGCTTGAAAATCATTTCAGAAGGACTTCAAATAATATATCTCTTAACATCTATCATATTACATCCTGTAGGAATCTAGGTAGGTTTAATAAAAATGATTAATATATATTATGTGAACATTATGTGAACAAAAGGGGGAAAACTATACAGTGGATAATAGGAAAATGATAAGCAAAAACACTTTAAGAACCCTAGAGAATATAATCCATTATTTTAAAAATATGAAAAGTTTCCCAGTTTCTAAAATTTTTTTAAAGTTATACTATAGTTTTAGAATCTCTAAATGTACGAAAATATCAGTTAAATAATTATGATATACATATATGTCTATAATATGCATATGTCTGTAAAAGACAATGTACATATATATGTATAATATATGTATATGCAATATGTATTTTATATATAGTATACATATACATATTGATATATAATTTGTATATAAAAATTTATTTATCTTATAAGATAATCAACTCTGGGTACAATAGCAGCTGGTTTATGAATATGGGAAGATTGAAAGGCAGGATATTTGGTGATTTTGGGTCCTAGGTGCTCATAAACTCTTTCTAAGGTACTCAAATTACAGACTAAATCATTTACATAGATAAAATGGAGACAGAAATGGTATTCTTGTAATAATATTGGCATTAAAAAGATATAAACTATGGTCACATTATTCTAGATGCAAACTGTGTCAAGGCCATCATTGTCTTCATAGTCATTTTCTGAAAGAAACAAACACAAAAGGAAGTTATAGGAAAAGTATAACGAGATGAAGTTTCTCATCCCTTTATAGCATCTGTAAACAATGTGGATACAAGTCCGTGTCTTTTTGCATTCTCTTCTCTTGCCATGTTCCTATTTGGTCCTGTTGTTCATTCTTGCCTATTACCTGCTAAGGGACATGCAGGAATGGCTTAAAACTCATGGAATGCTGCCTACCACTAAGTGCAACCACCATCGGTGTGCCCTGATTGAAGGATAAACCTAAAATTGAGTGTCCTGAGAACTTCATGCTATTGTGGAGTTCTGCTCTGCCTGTTGCCTTCACATCCTTCTTAATCTAAGAATTGTATGAAAGATCTAATGGGGTTTCCAGCCTTCTCACTGGGAAAAATCTCTCTAACTCACAAAGATAGTACTTGATTTCTATCAGGTATTTTGGCTCCAGAATATTCATCAATCAATTACCTCCCTAGGAACGAACTTGGAGATGTAGATTGTGAACTATGACCATCATCCTTAAAAAACATTTGGAAAAATAAAATTGATAGTGAAGATGGGTTAAGATGTATTTGCTAATGGCTCTGATATAGAAAATTTTAGGGAAAAACTGAAGTTCAGAAAAGTACAGTCTTATTAGTTAAACTAGGGATGTTCTATTGTCAGAGAACAAGAACATTGCCAGTATTTGCTGACCCGACTCTCACTGAGGCTGGACTAGTGATGATTGATTTTTTCATACCTATTGATGTCCTCAGATTTCTGATATGATTTGAAAAGAATTGCTGATGAGTAGAGTAGATCTAACTGATTCTTTTTAGCATAAGATTTGTGATTCTTTTAAGAGTATTATACGATTAATTTCAAAGTTAAATAATGAAATAATTAGTTTCTTCTTAGTATCTGTAAATTGCTGCCTGACAGTAAGAGAAACTGGCTGAGAAAACTAACTTGCACACTCACAGTTGTTAATTTATAACAAGTTGCTTAGAAATAAATATTTAGAGGTTCTTGGGAATAATTTTTTTTTTCTTAACTGTGCTATGTGATTGTATATAGTACTTGAGGACCCAGCTATACCACTCCTGGTCATATACCCAAAAGATCCTGCAACATATAATATGGACAAATGCTCCACTATGTTCATTGCTCCCTTATTTGTAATAACCAGAAGCTGAAAACAACCCAGATGTCCTCAACAAAGGAATGAATACAGAAAAATGTGGTACATTTACAAAGTGGAATACTGCTCAGATAATAATAAAAATAATGACATAAAATTCACAAGCAAAGGATGGAACTAGAAAATAACATCCTGAGTGAGGTAACACAGTCACAAGAGAACACACATGGTATGTACTCACTGATAAATGAATATTATGTAAAAAGCTCAGAATATGCACAATAAAACTCACAGACCATGTGAAACTCTTGAAGACAACAAAAGTGTGGATGCTCAGAAGGGGGAATAAAATAATCACAGGAGATAGAGGGAGAGATCGACTTGGGAGGGACAGTTGGATAGGAGGGGAAAAGGGGTCCAGGATCAGTTGTGGGAGAAGATAGAGGAGATGGAGAGAGGCTCAGGAAACTGAATAGTGTTCTCTTTAACGCAGAGTATTTTTTTTTTTTTGAGTCACATATAGTAATTCCTCTGGAAAAAATTTCCTTAATCAATACTGTTGTTATTAGAGTTGTAAATCATGTTTCTCTGTGTTGTTTCTTGCTGTATAACTAGCACTTTTCATACACATATTATACTTTATATAACATACCATAACATCATCTTTCTGTTATTCAACATCTTGAAATATTTCTTATTTAAAAATTGGGTATCAGATGCTGCCACAATTATAGCCAGTACATTTGCTTTGCTCCCTTTTGTCATGTGTTTATTTTCTCATATCTGGTAATAGGCTATTTACCTTATTCATCTGAAATAGTTGTTTATTATCCTAGGAATCTGTTATTTTCACATCACTTGTTTATAGCTCCTGTATGTGTTCATTAGTACAAAATTGTTTTTGATTTGTGAATTGATTTGTTTAGGTAAGATACAGAGGTTGAAGGGACTGAAAATTCAAAGAAAACTTCCTTCTTGAATGTGAATAAATGTTTTCCCTCAATCTACATATAATTATCTTTGCAAAATTTTTGAATGCATTTTCAGTAGGTTTTTTTTTTTTTTAACGTTATCTTGTTATGGTTTGTTTTTTTTTATAAACAGATAGGCATTGGAAGGAGATATGTCATGATTTGGCAACCCTCATTAGACATATGGAAATCAGAGAATCTCTTGTCTTTTTGGCATGTTTGGGTGTAGGATATACTTATGTGGCCCATAAATATCCTTCAGATTACCACCATAACTGTCTTCAATTCTGAGGACACTGTATGACAGTCGTTCACTTGGATCCTAATGCTGCTATAATTCAGTATGTTTCCTCATGTTAAAGTGACACCATAAAATTATTTCTTTTTCTATACCATAATTGTCTTTGCTACTGCCATATACAGTAATATAAATGTCGATGGTTTTCAATGGTCTTGGGGGGGGGGGGATATAAAAGAGGTAATGAACCCAGAAATGAGTTGCAGCACACAGGTTGAGAACAGCTGCTATATGGACAGAGTACCAGGATATGAGTCACCCACATGCTGACTTAACTTTCATATTTGATAGAAGGAGCAGAAGGCGGGCCAGGCTCACCTGTGAATGGGTATGGAAGTAACATCTTGGAGAAAAGTCATCCTAGGCTTATGTTAATTCTACTAAATATCACCCTGCTTGTGCCCTTTGCCTGACCATTGTCAGAAAAGCGTGAAAGAGATTAATGCATCATAAAGAAAAATATCAACTTGGACAAAGGTGATGAAAAACCTAACAGCAAACATTATCATTTCTAAAGTGCCAGAAAAAAAACAAGAGTAAGACAGTGCCAAGAAACCATGTACATTATGCATGATAAATCCACTAGGGATCCACTTGTCTTAGAATATAGATATAACAACTAGTATGCATGCAATAAAATTTGATTTCCACACATTGAAAGCTGTGAAATATGTGATTCTGGGGGCCAGCCCTGGTGGGGTCTTCTTTCTTTTTGGTTCTTCTTGAGATAGAGGAGGGGGAAGAGCACCAGCAGAAGGTATGACTTTACTTTATGAGGCATGGGGGTAAGACTTTGTCTTACAAGATACTTATGGTTGCTGTATATTAATAAAAAGTTTATTTATCTAAGTAAAAGCTACCTGGCTACCTTAGCTGACCTGCTTTCTGTGATCCTCAGAGGCCAGAAACTGTAGTTTCTGACACTTAGAACCTCATCCTAAAACAATGAAGGATTATTACATAGCCTTTGTACTATCTCAGAAGAAAGAAAAAGGGACACTTTGAAAAGTGATTATAGCTTTCATTACTAAGTTGTAAATAGTTTCCTAAGAAAGCTATCTAAGTGCAAAAGCAAAAAGATGCTAAGTGGTAGAAAGGGAATAATTCTTACCTATTTTTCCTATGTTTGTCCTCAGTACTTATACATCTTTCAGCAGACTTAATCACATGTTAAAATGTCATCACAAGTTGACACAAAATATCAAATTATAAGTTGAAATAGAAGTTAACAACAGAGAATGTTTACATGCATATCAATTAGGAGTAATTATCTGGCTAAACATCCATCACTTGTCACTGTTCCAAAGGTTCATAGAAGGTGGAAAACCATAGCTATGTTATTAGTGAAGTTTTGTATAGATAATTCCAGTCTACATTTTCTCTTCTGTTCTAGCACCTATAATACATCTTTAGTTCCTGTTTTATGACCTTTGGTTAATTGTTTTACAATTTCTGGAATGTGCTCTGAGTAGGAGAAAGCCTAGTTACTACTGAAAAGCAAGAACTGTGACACATGGCAAACTGACAAGAGTTCACACTGCAGTTTTGACAATCAGATAAGGACCTAATAGCAGTCACAATGTAAAAGAGCTTACCAATTACTGATGTAATATCAGGAATTCTTATAGGATCATCATTAAGTCTTAAGAAGTCTTTCATTTGTCTAAATAGCATAACTAGAAGACAGAACATCTGTATAGATCTGCAGAGATCTGCTCAGGAAAGTGGGCTAATAACTAGTGTTGTCATACATGTTTAATAAAAACAGAAAAGCATATTAATAACAGGAATCTTTCCAAAAATGAATTCTCTTAGGCCCTGTCAATGAGAAAAAAACTGCAGTGATTAATCCCAAGCAGACCATCTCAGAAGATAACTTGCTAGATATTAGATTATCCTATTATGTCTCCTGACAATGTCAAATATTTACAGATTACATATTAGTTCAGGATGACTCATAAAATATTATATAGACCAGCAGATATGGAGATTGCAAGGCAAACAAAAAGGTAGGATTTGGAACAACCCATTCTCCATGGCTGAATAGTTTTCTGTGTGTGTATCCTCTCATGCTGTTTTCCTGTAGGCCAATATGGTCTCTATTTCTATTGTTAAATGTATTGTTTTAAGATATTTAAGAAGTTTTAGAACAAGGATTGGTTGCAAGTCATTTCTGCATGTTCTTCACTTTTACAAATTTAAGTCTACTTTATCTCCAGTCCCTTAAATCACACTGATACCAGCACACAGAACTCAGAAGACATTGGCCTCTATGAATGAAGATTCTGCTTCCTGAAGCCAAGGGAGTGGAGGTGGGTCTGCTTGCAGTGAAGAAGGCTGCATTCTACAGAAGGAACAAGAAACCAGAAAAACACTAAGTGTCCTCTGATTGTAAATCTCAAGAATCTTGTAATTGTACTGTTTGGGGACTTTTCAAATGCTCACCTCCCTGTTCTCAGAGACAACATTTAGCAAATAATTTTCAGTCTCATGGATTCTGCTGAGCTGTGTCAATGCCATCAATGCTCTACCGACTGAGAACATGCAGAAGACAAAATGAAGTCATTCCTGTGAACTTTTTTAGACAGGAAGTATCTCATTGACCACATCCATAAAGATGATTCAAAGAGCAAACACATTTCTTTTACCTATTTAAACTTTGTATAAAGTCTGTTCAGCAAAAGAAAAATATCCCCTTGCATGCTCCTTTGTAAAATCCTGGTTTTAAAAACATAGTATTGAATAGGGTTTTTATACTTTCATGTGCTGCCAATTTAGTGAGTTTCTCTGAAAACAGCAGAATAGTTAAACAGGCAAAGATATCCCAGAGCCACATGGCTTACTGGCACCTGGAGGTTTTGTGACAGTGGAGACGGCTGTCTCTAACTGAGAGATAGCTACATGAAAGAAAACTATGCAAGGTGGCTGTGTTACTACAATGTAACCCCGTTCTCTGAGAGTTTACTTTAGTCCAAGTCACCTAAGGCATTTGAGAGAAGGTTGCTGCATTGTCTTCACCATCATGAGCCAATGCTTCAACAAACCCAGAAGGGAAAGATAAAATGTATTTTGAGAAACAAACTTGAATCCGCACACATTCCCAAATTATTTGCCCATGTTAGAAGGCAGGTACAGTTAACACTCTCTAATCTGGAATATTGACTTTTGGTATTTACAGAACAAATCAGATAGGAATCAAACCAGAAATAGGTGTGTCTGCTGTGGCTGAGATATCTTTATATGATTCAATTCTTCTTGCTTCCTTTAGAGTAATGAGAGAAAAAATAGTGCTGGCTGCCATTGCTTTCAAGGCTGAAAGCATGGAAAGGAGATAAAAGTGATCAATTCTCATGTACTTGATGAGCCTTAGGAAACCGAAGTGACTAGAAATACTCCTGTGAAATTGATCAATCATGTACACTATCACAGACCCTGCATCCATGCTTAGAAGACACATGTACATATTCTCAATCTCTCTCTCTCTCTGTCTCTCTCTGTCTCTCTCTGTCTCTCTCTCTCTCTCTCTCTCTCTCCTCTCTCCCAATGGGAAATATTTTCAGCACTTTGAATGAGTCAGGAACTACTCTGACCCTTAAAGAAGGGATA
Source organism: Mastomys natalensis (assembly GCA_021653895.1). NCBI lineage: Eukaryota > Metazoa > Chordata > Mammalia > Rodentia > Muridae > Mastomys > Mastomys natalensis. The sequence goes on along the minus strand of JAJTUV010002700.1, from coordinate 157,984 downwards.
ACAAATGGTTCAGTCTTTAAGGTTCTGGAGGTGTGATAACTATGTGTCTCTCTCATAGACTCCACAGTGCCTAATTTGACTATTTCAATGCTTCTATACACAGCTTGTTCTTGTTGTTCTCATAGTTATCTGTATTTATGTGGGCCCTTATTTCCTAATTAAGCAATTCCCAAACCAAACTCTGTCAAACTGCAACATTTGTAATGCTGCAAACATTTTTTTTTTAGTGGAGAAATACATGGGATGTACATATATACAAATCTGAGGAAACATTGTTATAACAAATAATCACTTTTTCATCTCTTGTACAAATGCCTACATCAAACCTATCTATGTGAATATTGCCTGTTTGTTCTAGAAAGTTATGTTTGTTTCATGAAAGTCAAATTCTCTAATATTAAAGTCGTGACTTACTGTAACATGCTCATCATTCTCATTAACTTAACCATCTTGTGACTCAAGCTGAATGCTTCAAATTATTTCCTAGTTATATTATAGACAATGGTGGATTATCTGTCAACTCAATACTAGGGAAAAATCATCTAACGTAACCACTTACAGGAGGGCCATCTTTAGAGTTTTTACAATAATTATCATGAGTCAAATTGATAAGAGTATTATTAAGACTAATGTACTAAGAAGTGTTTAATATATATTTTTATCAGCATAAAATGTACTGGCTCACTGACATTCTTAAATATCAGGGGCCAGACACAATCTGCTTGAAGGAAAATGGATGCCCAAGACTAGTAAATGGGAAGTGTTTGTTCTGTTATGAAAAGTATTATAATACATCCAGACAGTTAACTCTAACGATATCTTAACTCTTTGAAATATAAGGAACACCCTGAGTAGTATCTAAACCTCTAATGAGGAGTGGTTATAAAAGTTGCTTTAAGTATCAAGTTCCATTTTTATAGTTGATCAATTTTAATGTGTACCCATCTGCTTCCTTCTATGATATCCACAACAGTAGCTTTTAGGATCAAGATTTCTCTGTGTCTCTCTTTTAACAATACTTCATCTATGATGAATATATCAACCTCCAGGTGAGAATGATAACATATCTGCCCCCAACAAGAGCAACACTCGTTCCCATAATAACAATAAGAGTGATACATTCAACACAGAACCTTGATTGCATTCCTTTCTTGCCAAAAATCTATTAAGGATTCCACAAATACTTCATCACTATCTGTACATATTATATCTTATTCTCTATATAGTTACATGTCCCTCACAAGAACTATCTCAATTTTCTCTAAATGTCAATAACTCTTTCTCTCTCTCTCTTTCTTTCTGTCTGATGCACTCTTCCTCTCTCCTTTTATCATGTAGTCATTTAAAGCTAAATGTTCTAAGATCTCTCTGTCTATATGCTTTGATTAACCACTCTATCATATTTCCTTTCACTTTCTAAACAAAAATAAATTGAAACTTGTAAGAAAATAACTGGTTGATCACTGTGGCAAGTATGTGCATCCTGGCTCCTATACCTTTGTACACCCACTGGCTACAATTATTGAAGAGATTTTGAGGGACAGCAGCCTAACACCTTACAGTTTAGAGAAGCAGCATTAACAACAATATGATCACCATCATGTATCATCCCCATCATCTTCCCATAGAGAAGGCTTTGAAAATTAAATGCCTCGCCGGGCGGTGGTGGCGCACGCCTTTAATCCCAGCACTTGGGAGGCAGAGGCAGGCGGATTTCTGAGTTCGAGGCCAGCCTGGTCTACAGAGTGAGTTCCAGGACAGCCAAGGCTACACAGAGAAACCCTGTCTCGAAAAAACCAAAAAAAAAAAAAAAAAAAAAAGAAAATTAAATGCCTCAAGGTAAATAACTAAGAAAAGTTTTCTATTTTCTTCTATTTTTGTAAAGCATAATGATTTATATCAGTGTTTATATTTTTAACATGTAAATGCATGTATATTTATATTGTAAAATATAAATTCATGAAAAATATATAAATACATATTAATAAATATTTTTGATAGATATATCAATTTAAAAGTTATGGGAAATGCCATGTTTGTCCACTTTGCTTCTATTCAAATTTCCTAGCAAATGTCACTCTTGAGAACTAGGCAATACCGAACATAGAAACATTAACAAAGACTGTTTACTGAGACAATCGAAGTGAAAGACTCTTTTCTAGAATGAGGAAGTTTAACTAAGTTTTTCAAACCTTAATTTTAATTATAGTCATTAAATGCTTTAACCTACCTAGTAGCCTACAAAACACCATAGGGGACTGAAAGATAGGTTAAGGGGTGGGGGATGTGGACCTGTTTAGAAAGTTTCCTGGAAGCAACCCCTGTGGTACCAGATTGCAAAAACACCAAAGAGAACACAAGGAATCACAACTCTGATGCATGCATATGACAGTCTTTATTCAAGGACAACTTTGGTCCAAAAATGTCCTGATGTAACAGGACAGAAGAATTGCCCCAAGATCGAGGAAAGGTGGTTTATAAAGGAAAAGAAAATAATTCATGTGTGGAGTAGGGGATGGGGAGGTGTCAAATACTTAGCATTACATGAGAGTGTAAAGGAATATTGGACAGAAACTAACTGGTTTATAGCAACTGGTTAAACAACAAAGAGGGTGCAAAATATAACAAAAGTGTGCATCATGACCTGGGAGAGACTGTTGTCTTAGGTCCTGTTGTTATCAGCTAGCTGCAGGTGCTGTGTCAATAACACTATTGTCAGGGACATTTTGTGATTTTTCTTAGACCTCAAGGTTGGGGCCATGCCAATCTAAGGGTAAGTTAAGTTAGAATGGAGTCTTAAAAAACAAAATGGAGTTTATTCTGCTACTTCAGTCTCTTCACTCCCATCTCTGTTTTCTGGAAATCAACAGATCAATTCATAGATTAGTTCAATCCACATACAAATATTTATGGATACATCAGCAGTCCAATTAGGTATAGTTGGGTAGCAAACAAGAATCAACAGTGGTGGCACTACAAATCAGAGACAGCCAGGTCTCAAAATGAGCTCTCTTCAGCAGGAGGGAACCTCAGGGTCACCAAGAGAAGTTCTTGGCTGTGCCTATCACAGCACAGACATCAGACCCACAACCATTGCACAGTTAGCTCTATCAGTAAGCCTACTTTACTGTCCTTCAAATCTTATTTGCACCTTCCAAACCTGCCAATCAAACCTAGTCCATGGAAATAGGAGGAAGTTGCAGGACACCACCAGAAGTTTTTTGGTGCATTTCTCTCTATGGAGTACTGACAAAAGAGCTCAACTACAAAATTTGAGGTGGGCCTATACATGCATTTTGTTAGTAAAGAATCCTTCATCACATGTACTTTCATTCTCACAGTAAGGGAAAAAGGTCAAGTAACATATAAAGGCAGACAGATTAGAATTACACCAGACTTTTCACCAGAGACTATAAAAGCCAGAAGATCCTGGTCTGATATCATACAGACCCTAAGGGAACACAAATGCCAGCCCAGACTGCTGTAGCCAGCAAAACTCTCAATCACTATAGATGGAGAAACCAAGATATTCCATGACAAAAACAAATTTGCACAATATCTTCCCACAAACCCAGCACTTCAAAGGATAATTGATGGAAAACGCCAACACAAGGAAGGAAACTACAACCTAGAAAAAGCAAGGAAATAATCTTCCAATAACCCCAAAAAAAGGTAGCTACACAAACATAATTCCACCTCTAATAACAAAAATAATAGGAAACAACAATCATTTTTCCTTAATATCGCTTAACATCAATGGACTCAACTCTCCAATAAAAAGACGTAGACTATCAGACTGGATACATAAACAAGACCCAGAATTTTGCTGCATACAACAAACGCACCTCAGTGACAAAGACAGACATTACCTCAGAGTAAAAGGCTGGAAAACAAATTTCCAAGGAAATGGTCCCAAGAAACAAGCTGGAGTAGCCATTTTAATATCAAATAAAATCAACTTTCAACCAAAAGTAATCAAAAAAGATAAGGAAGGACACTTCATACTCATCAAAGGAAAAATCTACCAAGATGAACTCTCACTTCTGAACATCTATGCTCCAAATGCAAGGGCACCCACATACGTAAAAGAAACTTTACTAAAGCTCAAAGCACACATTACACCTCACACAATAATAGTGGGGGATTTTAACACCCCGCTCTCAGCAATGGATAGATCATGGAAACAGAAACTAAACAAAGACACATTGAAATTAACAGCAGTTATGAATGAATTGGATTTAAGAGATATCTATAGAACATTTAATCCTAAAGCAAAAGAATATACCTTCTTCTTAGCACCTCATAATACCTTCTCCAAAACTGACCATATAATTGGTCACAAAACAGGCCTCAACAGATACAAAAAATTGAAATAATCCCTTGCATCCTATCAGATTACCACAGACTAAGGCTGGTCTTTAATAATGACAAAACCAAGGGAAAACCCACATGCATGTGGAACATGAACAATGCTCTAGTCAATGATGACTTTGTCAAGGAAGAAATAAAGAAAGAAATTAAAGACCTTTTTGAATTTAATGAAAATGAGGAAACATCATACCACAACTTGTGGGACTCCATGAAAACAGTGCCAAGAGGAAAACTCATAGCTCTAAGTTCCTACAAAAAGAAATTGGAGAGAGCATACATTAAAAACTTGACTGCATACCTGAAAGCTCTAGAACAAAAAGAAGCACATACACCCAAGAGGAGTAGACATCTGGAAATAACCAAACTCAGGGCTGAAATCAATCAAGTAGAAATAGAAAGAATATCAAAATATCAAGAAAACCAGGAGTTGGTTCTTTGAGAAAATCAACAAGATAGATAAACCCTTAGCCAGATTAAACAGAGGGCACAGAGACAGTATCTAAATCAAAAAATCAGATCTGAAAAGGGAAATATAACAACAGAAACCGAGGAAATTCAAAAAATCATCAGATCCTACTACAAGCCTATACTCAACAAAACTGGAAAATCTGGATGAAATGGACAATTTTCTAGACAGATACCAGGTACCAAAGTTAAATCAGGAGTAAATAAACCATCCAAACAGTCCATAACCCCTAAAGAAATAGCAGCAGTCATTAAAAGTCTCCCCACCAAAAAAGCCCAAGACCAGATGATTTTAGTGCAGAATTCTATCAGACCTTCAAGGACGACCTAATACCTATTCTCTTCAAACTAGTCCACAAAATAGAAACAGAAGGAACACTACCCAATTCGTTCTATGAAGCTATAATCACACTCATCCCTAAACCACACAAAGACCCAACAACGAAAGAGAACTTCAGACCAATCTCCCTTATGAATATCGATGCAAAAATACTTAATAAAATTCTAGTAAACCAAATCCAAGAACACATCAAAACAATCATCCGCCATGATCCAGTGGGCTTCATACCAGGAATGCAAGGATGGTTCAAAATTTGGAAATCCATTAATGTAATCCACTATATAAACAGACTCAAAGAAAAAAAAAACACATGATCATCTCACTAGATGCTGAGAAAGCATTTGACAAAATTCAACATCCTTTCATGGTAAAAGTCTTTGAATGATCAGGAATTCAAGGCCCATACCTAAACATAGTAAAAGCAATATACAGCAAATCAGTAGCCAACATCAAACTAAATGGAGAGAAACTTGAAGCAATCCCACTAAGATCAGGGACTAGACAAGGCTGCCCACTCTCTCCCTACCTATTCAATCTAGTACTGGAAGTCCTAGCCAGAGCAATTAGACAACAAAAAGAAGTCAAAGGAATACAAATAGGAAAGGATGAAGTCAAAATATCATTATTTGTAGATGTTAATACTTAAATATCATTATTCATAGATGTTATACTTAAGTGACCCCAGAACTTCCACCAGAGAACTCCTAAACCTGATAAGCAACTTCAGCAAAATGGCGGGCTATAAAATCAACTCAAACAAATCAGTAGCCTTCCTCTACGTGAAAGATAAACAGGCTGAAAAAGAAATTAGGGAAATGATTCACTTCACAATAGTCACAAATAAAATAAAATACCTCAGTGTTAATGTAACCAAGCAAGTGAAAGATCTGTATGACAAGAACTTCAAGTCTCTGAAGAAAGAAACCAATGAAGATCTCAGGAAATGGAAATATCTCCCATTCTCATGGATCGGCAGGATTAATATAGTAAAAATGGCCATCTTGCCAAAAGCAATCTACAGATTCAATGCAATACCCATTAAAATACCAACTCAATTCTTCACAGAGTTAGAAAGAGAAATTCTCAAATTTATTTGGAATAACAAAAAACCCAGGATAGCGAAAACTATTCTCAACAATGAAAGAACTTCTGGAGGAATCGCCATCCCTGACCTCAAGCTGTACTGCAGAGCAATAGTGATAAAAACTTCCTGTTATTGGTACAGAGACAGGCAGGAAGATCAGTGGAATAGAGTTGAAAACCCAGAAATGAACCCACACAACTACGATCATTTGATCTTTGACAAAGGAGCTAAAACCATCCAGTGGAACAAGGATAGCATTTTCTTTTTTTTTAAATTTATTTTATTATTTAAATCAAATCGTGATTTACTTATTCACACAGGGGTTATAAACACAAAAAGGCAGGATGTGGGAAAGGGGATGACACTGGAGCATAGGTGTTCATGGGAAGTACAGATACCTTTCATAACAGGGCATCAGCTGGGTGAATGTTTAGGGGACAGGTCACTATGACTCTGCTTATAATTCACTTGTCCTTATCTAAGTTGGTACTGTCCACTAAGACTGCCTATTTATAAGATCTATGACTACTCGGGCTGGTAAATTTCCACAAAAACTGCCTGTTTATAATAGCTTATAGCCATCTGTTTCATTTTTTTCCACAGAAACCCAAGACTTTGTGTTAGCATGTGTGTATGTCAGGCCTATTGCTGATTTTAGGCCTATGTCTGATTTTAGCCCTTCAGTGTATAAGCAGGGCTGCCCCTGACATCTCCTCCCTTCTCTAAGTACAGAAGGGCCTTGGCAATTCTAATCTTGTGAAGGCGGGGATAGAGGCCTGACCTCCAATAATTGAAAGGACCTTGTAATGGCTCCGATCCTCCTGTCATTGTCCAATGAGGCATGTGGGCCATACCCATTCCGATGTCTTTTTCCTGGAGAGGGGATACTTTTGACATCAACCCCTATGCAGTCAGGCTTGTCCTTCAGGGAACCTAGAGAGATATTTTTAACTTTTATTTATATTCCCTTGCAGTGCTTAGTCTCGCAGCCTAAGCAAGAATTCAGATCGCCAGTCAGAGAGGGTTCTGGGTGTCCCCTCTCTGCTTGGTCTAGAGGTGGAAGACCCCTCTTTTAGGTTGGGTGGAGATGGGTTTTGGGAACACCCTGGGTAGAGTAACAACCTCATCTTGAGTCTCTCGTGGTCCTCTATAACTAACTTATGATAATGTATCTGAATAAGTTTTGCTACCAAATTATCTATCTGTTGTATCACAAAGTTAGTCAGCCTATTTAAGGCCTGGAACCAAAAGAAATCAGCAAAAATAACCCAATTAATGGTCCCAAGATGGGAGGAAGTGGGGTTGACATCCATGGAGAGGTTGAAAACCAATCCTTGTACCAATAATCTTTCTCTTTCTCTCTCTGTCTTTTCTCGGGGCCTTCTCTGACCTTTTTCATGTACTCTTTAACCATCCCTGTCTTGTCTATGTAAGGCCAACATTCTTCTTTAAGGGCTGTACACAGTCAAGGGCTGTACACAGTCTTTTCTATTGCAAAAGAGTAAATCACATCCAATAAAGTCCTTTGCAATTTTTGGAGATCATTTCAGACAGCAAAAAGAGGGATTTCTTCAGATAAGTGATGTCGATCTCTAGCTTTGTCAATGGCCCATCAAAGGTCTGAGTAGTATAAGTCTGGAGGCCAGCATCAGGATTAGAACTTCTACCAGCAGACATCACGGGTGTTTCATTTTTACCTGGAAAGGAAGAAGAAGGGAATTCTCAGGGAGATTTCTCTTCCCTGGAGGAAGGACAGCATTTTCAACAAATGGTGCTGGTTCAACTGGAGGGCAACATGTAGAAGAATGCACATCGATCCATTCTTATCTCCTTGTACAAAACTCAAGTCCAAGTGGATAAAGGACCTTCAGATAAAACCAGACACACTGAAACGAATAGAAGAGAAAGTGGGGAAGACCTTCAAATACCTAGGCACAGGGGAAAAGTTCCTGTGCATAATGGCTTGTGCTCTAAGATCAAGAATTGACAAGTAGGACTTCATAAAATTGCAAAGTTTCTGTAAGGCAAAGGACACTGTCAATAGGACAAAACTGCAACCAACAGATTGGGAAAAGATCTTTACCAATCCAACATCCGATAGAAGACTAATATCCAATATATACAAAGAAATCAAGAAATTAGACTCTAGACAACCAAATAACCCTATTAAAAATGGGGTATCGAGCTAAACAAAGAATTCTTAACTGAGGAAATGTGACTGGCCAAGAAGCACCTAAAGAAATGTTCAACATCCTTAATCATCAGGGAAATGGAAATCAAAACAACCCTGAGATTCCACCTCACACCAGTCAGAATGGCTAAGATCAAAAACTCAGGTGATAGTAGATGCTGGTGAGCATGCAGAGAAAGAGGAACACTCCTCCATTGTTGGTAGGATTGCAAGATCGTGCAACTACTCTGGAAAGCAGTCTGGCGGTTCCTCAGAAAATTGAACATATCACTACCTGAGGACCCAGCTATACCACTCCTGGGCATATACTCAGAAGATGGTCTAACATATAACAAAGACATATGCTCCACTATGTTCATAGCAGCTTTATTTATAATAGCCAGAAGTTTGAAAGAACCTAGATGTCCTTCAACAGAGGAATGGATAAAAAAAAAATGTGGTACATTTACACAATGGAATATTACTCAGCTATTAAAAACAATAAATTCAAGAAATTCTTATATAAATGGATGGAACTAGAAAATATCATCCCGAGTGAAGTAACCCAATCACAAAAGAACACACATGATATTCACTCAGTGATTATTGGAATTTAGCCCAGAAGCTTGAAATAGCCAAGATTCAAATTACAAACCACATAAAGCTCATGAAGAATGAAGATAAAGGGGAGGGGGTTTGGTCTTTCTTAGAAGAGTAACAAAATACTTAAGGGAGCAAATATAAATACAAAGTGCAGGACAGAAACTGAAGGAGGGGCTGTCTGCAGACCATTCCACTTGGGTATCCATTCCATGTGCAGTCACCAAAGGTAGATGCTGATGTGGGTGTCAGGAGGTGCATGCTGACAGGTGCCTGACATAGCTGTCTCCTTAGAGGTCTGCAAGATCTGACATATTTAGAGGCAGATGCTCACAGCTGACCATTAAACTGATCATGGGGTTCCCAATGGAGGAATTAGAGTGAAGACTGTAGGATTTGAAAGGGTTCAAGACCCCATGAGGAGAGCAACAATACCAACCAACCAGAGTCTAAACCACCAGCCTGGTGCAATTAGGGAGGGACCCATGGCTCTCACTATATATGCAAGGGAGGATGGTCCTGTCAAGTATAGGTGGGAGAAGAGATCTTTGGTCCCATGAAGTCTGGACACTGTGTGTGGAGGAATTCGAAGGTGGGGAGGTGAGGTGTGGGGAGGTAGGTGGGGGCACACCTTGATAGAAGCAGGAGGAGAGTGGATGGGATAAAGGGTTCCTGGGACGGAGGGGGGAAAATGGTGAAGGGAAGAACAACTGAAATGTAAATAAAATATCCAATAAAAAATAGTCAATCTATGGAAAAAAATAAAAGAAAATAGACATCTCTGGAGATTCCTGACAATGCTAAATGCAGATTTATCATGCAACACACTTCACTTTTAGGCATAGACACAAAGAACTTTATACTTTCTAATAGAGATATACACCCATGTATATTGCGGCCATCTGACAAGTGCTGGGAAATGGAAGCAGACTAAGTTTGCATCAACTTCTCAATGAATAATCAAAATGTGGTGCACACATACACAATTGAAATCTATTCAGAACTAAAGAAAAAATAAATTATGAAATTTGCAATGGAGAAATACTACTGATAAAACATATACTGAGTGAAATAACCCAGCCCAGGAAGTCAAATCTTTGCTCTCTTAAGGTGTTCCTGGCTTCTAAATGGTTTTGTATTTAATTTGGAATATTTGGAGAGAGCAGGAAGCTGTAAAGGGGTATATTGGAGGGGCCATGGCAGTCAGTTAAATATGAGGACATAAATATATTCTGAACAAACGTAACAATTTTTATTTATTCTTTGAGATAGTCATGATGTATTGATTTTTGATCATTATCAAGAATATTTCCTTACAGTCATTATCTCTAGATCCTAAACATATCCCCTTCTAAACATCACATTCTCACATTTTTATAATTTTATATTCCACAAAGTCTAATTTGTGTTGCCTGTATTCTAGTGGATGTGAGGCTATCCAGTGGAGAACAGGCAACTAACCAACAGCCACAATTCTCAAGAAAACTAATATGCCCATACACAAGCAGTCATTAACTACGAATAGACACTTAGGTAAGGATGGAACATTGGTATCTGCCCCCATCCATTTAGACTGAGTTAATCTTGACCAAGTCTTCTAGAGTCAACTGTAGTGGGAGGTGTTAGAAAAGACAGCTGCATCTGGCTAGCTCCAGGCCTTGCCACCATTTTCCTGCTCTAACTTGGTGCATTAACAGCAGCCAGGCTGACTGGGAGCACTGGCCTGGGACCCACCAGCTGCTACCTCTGCCAGTCAGTTCCCTGGAGACCATGGCTCTAAGCATGGCCCTTGGGCCAACTCTGCCACCTTCATAGTGCTCTGCTCAATCTCAGAAAATATCTCCCATGCTTGTGGTACCTAGTAGAAATAAGACTCTTAATGCTTAAAGATTATCCAATAGACTTATATATCAATACACAATATATATACTCAATACACAAGATGCCCACATAATTAGAATTGTTAACCCATTTACCTAACCTTAGACTGCTAGAGACATGCAGATATCCAAAGCCATCTTCTCCTCCTCCTCCTTCTCCTTAATTCTTGTTCAAAACTCTTAGCTCAATCTACATCTTCTACTGCCAAATCATCAGCTCTAGTGTTTGTTTTACAAATTAAGGTGGGCAGAAGCTTCACAAAGTCACCTGTATACTGATTCACTCCTTTGTCTGCAGCCCCTCCCTGGAAAGTGGAATTAGCATCAAAATACAAGACCAGGGCTATCAACAAAGTCAACCTCTGGGTTTAGTGGATCCTGATGGCTTTTAAATTGGTGATTCATTGTTTATAGCTGTATATACCCTAGTCAGCTCACCAGGCTCCAATGGATATTTCTGCACACAAAATCACATGACAGCTCTGATGAAACTCAGCTATGGGTAACAAAAATAACAGAAAGATATGAACCTAAAGAGAGGACTTGTAGGGAGGAGGGAGACATCAGACAGGTGGAAGGAAAACAGGAGAGAGAAATAAGTGAGCATTATTACAGGTATTATATACATGAATCAAATATTCAAAGAACACATGCTAATTGCTAAAATAGAAAAGAAGCAAGAATAACCAGTTAAATTTAATTGACTCTATCTTTATAAGGAATGTGTATTAGATGACAAAGCCCCATACATGCACCAAGCAAACCCCATATGATCAAAGAGAAAGGCATAAAAATAAAGTTCTCTGAAGAATTTGGTTCACGCACCATATTTTTGCAGGACTTGCAAACAAAACGTTCGTGTGGAAGTGTGTATTTGTGCCACATGATGTGAAGCTTTCCCTTTGTATCCATATCAGACTAATAATGAGTAGAGTAGGTTTAAAATAAAAATACCATAAATTTTAAATTCAGAACATTTTATATATCTTGATGTGATATAAATAAACCTATATAAGAATATAAATATGAATATTCATATTAATATAGATGTATATTCTAAAGAGTGGAGAAGGTGTTCATTATGGTGACATAGTTCAACATTATTTATAGGCGGTCAAAGAAGCTATAGTTTTGTTTAAGGCATTAAACACACCCTCAGCTCTTTTATATTTCCTGCCTCAACTGTGCCTGTTGAAGTCACAGATGATATTTTTCTTTATGGATACACTAATCTCTTTCACACATTTTGGAACTGAGAAGGTCAGTGAAATGTCCTGAGCTGGGTGATACTTAGAAGAATCAACAGATATGTTTCTGTTTTCAAAAAGTCAAGGAAGAGGTTGACTCTCCAAGCATGAGAACACTCAGTACTAGCTAACACATTGCATGATTCTTGACTATGGTCCTTTTTTGTGACAACCTGGACAGGACAACTTATCATCAGGCTCCCTTGCTATGTAGTTTTTGTGGTAATTACAGCCCCAGCCCATGGTATGTTAATGAATAGAGAGTATATTCTGGTATAAGAAAACAGTTTCTCATAAATTCCACAAAAAACAAAAAAAGTTCGTTTTTGAGAATGATCAAAAGTTATTGGTGAACTGCAAGTAAAGTTTCCATAGAGGACAGGACTAATTACCCTACCAATGTTACCATGACACTGACCATTGATTAAAGGTCTCATGGCCTGTAGCATACATAGTCCTTGAAGAGGGAGCCTTCCTACACGATTATCCATAAACAGGTGGTAAAGGTCTGACTGACATTCACAGGTATAGCACAGAACATAGGGACCCACAATCCACAAGGGTCACAAGACTAAGTTTATCAGGTATGTGGCTCCCTCTAACTTCCCTCTAAGGAAGAAGAACAAAAATGCCACATCTATTCTACTAAACCTACGGAACACACAAAAATCTCTACAGATATCCTGAGTTGAGAGTTGTTAAAAATACAAGTTTTCCAAGAATAGAAAGAAATGTTGAGACATAACAATAAAGGCAGGATTTATTTTAAGTAATAAATATTAGGCACACAAAAAATCTTTTGGAAGGAAAGCATCTGGTAAACAGTTTTTGTGATAGAAACAACAAAATAAACACAAGCATGACCAGCCATATTTTGAATATGCTTAATGTGAAGATAAAAGTTAAAGAATTCTATATGGGTCCCTTAAAATTGTCCAAGAATAAGATGAAATACAAAAATCAAGAACTGAAGTCCTAAAAAAAGGAAAAGAAAATATATTCAGAAAGACATTTGAGATGAATGCTCTAAGAAAGTTAAACCTCACCTGTGTTGAATGACATTCTGAGGCCTGAGCCTATTACTGACATTGAAAACAATGATAATTGTATACATTTTTCCCACTGATGGGAACAAGAAAATTGTGCTATACTCAGCTTCATAATTCTAGCCTTAAGCAACTGAAATAGAACAATATAGAAAGTGGAGCTGTCTATGGACCTTCAAAATGTAAAATGATCAAACAACTCATCATGGAATGACAGATTCATGATACTGACTCATGTAAGCCCCATATGTGTTGTGATGCCATTTTTTCTTGGATTTTAGAGATGTAATAAGTCTCATGTTTTACTACCCAAATGTTGTTGTTATTGGTTAGATCAAGGGAACTAGAGGGAATTTTATTGGGCTTAGTATGTTAAGGATTCAACTGTTTGTGCAATGAAATTTGTATGTATATCCTCCAACACCATCAGTCTTTAACTAAATGTAGTAAACATAAGGAAACATATAAATGATAGTGTTTAAGATTCAGATAGAACTTGACCATATTCAATTTGGATGGAAAATATTACTGCAATTTAAACAAATGTGTACACACACTATCCTACCCAAACTAACATGATACACAGATAACTTCAGCAAATAGAAAGATATATTCATATATTGATATTCCTTACTTCAATAAATGGGCTACTCTCTTATAATGATTTTTTCTAATTTATTTTTATTGTTGTACCATTTAGAATAGGGGCACTGGCAGCTCTTTCTTACTTCATCCTGCTGGGCAAAAGTCCCAGTGTGGAGTAAAGGATGCAAGGTTTCCTGCTTTGTTAAGACTGAAATGACATAGTTTGGACTTCAAAGGGCCATTCTTCTGCTCCTCCTTATAAAGTCAGAGCTCTGCTTCTTCCAGCACAGACTTGGGAGAAACTCCAGAGCCTCTTCCAAGATGCTGGTGGTCCTGTTCACAGTGGCCCTGCTGGCCCTGAGCTCTGCTCAGGAACCAGGTGAAGGTATGAGAGTATGGGTGTGGGTGCTGTGACTCTTCTTAAAGAACAGAGACAACACTGCAGGGGAGGAGAGAGATGGGAAAAGGACAGGAGTTGAGGGATGAATGAGACCACACAGAGTTTTGCTTTTTAAAATTTGATAGTCTTAGATTTGAAGACACTGTGGTAATTAAAATAAACTACATATGCCAGTAGCCTTGCTGTACTGTTTGTCAAGGGAAGACAATGAAAAACATACACAAGAGCCATTTGAAGGATGGCAACTGAAATAATAAACCTGAAACTATTATGCAGGAAAATAATAACATCTTCCCAATTTTCATTTTTCCACACTCATTCAACATTCCAATGTATTATCAGTCTGTGTTTTATCATTTAATCAAATGTTTATTCATATTTCTTTTCTTTGAGAGGACAGAAATGTAAAAGATAAGAATAAAATAAGGATGGGATAAATATTATAAATTACATGGATAGATAGATAGATAGATGATTGATAAATAAATGATAGATAGATAGATAGATAGATAGATAGATAGATAGATAGATAGATGGATAGAGAGATAGAGAGATAGATAGATTACAGGTGACTTATTTGAATAAGCACCAAGATTCTAAGTAAAATGGAGGCAACCAAAAGAAAGTTTTTGTTTTGACTTAGCAGTTGACACTTAACAAATTAGTCACCAGAGATGCTGCAAGTTACTCCTAGCAGGCAATTTTCCTAATAGTGGTTAAAAATTCCCTCAGGAAATGACAGACTGTGGTTAAAATCTCTTGCCCACATGTAGGATGCTAGTTGCTTTTATGAACTCTGTCTTGAGTCTATCCTTTTATTTGCTTCACAATGGCAATCTGTCAACACCATTTCCAAATAACATCAAGCAAATACCATAAAATCTTTAATCTCTTTATCTCTCTTTAGAAAGGAGGTTGTTTTATAATTCTACCTTGTATTGTCATTTCTCTTTTTATGAATTAATGAATATAAGTTTCACAAAGTTTCAGACAAAAATTCTTCCACTTTGATGATAAAGCACATTAAAGATGAAGGCAATAAATTGTAATAAGCCAGAGGTCTGAATCCTCTGAAAACAGGAACAATTTCCCTTTTCTACAACACAGGAATGGTTGCTTGGAGATCAAGTGTAGATGCAGTGTCCTGATTTTGACTATTTTATCTAAACTAGAGTTCCTCAATGTCTACTTCCAACTCCCTTTTGCCTCTATTTAAGATGGTTTCAGCAGGACAAGTTCACAAGTGTGCTAGGGTCTTTTACTTTGTGAAACTATCTTTGAAGACATGTATTGAGCCCATGGATTATTTAACCTCTGATGAATTTGTTCAGTGAACACTAAATGGTCTGTGACCTTTAGACTCTTCATCCCCTGGTATACTTCACCTTCTTCTTCAACTGATATACTTACTTTAATTTGCCCAAAGAGTTGCTCCTGAATAGTCTGGAAACTGCATTATGTGTAGTTACATGTCATCCAAGAACATGGTTTAACAAGAACTTTTCTTGAAACTATAAAAATGTTGCTATCTAGAAAAGATGCTGTGTGAAAAGTTCATTGAGAAAAAGGAGAACAAGCTCAGGTATGACAATCCTTGTCTATTATTTGCTTTTAACACTCAGAATTTCAGAACCAAAACCAGAACCCCAATCAGAGGCCACCCTCTTCAGGATTCCAACCAAGACCACCTGTTAATGGGACCCAGCAAGGCCCACCCCAACAAGGAGGACCACAGCAGAGACCTCAAGGCCCACCCCCACAAGGAGGACCACAGCAGAGACCTCAAGGCCCACCCCAACAAGGAGGACCACAGCAGAGACCTCAAGGCCCACCCCAACAAGGAAGACCACAGCAGAGACCTCAAGGCCCACCCCAACAAGGAGGACCACAGAAGAGACCTCAAGGCCCACCCCCACAAGGAGGACCACAGAAGAGACCTCAAGGCCCACCCCAACAAGGAGGACCACAGCAGAGACCTCAGGGCCCACCCCAACAAGGAGGACCACAGAAGAGACCTCAAGGTCCACCCCAACAAGGAGGACCACAGCAGAGACCTCAAGGCCCACCCCAACAAGGAGGATCACAGCAGAGACCTCAAGGCCCACCCCAACAAGGAGGAGCACAGCAGAGACCTCAAGGCCCACCCCAACAAGGAGGACCACAGCAGAGACCTCAAGGCCCACCCCAACAAGGAGGACCACAGCAGAGACCTCAAGGCCCACCCCAACAAGGAGGACAACAGCAAAGACCCTCTCAGGCTGGAAACCCACAAGGCCCACCACAAGGTTCCCAACTGGGCAGACCCCAGGGACCTCAGTAAACCACAATTCTGTGGCAGGTATAACTTATATTCTCATATTTACCCCTGGTGTGTGGCAGGCAAAAAAAAAAAAACTCTGTATTTCATATTGTATAAAGTAACCAACCAAAATATTTAGGAATATCATTGTCCTGGTCTCAGTATCAAATATTTTTATTAAATATTAAATGATTGATTCACGAGATAACATATAATTTTTGAGATATATCTCCTAAAAAGTTAGTATTTCACAATTATTTTATGTCTTATATGCTTCAGGGATGAAGACCCATTTACCTCTGAAGATCATTTACCTTCTAACTGGGATTCATGAATTCAAATGTATATACAGATCTCATCCTCTTCTTTGTTCTTATTATTGTTTCCTTTTAGCATGTTCATATTATTAGTGACTGAGATGACATGTTCTCTCTGTACCCTGCATATATTAAAGTTTTGTTTTGTTTTTAATTTCAGAATTTGAGTAAGAAGACAGCTTGCTCACAAAATTCTTCCACTTGCAAAATGGATCAGAACTGGAGCTTCACTACATTAATAAAATGATCAGCATGTAACTTCTGATTTTTGTCTTTCTTTCTGGGTGTCCTTCATGCTGGAATTTCAGGGCTGATAATCTGAGATCATCAGTATTTTCTCATTCTTTCTTCCTGTAATTTCTTCTAGCAATTGTCCCTAAACCAGGTACCTGAGACCAGGCATAAATGTTCCACTCTTTTCTCTTGCCTACTCTCTACAACATAATGTTTTGTTTTTTTAAGTATCTTCACAGTTTTAAACAACAGGCTGATATTTCTGGTAGACTATGAGCACAGAACAAAATTTCAACCTTAGCATATGCTGAGGAAACTTTGAAAGTGTAAACCAGGTGTGGTGACATGGCCAGTTTGATCTTGGAGAACATGGTTTGCCTTTCTCCCCAGTTCTCTGAAAACAAACAAACAAACAAACAAACAAACAAAAAAACCTGATAGCTAATGCTAGCCCCACCTCTCGAAGTGTATGTCTTTATTTGACTACTTTCTTCTTCTGAGACTCACTAGCAAGGTCCTGGTATCAATGTATTTGAGTCCAGCAATCAAAAGCCCACTTTGATTTACCTAATTAACATGCCAAATCATAATACTCTGCTGCATCCTCAACCATTCTAACACGGACCTCCACCATTTTCTTCTTAAAAACTACAACCGATGGTCATTTACTGCTGTGATTCTGCTGAGTCATAATGCAGACACTTTAACATTTCTTCCCAGCTTAATAAATATGTCTCTGTGAAAACAGATTTTTGGGTGTTGTTTGTACATAATCTAGGGTGCTAGGGCAGGCAACTATGAGCAATATGCCAGTGCGAAGTGTTGAAGTGGTTATGTGTAATGCCTGATGCATGAGTACCTCAGAGGAAGAGAGGAATGGCCAATCGTCTTTGGGAGAAGCAGTAGACTGTTAGGCTCTAGACTTTGTTATACAGGTCTGCAGTGGATCCAGGCCATCAAAGGTAGACAGCAGGCTTTTCCAGAGTTGCTGCACCCTTGGGCATTGTCTTAGAGTTTCTATTCCTGTGCAAAACATTATGATCAGGAAGCAAGTTGGGGAGGAAAGGGTTTATTCAGGATATATTCGACATTGCTGTTTATCACAAAAGGAAGTCAGGACTGGAACTCAAGCTGGCCAGTCCTTGCTTCCCTTGGCTTGCTTAAGCTTGCTTTCTTATAGAACCCACAACTACCAGCCCTCCCACCCTTGACCAGTAATTGAGAAAATGTCTTACAGCTGGATTTCCTAGAAGCTTTTCCTCAAGGGAGGCTGTTTTCTCTCTCTCTCTCTCTCCTCTCTCTCTCTCTCTCTCTCTTTAAAAGTGGACATTTTAATTATTTACATTTCAAATGTTATCCCGATCTTGTTTCCCCTCCACAGACACCCTATCACATCCCTTCTCACCCTCCTTCTATGAGGGTTCTCCCCTATCAACCCTTTCATTCCTGCCTTACAATTCCCCTACACTGGAGAATTAAGTCTTCATAGGTCCCAGGGCCTCCCTTCCCATATATGTCAGATAAGGCCATCTTCTTCAACATAGGTAGGTGGAACCATGGGTCCTCTTTGGTTGGTGCTTTAGTCCTTGGGAGCTGTAGGGGATCTGGTTGCTTGATATTGTTTTTCCTATGAGTTTGCAAACCCGTTCAGCTAATTCAAGCCTTCCCTTATATATTCCATTGGGGTCACATTCTTAGTCTGATAGTTGGCAGCAAACATCAGAATTTGTATTGGTCAGGCTCTAGCAGAGCTTCTCAAGAGACAGCTATATCAGGCTATTCCCAGTAAGCACTTCTTGGCATGAGCAATAGTGTCTGGATTTGGTATCTGCATGTGGGATAGATCCCCAGGTAGGTCCATCTCTGGATGGCCTTTCTTTCAATTTCTGCCGTACTCTTTGTCTGCCTTTTTTATTTAGGCAGGAACAATTTTAGGTTAAAATTTTTGAGATGGGTGCATGGCCCATCGCTCAACCTGGTACCTTGCCTAACTCTGGATATGGTCTCTCCAGGTCTTTCTGCCCTTTGTGACTCCACCATAGTTAACTCTCCCTCGAGAACTGTAAGCCAAAATAAAGTCTCTTAAGTTTCTTTTCATCAGAAAATTTTATCACAGGAATTAAAAATTAAAAAAAAATACACTCAGGGAGAATATATTGTCTATATTAGAGCACACATTGTGGATATCTACACAATGTAGAAATTATAAAGAAGGGAGGTTTATAGTGTATCATAGTTCTAAGTCTGTATTTAAATATTATAATGGAAGGTGGACTATAAGAGTAATCAATGCTTGTATCACAGTGAGTATCTTTGGATGAAGACAAAAGTAAAACAAAATATTAACAGATACTGTTATTGTGTTTATGACATTAAAGATTTAAGTATAGGAAAAAAAATTCTTGTTTTCAAAAACTAAACCTTAAGGGGGTGCCAATCACAACCTCTCCTACTCTGTATGCAATCCCCACTCCATTTCTGAAGATATAGCAATCAGTGGAAAATGGTACACCATAGCAAGAATGGAAGTCATGGGCTTTCCTTCATCCTTAACCGCTCACTCAGACTTCATTCATACTTGCCTTAGTTGTCTCTCCTGTAAAGTGTGAGAATGATGGTGATTACACCTCCTAGAAAGTTCATTTTAAAGACTCAATGGTAAGTATGCTAAGTATAATTAACTTCCTTTATTACAAATATCCTTCTTCTGAGAAGATATACCAAACACAAATATGCTTTGCTGAGAATAGACTATTATTTTTAGAAAGCTTCAACACTAAAGAAACTGTGTATTGTACCACATTAGGACAACAAGATTCTAAAGGTAAATGAAGATTTCTTTTTGATTCATATATCCTTGGTTTTAATTAATTAATTAATTAATTATACCATAAATGTCTAATTAATGATCTGTTTTGTGTTTGTACTGCATTGAAATTATATTTGCATTTCTTTTAATAAAGCAGGGAATGAATTTCTATCTGTATTAATCTTCCCATCTCAGATAATGCTAACATTTTATTATCTAAGTATGCGCTATTACTATAATGGGTGTGTTTACAAACATATATGTAATACTCAATGAGTCCAATTAGCCTTATTCATACATACTTGGCTGTTGGGCTGAACACTTCATAATGGCAACCTGTCAAGGGGCTTGTTACTGGAGAAAACTGACTTCCTTTCCATTACAAGATGATGATTGGCTGGAACTCTTCAGCTAAGTGTGGTGGCTTTTGAGCCTTCCCTCAACCATGTTGGCTGATGTGGTCCTATGCAAGTCTGGTGCCATTTCCCATAATCAGAAGACACTTTTACAGCAATCGTCTCAGCATTCTAGATATTACAGTCTTCCTGTCCCTCTTCTGTGATGTTCCTACCACCATAGATATAGGAGTTGTGCTTCTAATGTACTGCCTGTTGAAGACACTCCATAGTCAGTTATTCTCTACATTTTCAGTATTTGACTTTGTGATATAAGAGTCTTCATTAGCTGCTAGGGGATGCTTCTTTGGTGAAAGCAAGTACTATGGGGTTATAGAATATTTAAAAGGCAATTCGATACTATATCAATTCAAGAAAATGTTAGTAGTTTCATCTATGGCATATGATTTCTTCAGCCACCAGTTCTTGGCTACATTTACACCTTTTAGCATGAATTCCTCTTGTGTTTCATCCTATTGAGAGGTCCATGTGTTCAATCAGAAGCATTATATAACCCACTGCAATTAAAGCCATGATTGCACCACTGTGTTTATCCTGGAGGGCTGTTTGTGGTCATATTTCATAGGATTTAAAACTGAGTAGGATTGTAGATAACATTTGAAACCTCAGAGCTTGCATTACACCTTCTAATATAAGAGCTAGCCATCAGCAAATTGGCTTCTTTATCAGTACCACATCAATTCTCCAAATCCTATAAAATGTTTGTTCACACTTCAGCAATCCGATCGTCCCTGAATAATATCAAAAACAAAATATTAAAAAAAATACACAACACAAACAAGGTAACAAAAAAAAAAATCCCTGCTTTGTTTAGTATGTATCTGGGTGGAGCTTATTTGAATATAACTTGAAGTTTTAGAAGGCAACAAGATTTTTCATTCTGTGACATGATAATGTATGAAAGTGGAAAACATGTGAAAATATAAACCAGGAAACGATTTTTTGTACAAAATGAAATATTTTTTAAATATTCTTTTCTGTAAAAGCTATTTATTATGGCTCATTTACATCCTAATGTTCAGAAAAATATAACAGTAGCAATTAAAATGTGTGAGAATAAATTATGCAAGGATTTAGCATTGTATATATTTGATACCATTTATGCTGGATTGTTTTCCTAATCCAATTCATTATTTATGTTCTTTGAGTACTGCTATGACAAAGTCAATGTATGTATTGAATAATAATCAGAGTTATTAACAAAAACCTTTCAGAACATAGTTGATTGTTCTATATAATATTATTTGGTGATTTGTTACACCCCACCCTTATATGCAAATTATCTACTCCTCTACTGTATAGTCATACAGTTGCCAAATAAAAGATACAGAAAAATTTAGATTTATAATAAGCTTGAATGCAATGCAGCTGGGTTGATATCAATACTCTAAACTATTTTGTCTGCTTCTGTGTTAGTATCTCTAATGTTTTACTTGTTATATATGTTCCATCTAGGTTGCACTTCTAACATCAGACAATCTCTCATGGTCATGTGCTCAGAATCCACACTACACTATGGCTACTTCCTTCCTCTTTCTCTCATCCTCTCTCAGTTTGGTTCCTACGTGAAACCACAATCTGGCTTACAGTTTCAGAGGTATAGCTCATTATTTTCATGGCATGAAGCATGGCAGCATGCATCAAGAGGTAGCTGAGAGTTCTATATCCATATCAGCAGGCAGCAGACATAGAGAGAGCCACTAGGCCTGGGCCAAAAATCTGAAATGGAAAATACATTCTTAGTTAAACACTTCCTACCATAAGAGCACATTTCTTAATATCTCACAAGTACCACCACTCACAAATGAATGATTACGAATTATAAAGAGGCTGAGCAGACTTTGCGTGCTGGCTCCTCACCGAGTTCCATAACACCCAGAAGAAGCTTGACTCCCAAGTGCTCTAACACATCCAGCATCACAGGTGAGGAGGGTATAACATCTGCCCCAGCACCAGAAGTAACTGGGACCTGTGGAATCTATGGATGAAGGAACTCCTGCATGGCCAGTGGCTCATGTTCCTTCAGGTAAAAACCTGTGTCCTATGCAGCCCTTGGGAGCCTGCTCTACATCAAGTCCCACAACACCCAGAGGCAGCTGGACTCCCAGGAGCTCTGACACACCCAGAATCTCAGGATCACAGGATTCTAAAATCACAAAATCACAAAGATAGATGGACTCTGAGAAGTTCTAACACAAGTAGGATCACAGGAGTTACAGGCTCCAGGCAGAGACAGCAAGTAGCACCAGAGACAACCAGATGGCAAGAGGTAAGGATAAGAACATAAGCATTAGAAACCAAGGCTACTTGGCATTATCAAAACCTGGTTCTCCCACCACAGTAAGTTCTGGATACCACTTCACAATGAAAAAGTAAAATTCAGATTTAAAATATTTGTAATATTAATGATAGAGGACTTTAAGAAGGACATCAATAATGTTCTTAAAGAAATAGAGGAGAACACAGATAAACAGGTAGAAGCACTTAAAGAGGAAACACAAAACAACCTGAAAGAATTACAGGAAAATACAACCAAACAGGAGAAGGAATTGAACAAACCCATCCAAGATCTAAAAGTAGAAATAGAATCAATAAAATAATCAGAAAGGGAAATGACTCTGGAAATAGAAAAACCTAGGAATGAGATCAGGAGCCATAGATGCAAGAATCACCAACAGAATACAAGAGATTGAAGGGAGAATCTCAAGTGCAGAAGATACAATGGAAAACATTGACATAACTGTCAAAGAAAATAAAAAATCCAAAAGTTCCTACCCAAAACATCCAGGAAATCCAGCACACAATGAGAAGAACAAACCAAAGGATAATAGATATAGATGAGAGTGAAGTTTCCCAACTCAAAGGGCCAGTAAATATCTTCAACAAAATTATAGAGGAAAACTTTCCTAACCTAAAGAAAGAGATGCTGATGAACATACAACAAACCTACTGAATTCCAAATAGTCTAGACCAGAAAAAAAATTCCTCCTATCACATAATAATCAAAACATCAAATGCACAAAACAAAGAAAAAATACTAAAGGCAGTAAGGGGAAACTGTCAAGTAACATATAAAGGCAGACCTATCAGAATTACACCAGACTTCTCACCAGAAACTACAAAGGACAGAAGATCCTGGACAGTTGTCATACAGATCGTAAGAGAACACAAATGCCAGTCCAGGCTACTATACCCAGCAAACCTCTCAATTACCATAGATGAAGAAACCAAGATATTCCATGACAAAACCCAATTTACACAATATCTTTCCACATATCCAGCCCTACAAAGTGTAATAGATGGAAAACTCCAACAAAAGAAAGGAAACTACACTCTACAAAAAGCAAGAAAGTAATCTTCTTTCAACCAACTCAAAAGAAGATAGCCACACAAACATAATTCCACCTCTAACAACAAAAATAACAGGAAGCAACAATCACTTTTTTCTTTATATCTTTTAATATCAATGGACTCAATTCCCCAATATAAGAACATGGACTAACAGATTGGATATGAAAATAGGACCCAGGATTTTGCTTCATACAGAAAACCCACCTCAGTGAAAAACACAGACACTATCTCTGAGTAACAGGCAGGAAGAAAAGTTTTCCAAGCAAATGGTCCCAAGAAGCAAGCTGGAGTAGCCATTCTAATATTGAATAAAATCAACCAAAAGTTATCAAAAAAGATTAGGAAGGACACTTCATGCTCATCAAAGGAAAAACCGACCAAGATGAACTCTCAATTCTGAACATCAATACTCCAAATGAAAGGGCACCCACATTCATAAAAGAAACTTTATTAAAGCTCAAAGCACACATTGCATCTCACACAATAATAGTGGGAGACTTTAACACCCCAGTCTCATCAATGGACAGATCATGGAAACAGAAAATAAACAGAGACACCAACTAAAAGAGGTTATATACCAAATGGATTTAACACATATCTATAAGACATTTCATCCTAAAACAAAAGAGTTACCTTCTTCTCAGCACCTCATGATACCTTCTCTAAAACTGACCATATAATTCATCACAAAACAGGCCTCAACAGATATAAGAAGAGTGCAAAAAAATCTCATGTATATTATCAGATCACCACGGACTAAGGCTGGTCCTCAATAACAACAAAAGCAATAGAAAGTCCACATACACATGGAGCTGAGTAGTGCTCTACTAAATGATATTTGGTCAAGGAAGAAATAAAGAAAGAAATTAAAGACATTTTGGAATTTAAAGTAAATGAAGGCACAACATACCAAAACTTATGGGACATATTGAAAGCAGTGCTACGAGGAAAACGCACAGCTCTAAATGCCTCCAAAAAGAAACTAGGGAGAACATACATTGGCAGCTTGAGAGCACATCCAATAGCTCTAGAACAAAACGAAACAAATACACCCAAGAAGAGTGAGTACATGGCAGGAAATAATCAAACTCAATGGCTGAAATCAACCAAGTAGAAACAAAAGGAGCTATACAAAGAATCAACAAAACCAGGAGCTGGTTTTTTGAGAAAAATCAACATGATAGATAAATCCTTAGCCAAACTAATCAGAGGGCACAGAGGCAGTATCCAAAGTAACAAAATCAGAAATGAAAAGGGAGACATAATAACAGAAACCAAGAAAATTAAAAGCAAAAAAAAATCAGCAGATCCTACTACAAAATCCTATATTCAAAAAAAGTGGAAAATATGGATGAAATGAGCAATTTTCTAGACAGATGCCAGGTACCAAAGTTAAATGAGGATCAGATAAACCATCTAAACCGTACCATAATTCCTAAGGAAATAGCAGCAGTAATTAAAAGTCTCCTAACCAAAAAAACCCCAGAACCACAAATTTTTAGTGTAGAAATCTATAAGACCTTCAAAGAAGACATAATACCAATTCTCTTCAAACTATTCCACAAAATAGAAACGGAAGAAACACTTAGCAGTAAGTTTTATGAAGCCACAGTTAAGCTTATCCCTAAACCACAGAAAGACCCAACAAAGAATGAGAACTTCAGTGCAATTTCCCTTATTAATATCAATGCAAACACACTCAATAAAATTCTCACAAATCAAATCCATGAATACCTCTAAACAATCATCCATCATGATCAAGTAGGCTTCATTCCAGGGATGCAGGGATGGTGCTATACATGAAAATCGATCTTAGTAATCAGCTATATAAACAGGCCTCAAAAAAATAAACACATGATTATTTCGTTAGATGCTGAGAAAGTATTTGACAAAATTCAACACCCTTAAAGATAGAAGACATGGAAAGATCAGGAATTCAAGGCCCATACCTAAACATAGTGAAAGCAATATACATCAAACCAGTAGCCAACATCAAACTAAATTGAGAGAAACTTGAAGCAATTCCACTAAAATCTGGGACTAGACTGGGCTACCCACTCTCTCCCTACCTATTCAATATAGTACTCAAATCCTAGCTAGAACAATTATACAGCAAAAGGAGATCAAAAGGATACAAATTGGAAAGGACAAAGTCAAAATATCTCTATTTGCGGATGATATGATAGTATATTAAGTGACTCTAAAACTTCTACCAGAGAACTCCTAAACCTTATAAACAACTTCAGCAAAGTGCCTGGATATAAAATTAACTCAAACAAAATAAGTAGCCTTCTTCTACTCAAAGGATAAACAGGCAGAGAAAGAAATTATGGAAACAATCTCTTTCACAATAGTCACAAACAATAGAAAATACCTTGGTGTGACTCTAACCAAGCAAGTGAAAGATTCATATGACAAGAACTTCAAGTCTCTGAAGAAAGAAATCTCAAAGAAGATCTCAGAAGATGGAAAGATCTCCCATGCTCATGAATTGGCAGCATTAGTATAATAAAAATGGTCATCTTGTCGAAATCAATCTTCTGATTCAATGCAATCTCCAATAAAATTCCCACTTAATTCTTCATAGAGATAGAAATATCAATTAACAATCTTATTTGGAATAATGAACAACCCAGGATAGTGAAATATATTCTCAACAATAAAATAACTGGGGGAATCACCATACCTTACCTCAAGCTGTATTGCAGAGCAATAGTGATGAAAACTCTATAGTATTGATACAGAGACAGACAGGTAGATCAATGGAACAGAATCGAAGACCCAGAAGTGAACCCGCACACCTGTGTTCACTTGATCTTTGACAAAGTAGCTAAAAGCATCCAGTGGAAAAAAAGACAGCATTGTCAACAAATAGTACTGTTTCAACTGGAAGTCAGCATGTAGAAGAATAAAAATAGATCCATTCTTAACTCCTTGCACAAAGCTCAAGTCCAAGTGGATCAAGGACTTCCACATAAAACCAGATACACTGAAACTAATAGAAGAGAAAGTGAGGAAGAGCCTCAAATACTTGGGCACAGGGACAAATTCCCCAAACAGAACACCAATGGCTTATGTGCTAAGAACAACAAGAGAAAAATGAGACCTCATAAAATTGCAAAGCTTCCGTGAGGCAAAGGATACTGACAATAAGACAACAGATTAGGCAAAGATATATTACGAATCCTACATCTAATAGAGGGATAATATCCAATATATACAATGAATTCAAGAAGTTAGACTCCAAAGAATCAAATAAACCTATTAAAAATGGGGTACAGAGCTTAAAAAAAAAAAAAGAATTCTCAACTGCGGAATTCTGAATGGTTCAGAAGCACCTAAAGTAATGTTCAACATCCTTAGTCCTCAGGGAAGTGCAAATCAAAACAACCTTAAGATTCCACTTGACACCAGTCACAATAGTTAAGATCAAAAACTCAGGTGACAGCAGATGCTGGAGAGGATGTGGAGAAAGAGGAACATTTTTCTATTGGTGGTAGGATTGCAAATTGTTAAAATCAGTCTGGAAATCAGTCTGGTGGTTCCTCAGAAAATTGGACATAATATTAACTGAGGAACCAGCTATACCACTCCTGGGCATATACCCAAAAAATGCTCTAACATATAACAAGGAAACATACTATACTATGTTTCATAGCAGCCTTATGTATTATAGCCAGAAATTGAAAAAAAAACAAAAGCTGTCATTCAAGAGAAACAAATTCAAAAACTGTAGTATATTCACACAATGAATTGCTACTCAGCTATTAAAATCAATGAATTTATGAAATTCTTAGGCAAATGGATGGAACTAGAAAATATCATCTTGTTTGAGGTAACTCAGTCACAAAAGAGCACACATGGTATGCACTCACTGATAAGTGGATATTAGTCCAAAAGCTTACAATACCTAAGAAAAAACTCACAGACCACATGAAGCTCAACAATAAGGAAGACCAAAGTGTGGGTGCTTCAGTCCTTCTTAGAAGAAGTTAGAAGATACTCATGGGAGGAAATACGGAGACAAAGTATGAAGCAGAGAATAAAGGACAGGCTGCGAGCATCTGTAAACCTTTGCAAAACTGATATACTTAGAGATTTCAACACTTTATACCTTCATAGGGTTGCCCTTGATATTTAGTAACTTGAGTGTTGCTTCATGGTGAGCTATGGTTTTCTAACTCATATGTTTTTTAAAAGCTTATTTTAATTTATGCATAGAAATGTTTACCTGAAAGTGTGTATGAGTATTCCATGAATACATTTTCTGTAGAGGCCAGAAAGGAGACTAAATTTTCTGAAACTGGAGTTATAGGCAGTTGTGTGGATGCTGGGAACCAAACTTACATCCTCTGAAAGAGTAGCAAGTGTGCTTAATCATCTATAAAACCATAATTCAACAGTTTATTACCCTTCTGATACCTCCAATATCTTCCAGAAATGAAGTTCTAATTAAGAATTACTTTCCTTAAGTGTGTATTGAAAATGTGCTCTAAGGCTTTGGGAATATCACAGGATTTTTTTCTCCATGTTAAAAAACTGATAAATTAATTATGCTGTTTTTGATGTCAAATTTACAGAAGTAAAAGAAATTGTTTGATTCCTAAGGACTGGATATGCCCCACATGATAGTATTATCAAAGGTATATATTTTTAGTTATATTGGGAATCAGGGGAAGCAAAATGAAAAAAAAAAGGAGGCTTGAAAATCATTTCAGAAGGACTTCAAATAATATATCTCTTAGCATCTATCATATTACATCCTGTTGGAATCTAGATAGGTTTAATAAAAATGATTAATATATATTATGTGAACAAAAAGGAGAAAAAGCATACAGTGGATAATGGGAAAATGATAAGCAAAACCACTTTAAGGGCCCCAGAGAATATAATCCATTATTTTAAAAATATGAAAAGGTTTCTTGTTTCTAAAATTTCTTTAAAGTTATACTATAGTTTTGGCTTCTCTAAATGTATGAAAAATATCAGTTAAATATTTATGATATACATATATACATATATAATATACAGATGTATGTTAATATATATGTATAATATATGTATATATAATAAGTATTTTATATATCTAGTATACATATAGATATATAATTTGTATATTAAAACGAATTATCTTACAAGATATTCAACTGTGGGTACAATAGCAGCTGGTTTATGTATATGGGAAGATTGAAAGGCAGGATACTTGGTAATTTTGGGACCTAGGTGCTCATAAACTGTGTCTAAGGTACTCAAATTACAGACTAAATCATTTACATAGAA
Source organism: Mastomys natalensis (assembly GCA_021653895.1). Taxonomy (NCBI): domain Eukaryota; kingdom Metazoa; phylum Chordata; class Mammalia; order Rodentia; family Muridae; genus Mastomys; species Mastomys natalensis. Next base: position 129,090 of record JAJTUV010002700.1, on the reverse strand, counting down.
AAAATGGAGACAGAAATGGTATTCTTGTAATAATATTGGTATTAAAAAGATAAACTATGGTCACATTATTCTAGATGTAAACTGTGGTAAGGCCATCATTGTCTTCATACTCATTTTCTGAAAGAAACAAACACAAAAGGAAGTTATAGGAAAAGTATATCGAGATGAAGTTTCTCATCCCTTTATGGCATCTGTAAACAATGTGGATACAAGTCCGTGTCTTTTTGCATTCTCTTCTCTTGCCATGTTTCTATTTGTTTCTATTTGGTCCTGTTGTTCATTCTTGCCTATTACCTGCTCAGGGACATGCAGGAGGAATGACAAATGGCTTAGAACTCATGGAATGCTGCCTACCACTAAGTGCAGCCACCATGGGTGTGCCCTGATTGAAAGATAAACCTAAAATTGAGTGTCCTGAGAACTTCATGCTATTGTGGAGTTCTACTCTGCCTGTTGGCTTCACATCCCTCTTAATCTAAGAATTGTATGAAAGATCTAATGGGATTTCCAGCCTCCTCACTGGGACATATCTCTCTAAGTCACAAAGATAGTATTTGATTTCTATCAGGTATTTTGGCTCCAGAATATTCATCAATCAATTACCTCCCTAGGAACGAACTTGGAGATGTAGATTGTGAGCTATAACCACCATCCTTAAAAAACATTTGGAAAAATAAAATTGATAGTGAAGATGGGTTAAGATGTATTTGCTAATGGCCCTGATATAGAAAATTTTAGGGATCAACTGAAGTTCAGAAAAATACAGTCTTATTAGTTAAACTAGGGATGTTCTATTGTCAGAGAACAAGAACATTGCCAGTATTGGCTGACTCGACTCTCACTGAGGCTGGACTAGTGATGATTGATTTTTTATATCCACTGATGTCCTCGGATTCCTGATATGATTTGATAAGAATTGCTGATGAGTAGAGTAGATCTAACTGGATTCTTTTTAGCATAAGATTTGTGATTCTTTTAAGAGTATTATACGATTAATTTCAAAGTTAAATAATGAAATAATTACTCCCCTCTTAGTATCTGTAAATTGCTGCCTGACAGTAAGAGAAACTGGCTGAGAAAACTAACTTGCATGCTCACAGTTTGTTAATTTATAACAAGTTGCTTAGTTATGAATATGCAGGGTTCTTAGTTATAATTTTTTCTTTTACTGTGCTATGTGATTGTATATAGTACTTGAGGACCCAGCTATACTACTCCTGGTCATATACCCAAAAGTTGCTGCAACATATAACCTGAACGCATGCTCCACTATGTTCATAGCTCCCTTATTTGTAATAACCAGAAGCTGGAAACAACCCAGATGTCCTCAACAAAGGAATGAATACAGAAAATGTGGTACATTTACAAAGTGGAATACTGCTCAGATAATAATAAAAATGACAACATAAAATTCGCAAGCAAATGGATGGAACTAGAAAATAACATCCTGAGTAAGGTAAGAAAGTCACAAGAGAACACACATGGTATGTACTCACTGATAAGTGAATATTATATAAAAAGCTCAGAATATGCACAATAAAACTCACAGACCATATGAAGCTCAAGAAGAAAACAAAAGTGTGCATGCTCAGAAGGGGGAACAATATAATCACAGGAGACAGAGAGAGAGGTGGACTTGTGAGGGAGAGTTGGGTAGGAGGGGAAAAGGGGTCCAGGATCAGTTGTGGGAAAAGATAGAGGAGATGGACAGAGGCTCAGGAAACTGAATAGATTTCTCTTTAACACAGAACATTTTTTTGAACCACATGATAGTAATTCCTCTGGAAAAAACTGCCTTAATCAATACTGTTTGTATTAGAGTTTTAAATCATGTTTCTCTGTGTTGTTTCTTGCTGTATAACTAGCACTTTTAATATGTATATAACACTTTATATAACATACCACAACATCATCTTTCTGTTATTCAACATCTTGAAATATTTTTTATTTAAACGTTGGGTATCAGATGCTGCCACAATTATAGCCAGTAGTTTTTGTTTCCTCCCTTTTGCCATGTGTTTATTTTCTCATATCTGGCAATAGGCTATTTAACTTATTCATCTGAAACAGTTGTTTATTATCCTAGGCAACTGTTATTTTCACATCACACATGTTTATAGCTCCTGTAATTGTTCTTTAGTGCAAAATTCATTTCAATTTGTGAATCAGTTTGTTTAGGTAAGATACAGAGGGCGAAGGGCCTGAAATTTCAAAGAAAACCCATTTTTTTAATTGGATATTTTATTTACATTTCAGATGTTCTCCTCTTACCCCATTTCCCCCCTCCTTCCCAGGAGCCCCCTATCCCATCCCCCCTCCTCCTGCTTCAATGATTGTGTGCCTCCACCTACCCCCCCCACCTCACCTACCCATCCTCAAATTCCCCCACACACTATGTCCAGCCTTCATGTGACCAAGGATCGATCTCTTCTCCCACCTATTCCTGACAGGAACATCCTACCTTGCATATATAGCTAGAGCCATGAGTCCCTCCCTAAGCACTCCCAGGCTGATGGTTTAGACCCTGGGGGCTCTGGTTGGTTGGTATTGTTGGTCTCCTCATGGGATTGAGAACCTTTTCAACTCTTTCAGTCTTCACTCTGACTCCTCTATTGGGAACCCCATGATCAGTTTAATGGTTAGCTGTGAGCATGTGAGCATCTGCCTTTGAATATGTCAGACTCTTAAGTGGTGACGCATCGCAGCTGTCACTGTGCTCCTCAGACCAGGTGGAGGTACATCAGTCTGTCTCTCCCGAGTTCGAATCCCCACGCGTGGCTGTCAATCAATGACGAAAAATAAATAAATAAAAGAAAACTTACTTCTTGAGTGTGAATAAAGGTATTCCGCCAGTCTAAATATAATTATCTTTGCAAAATTTAAAAATGTATTGTCAGTAGGGATTATTTTTCTTGTCTTTTTTTTTTTTTTTGACTTGACTTGTTTTGTTTTGTTTTTTTATAAGCAGATAGGCATTGAAAGGGGATATGTTACGATTTGGCAACCCTCCCTAGATATATGGAAATCAGAGAATATCTTGTCTTTTTGGCATGTTTGGATGTAGGATATACCTATGTGGCCCATAAATATCCTTCAGATTACTATCATAATTGTCTCCAATCCCAAGAACGCTGTATGACAGTTGTTCTCTTGGATCCTAATCCTGCTATAATTCAGTATAGTTCCTCATGTTAATGTGACACCATAAAATTATTTGTGTTTCTATACCATAATTGTCTTTGAGACTGCTATATATAGTAATATAAATGTCTGTGGTTTTCAATGGTCTTGCGAGGGGGACAATATAAAAGAGGTAATGAACTCAGAAATGGGTTGCAGCACACAGGTTGAGAAAAGCTGCTATATGGGCAGAGTACCAGGACATGAGTCACCCACATGATGACTTAACTTTCATATTTGATGGAAGGAGCAGAGGAGGGCCAGGCTCACCTATGAGTGGGTATGGAAGTAACATCTTGGGAAAAGTCATCCTAGCCTTTTATCTAAATATCACCCTGCTTGTGCCCTTTGCCTGACCATTGTCAGAAAAGTGTGAAAGAGATTAATGCATCATAAAGAAAAATATCAACTTGGACAACGGTGATGAAAAACCTAACAGCAAACATTATCATTTCTAAAGTGCTAGAAAAAGCCAAAAGTAAGACAGTGCAAAGAAACCAGGTAAATTATGCATGATGAGGCCCCTAGGCATCCACTTTTCTTAGAATATAGATACAACAACTTGCATGCATGCAATAAAATTTGATTTCCACATATTGAAAGCTGTGAAATATGTGATGCTGGGGCCAGCCCTGGTGGGGTCTTCTTTCTTTTTGGTTCTTCTTGAGACACGGTAGGGGGAAGAGCACCAGCAGAAGGTAAGACTTTATGAGGTATGGGGGTAACACTTTGTCTTACAAGATACTTATGGTTGCTGTATAATAATAAAAAGTTTATTTATCTAAGTAAAAGCTACCTTGCTACCTTAGCTGACCTGCTTTCTGTGATCCTCGGAGGCCAGAAACTGTAGTTTCTGACATTTAGCACCTCATCCTAAAACAATGAAGGATTATTACATAGCCTTTGAACAATCTCAGAAGAAAGAAAAAGGGACACTTTGAAAAGTGATTATAGCTTTCATTACTAAGTTGTAAATAGTTTCCTAAGAAAGCTATCTAAGTGCAAAAGCAAAAAGATGCTAAGTGATAGAAAGGGAATAATTCTTACCTATTTTTTCCTGTTTGTCCTCAGTACTTATACATCTTTCAGCAGACTTAATCACATGTTAAAATGTCATCACAAGTTGACACAAAATATCAAATTATAAATTGAAATAGAAGTTAACAACAGAGAATGTTTACATGCATATCAATTTAGGAGTAATTATCTGGCTAAACATCCATCACTTGTCACTGTTCCAAAGGTTCATAGAAGGTGGAAAAACCATAGCTATGTTATTAGTGAAGTTTTGTATAGATAATTCCAGTCTACATTTTCTCTTCTGTTCTAGCACCTATAATACATCCTTAGTTCCCTTTTTATGACCTTTGGTTAATTGTTTTACAATTTCTGGAATGTCCTCTGAATAGGAGAAAGTCTAGTTACTACTGAAAAGAAATGAACTGCTGACACATGGCAAACTGACAAGAGTTCACACTGCAGTTTTGACAATCAGAAAAGGATCTAATAGCAGTCACAATGTAAAAGAGCTTACCACTTACTGATATAATATTAGGAATTCTTATAGGATCATCATTAAGTCTTAAGAAGTCTTTCATTTGTCTAAATAGCATAATTAGAAGACAGAACATCTGTATAGGTCTGCAGAGATTTGCTCAGGAATAGTGGGCTATTAGCTAGTGTTTGTCATACATTTTTAATAAAAACAGGAAAAGCATATTAATAACAGGAATCTTTCCAAAAATGAATTCTCTTAGGCCCTGTCAATGAGAAAAAACTGCAGTGATTAATCCCAAGCAGACCATCTCAGAAGATAACTTGCTAGTTATTAGATTATCCTATTATGTCTCCTGACAATGTCAAATATGTACAGACTACATATTAGTTCAGGATGACTCACATAATATTTTATAGACTAGCAGATACGGAGATTACAAGGCAAACAGAAAGGTAGGATTTGGAACAACCCATTCTCCATGGCTGAATAGTTTTCTGTGTGTGTATCCTCTCATGCTGTTTTCCTGTAGGCCAATATGGTCTCTATTTCTATTGTTAAATGTATTGTTTTAAGATATTTAAGAAGTTTTAGATCAAGGATTGGTTGCAAGTCATTTCTGCATGTTCTTCACTTTTACAAATTTAAGTCTACTTTATCTCCAGTCCCTTAAATCACACTGATACCAGCACACAGAACTCAGAAGACATTGGCCTCTATGAATGAAGATTCTGCTTCCTGAGCCAAGGGAGTGGAGGTGGGTCTGCTTGCAGTGAAGAAGGCTGCATTCTACAGGAGGAACAAGAAACCAGAGAAACACTAAGTGTCCTCTGATTGTAAATCTCAAGAATCTTGTAATTGTACTGTTTGGGGACTTTTCAAATGCTCACCTCCCTGTTCTCAGAGACAACATTTAGCAAATAATTTTCAGTCTCATGGATTCTGCTGAGCTGTGTCAATGCCATCAATGCTCTACCGACTGAGAAGTTCCAGAAGACAAAATTAAGTCATTCTTGTGAACCGTGTTGGACAGGAAGTATCTCATTGACCACATCCATAAAGATAATTCAAAGAGCAAACACATTTCTTCTATCTCTTTAAGCTCTGTAGAAAGTTTGTTCAACAAAAAGAAAATATCCCCTTGCATGCTCCTTTTTGAAATCCTGGTTTTAAAAACATAATATTGAATAGGATTTGAATACTTTCATGTGCTGCCAATTTAGTGAGTTTCTCTGAAAACAGCAGAATAGTTAAACAGGCAAAGATATCACAGGGCCACATGGCTTACTGGCACCTGGAGGTTTTGTGACAGTGGAGACGGCTGTCTCTAACTGAGAGATAGCTACATGAAAGAAAACTATGCAAGGTGGCTGTGTTACTACAATGTAACCCCATTCTCTGAGAGTTTACTTTAGTCCAAGCCACCTAAGGCATTTGAGAGAAGGTTGCTGCATTGTCTTCACCATCATGAGCCAATGCTTCAACAAACCCAGAAGGGAAATATAAAATGCATTTTGAGAAAGAACCTTGAATCCTCGCACATTCCCAAATGAATTGCTCATGTTAGAAGGCAGGTACAGTTAACACTCTCTAATCTGGAATATTGACTTTTGGGCTTTACAGAACAAATCAGATAGGAATCAAACCAGAAACAGGTGTATCTGCTGTGGCTGAGATATCTTTATATGATTCAATTCTTCTTGCTTCCTTTAGAGTAATGGAGAGAAAAAATAGTGCTGGCTGCCATGGCTTTCAAGGCTGAAAGCATGGAAAAGAGATAAAAGTGATTAATTCTCATGTACTTGATGAGCCTTAGGGAACCGAAGTGACTAGAAAACTCCTGTGAAATTAACCAACCAATCTTGTACACTATCACAGACCCTGCATCCATGTTTAGAAGACACATGTACATATTCTCAATCTCTCTCTCCTCTCTCTCTCTCTCTCTCTCTCTCTCTCTCTCTCTCTCTCTCTCTCTCTCTCTGTCTTTCTCTCTCTGTCTTTCTCTATCTCTATCTATCTCTATCTCTATCTCTATCTCTATCTCTATCTCTATCTCATCTCTATCTCTTTCTCTCTCCTCTCCCAATGGGAAATATTTTCAGCACTTTGTAGGAGTCAGGAACTACTCTGACCCTTAAAGAAGATTACAAATGGTTCAGACTTTAAGCTTCCAGAGGTTTGATAACTATGTGTCTCTCTCATTGACTCCACAGTGCCTAATCTGACTTTTTTAATGATTCTACACACAGTTTGTTCTTGTTGTTATCATATTTATCTCTACTTATGTGGGCACTTATTTCCCAATCAAGCAATTCCCAAACCAAAAATCTGTCAAACTGCAACATTTGTAATGCTGCAAACATTTTTTAGTGGAGAAATACATGGAATGTACATATATACGAATCTGAGGAAACATTGTTATAACAAATAATCGCTTTTTCATCTCTTGTACAAATGCCTACATCAAACCTATCTGTGTGAATATTGCCTGTTTGTTCTAGAAGATTATATTGTTTCATGAAAGTCAAATTCTCTGATATTCAGGTCGTGACCCACTGTAATATGCTCGTCATTCTCATTGACTCAACCATCTTGTGACTCAAGATGAATGCTTCAAATTATTTCCTAGTTATACTAGAGACAATAGTGGATTATTTGTCAACTCAATACTAGGGAAAAATCACCTAACATAACCGCTTACAGGAGGGCCATCTTTAGAGTTTTGACATTAATTATCATAAGTCAAATTGATAAGAGTATTTTTAAGGCTAATGTACTAAGATGTATTTAGTATATATTTTTTTATCAGCATGAAATATACTGGCTCACTGACATTCTTAAATATCAGGGGCCAGACACAATCTGCTTAAAGGAAAATGGATGCCCAAACTAGTAAATGGGAAGTGTTTGTTCTGATATGAAAAGTATTATAATATATCCAGCCAGCTCACTCTAACGATGTCTTAACTCTTTGAAATATAAGGAACACCCTGAGTGGTATCTGAACCTCAAATGAGGAGTGGTTATAAAAGTTGCTTTAAGTATCATGTTCCATTTTTATTAAAGTAAGGAAAGAAAATTATATCTATTATTCTACAATCTAATTACATCATCCACATTTCTCTTCCTCAAATCTTCGTTTCTTGTGTTCAAATGTATGACTTCTCTTTTCCTTGCTACATACATATTCATATGTGTGAATGTATATAAAGCAGCTATGTGTTAGAGTTTGCTGAAGTATTTGTTCAGTTTGATATCCCTGAGAGATTATTTTCTGGTTAGAAACCATTATATATATTCTCTTTAAAATCAAATTGCTACTTCTATACTGAAAGAATCACTGTATATTTTTAATTAAAAAAGTTCTGAGAATTGTATAATAAAGGTGACATTGAATGTGTGTGTTATACAACTGCTTTAATAGCTCATAAAATTTTATCGTTGAAAAATTATTGCTTTATATTGGTACAAAATAGTTCTATATTTTAAAAGACTGAAATGAATAATGTCAGCTTCGATTAATGATATAACAAATGCCTATTTTTTAAAAAGTGAATCTTAAAACAATCCTACTTCTAATCATAGTCCTATTCTGACATTTTGACCTAATGTGTTTAACAGGGGAACAAAAAGGATGGGGGGGGGCGCGAATACAGCCTTTGAAAACCTCTCAAGGCATTCACTGGTAACTCTCAAAGCATTAACTTTCTCCTATAATGCAACATTCAGGGGTTAGTTAGTGTCAGGTTATACTTCAATGGTTACCTGCTACTTTTTATAGTTCACCATTTTTAAATGTGTACCCATCTGCCTCCTTCTATGATATCCACAACAGTAGCTTTTAGGATCAAGATTTCTCTGTGTCTCTCTTTTAGCAATACTTCATCTATGATGAATATATCAACCTCCAGGTGAGAATGATAACATATCTGCCCCCAACAAGAGCAACACTCGTTCCCATAATAACGATAAGAGTGATATATTAAACACAGAATCTTGATTACATTCTTTTCTTGCCAAAAATCTATTAAGGATTCCACAAGTACTTCATCATTATCTGTACATATTATATCTTATTCTCTATATAGTTACATGTCCCTCACATGAACTATCTCAATTTTCTCTAAATGTCAATAACTCTTTCTTTATCTCTCTTTCTTTCTCTCTGTTGCACTCTTCCTCTCTCCTTTTATCACGTAGTCATTTAAAGCTAAATTTTCTAAGATCTCTCTGTCTATATACTTTTATTAACCACTCTATCATATTTTCTTTCTCTTTCTAAACAAAAATAAATTGAAACTTGTAAGAAAATAACTGGTTGATGACAGTGGCAAGTATGTGCATCCTGGCTCTTATATCTTTGCACACACATTGGCAACAATTATTGAAAAGATTTTGAGGGACAGCAGCCCAACACCTTACAGTTTAGAGAAGCAGCATTAACAACAATATGATCACCATCATGTATCATCCCCATCATCTTCCCATAGAGAAGGCTTTGAAAATTAAGTGCCTTAAGGTAAAAAGCTAAGAAACGTTTTCTATTATCATCCATTTTTGTAAAGCATAATGATTTATATCAGTGTTTATATTTTTAATATGTAAATGCATGTATATTTATATTGTAAAATATAAATTGATAAAGAATATATACATATTAATAAACATTTTTAATAGATATATCAATTTAAAAATTACGGAAAATGTTTGTTCACTTTACTTCTATTCAAATTTCCTAGCAAAAGTCACTCTTGAAAACTAGGCAATGCCAAACCTAGTAACATTAACAAAGACTGTTTACTGAGACAACTGAAGTGAAAGACTCTCTTCCAGAGTGAGGAAGATTAACTAAGGTTTTCAAACCTCAATTTTAATTATAGTCCTTAAATGCTTTAACCTCCCTAGTAGTCTACAAAACACCATAGGTGATTGAAAGATAGGGTAAAGGGTGGGGGAAGGGGACCTGTTCAGAAAGTTTCTTTGAAGCAACCCCAGTGGTACCCAGATTGCAAAAACACCAAAGAGACCACTGGAAACCACAACTCTGATGCATGCATATGACAGTCTTTATTCAAGGACAACCTTGGTCCAAAAATGTCCTGATGTAACAGGACAGAAGAGTTGCTCCAAGATCGAGGAAAGGTGGCTTATAAAGGAAAAGAAAAAAATTCATGCATGGAGCAAGGGGTGGGGAGGTGTCAAATACTTAGTATTACATGAGAGTATAAAGGAATATTGGACAGAAACTAACTGGTTTATAGCAACTGGTTAAACAACAAAGAGGAAGCAAAATACAAAAAAAATTGTGCATCATGACCTGGGAAAGACTGTTGTCTTAGGTCCTGTTATTATCAGCTAGCTGCAGGTGCTGTGTCAATAGTGCTATTGTCAGGGACATTTTGTGATTTTTCTTAGACCTCAAGGTTGGGGGCCATGCCAATCTAAGGGTAAGTTAAGTTAGAATGGAGTCTTAAAAAACAAAATGGAGTTTATTCTGCTACCTCAGTCCCTTCACTCCCATCTGTGTTTTCTGGAAATCAACAGATCAATTCACAGATTAGCTCAATCCACATACAAATATATATGGATACATCAGCAGTCCAATTAGGTATAGTTGGGTAGCAAACAAGAATCAACAGTGGTGGCACTACAAATCAGAGACAGTCAGGTCTCAAAATGAGCTCTCTTCAGCAGGAGTGACACTCAGGGTCACCAAGAGAAGTTCATGGCTGCCTATCACAACACAGACACCAGACACACAACCATTGCACAGTTAGCTCTATCAGTAAGCCTAGCTCGACCTACTTCATAGTCCTTCGAATCTTATTTACACCTTCCAAACCTGCCAATCAAACCTAGTCCATGGAAATAGGAGGAAGTTGCAGGACACCACCAGAAATTTTTTGGTGCATTTCTCTCTATGGAGTACTGACAAAAGAGCTCAACTACAAAATTTGAGGTGGGCCTATACATGCATTTTGTTAGTAAAGAATCCTTCATCACATGTGCTTTCATGTGTTTACTTTAGCAGAATATCCTCTCTCCTGTGTCTGCTTCAGTGAAACATTCCTTCTGGACAAGTCTGCCTTAGTCTTTCACCTGCAACCACTTCACGAAAAAATTCCTAAATGTGTTTGCCCCAGCAAAATAACATTAAACAGAACTGACTCTCCAAAGAACCCTTAAGTTCTACTTCAAAAGAAAATGAAATATGAAATATATATGTTATTAGGAAAACAGGAAAGCAGCTAGTGGGTTGTAAACCACTTAGTATTTTGCTTCTACTGAAAGTTGTCTGTGGCAAATGAAAGCAAAGTTAGGGTATATGGTAGACAATAATTGTGTTATTTAGCTTTAGAGAGGACTCAGCCCTCCAGAAGAGAGAGATGAAGCAACGAGTTACTGATTTTCAAAGGCTTATGTTGCCATACAAACTGATGATAGAGGCATGTGTAATAAGTAAGAGAAAGTAGTTAGAAAAAATGAGTATCCTGAAATGACATTTATGATTTTGAAAATCATTGAAACAAAGATCATTAGGGGAAATATGACTGAAATATATGATGAAACATAATTTAGCTTGTTGATCATGATGATCGCAGAAAATTATTAAAGCCTCATGCCTCAGGCAGTAGCTGTGTTTGGAGGCTCAGCTATAGCCCAAGTAATTAAAGAAAATAGACATCTCTGGAGATTCCTGACAATGCTAAATGCAGATTCATCATGCAACACACATCAGTTTTAGGCATAGACACAAAGAACTTTAAATATTCTGATAGAGATATACACCCATGTATATTGCTGCCATCTTACAAGAGCTGGGAAATGGAAGCAGATTAATTTTGCATCAACTTCTGAATCAGTAATGAAAATGTGGTGCACACACACACACAATTGAAATCTATTCAGAACTAAAGAAAAATAAATTATGAAATTTGCAATAGAGAAATATTACTGATAAAACTTATACTGAGTGAAATAACGCAGCCCAGGGAGTCAAATGTCATCTTTGCTCTCCTAAGATTTTCCTGGCTTCTAAATGATTGTTGTATTTAATTTGGAATATTTGGAGAGAGCAGGAAGTTGTAAAGGGGATATGTTGGAGGGGACATGGCAGTCAGTTAAATATGAGGACATATATAAAATAAAATTCTGAACAAATGTAACAATATTTATTTATTCTTTGAGATAGTCATGATGTATTGATTTTTGATCATTATCAAGTATATTTCCTTACAGTCATTATCTCTGGATCCTAAACATATACCCTTCTAAACATCACATCCTCACATTTTTATAATTTTATATTCCACCAAGTCTAATTTGTGTTGCCTGTATTCTAGTGGATGTGAGGCCATCCAGTGGACAATAGGCAACTTACCAATAGCCGAAATTCTCAAGAAAACTAATATTCCCATACACAAGCAGTCATTAACTACTAATAGACATTTAGGTAAGGATGAAACATTGGTATCTGCCCCCATCCATTTAGACTGAGTTAATCTTGACCAAGTCTTCTAGAGTCAACTGTAGTGGGAGGTGTTAGAAAAGACAGCTGCATCTGGCTAGCTCCAGGCCTGGCCACCATTTTCCTGCTCTAACTTCCTGCACTAACAGCAACCAGGCTGACTGGGAGCACTGGCCTGGGACCCACCAGATGCAGCTGCTACCTCTGCCAGTCAGTTCCCTGGACACCATGGCTCTAAGCATGGCCCTTGGGCCAACTCTGCCACCTTCGTAGTGCTCTGGTCAATCTCAGAAAATATCCCCCATGCTTGTGGTACCCAGTAGAAATAAGACTTTTGATGCTTAAAGATTATCCAATAGACTTATATATCAGCAAATACTCAATACACAAGATACCCACATAATTAGAATTGTTAACCCATTTACCTAACCTTAGACTGCTAGAGACATGCAGATATCCAAAGCCATCTTCTCTCCTTCTCCTTCTCCTTCTCCTTCCTTCTCCTTCTCCTTCTCCTTCTCCTTCTCCTTCTCCTTCTCCTTCTCCTTCTCCTTCTAATTCTCCTTCTCCTTCTCCTTCTCCTTCTCCTTCTCCTTCTCCTTCTCCTTCTCCTTCTCCTTCTCCTTCTCCTTCTCCTTCTCCTTCTCCTTCTCCTTCTCCTTCAATCTTGTTCAAAACTCTTAGCTCAATCTACATCTTCTACTGCCAAATCATCAGCTCTAGTGTTTGTTTTACAAATTAAGGTGGGCAGAAGTTTCACAAAGTCACCTGTATACTGATTCACTACTTTGTCTGCAGCCCCTCACTGGAAAGTGGAGTTAGGATCAAAATACAAGACCAGGGTTATCCACAACAGTCAACCTCAATGGGTTTAGTGGATACTGATGGGTTTTAAATGGGTGATTCATTGTTTTATAGCTGTATATACCCTAGTCAGCTCACCAGGCTCCAAAGGATATTTCTGCACACAAAATCACATGACAGCCCTGATGAAACTCAGCTGTGGGTAACAAAAATAACAGAAAGATATGAACCTAAAGAGAGGAGTTATAGGGAGGAGGGAAGCATCAGATAGGTGGAAGGAAAACAGGAGAGAGAAATAAGTGAGCATTATTACAGGTATTATATTCATGAATCAAAAATTCAAAGAACGCATGCTAATTGTTAAAATATAAAAGAAAAGAAGCAATGAATAACCAGTCAAATTTAATTGACTCTATCTTTATAAGGAATGTTTATTAAAGATGACACAGCCCTGTACATGCCCAAGCAAACCCCATATGATCAAAGAGAAAGGCATAAAAATAAAGTTCTCTGGAAGAACTTGGTTCACACACCATATTTTTGCAGGACTGCAGACCAAACATTCCTGTGGAAGTGTGTTTTTTGTGCCACATGATGTTGAAGCTTTCCCTTTGTATCCATATCAGACTTACAGTGAGTAGAGTAGGTTCAAATAAAAAAAATCATAAATTTTAAAGTTCAGAACATTTTAATATTAACATTGATATGATATTAAATATGTGAATAAAAATCCTTTATAAGAATATAAATATGAATATTCATACAAATATAGATGTATATTCTAAAGAGTGGAGAAAGGTGACAATTATGGTGACATGGTTTCAACATTATTTATATGAGGGAAAGGAAGCTGTAGTTCTGTTTAGGCATTAAACACACCCTCATCTCTTTTTATTTCCTGCTCAACTGTGCCTGTTGAAGTCACAGATGATATTTTTCTTTATGGATACACTAATCTCTTTCAACATTTGGAACTGAGAAGGTCAGTGAAATGTCCTGAGCTGAGTGATACCTAGAAGAATCAACAGATATGGTTCTGTTTTCAAAAAGTCAAGGAAGAGGTGACTCTCCAAGCATGAGAACACTCAGTACCAGCTAACACATTGCATGATTCTTGACTAGGCTTCTTTTTTTTGACAAGCTGGACGGGACAACTTATCATCAGGCTCCCTTGCTATGTAGTTTTTGTGGAAAGTTACAGCCCATGTATGTTGATGAATACATTTGGTGTAAGAAAACACTGTTTCTCATAAATTCCACAAAAACATCAAAAAAAGGTTTCGTTTTTGAGAATGATTAAAAAGTTATGGTGAACTGCAAGTTAAAGTTTCCATAGAGGACAGGTCTTAATTACCCCACCAATGTTACCATGATACTGGCCATTGATTAAGGTCTCATGGCCTGTAGCATACATAGTCCTTGAAGACGGAGCCTTCCTACATTGATTATCCACAAACACGTGGAAAAAAGTCTGACTGACCATTCACAGGTATAGCACAGAACATAGGGACCCACAATTCACAAGGGTCACAAGACTAAGTTTATCACGTATGTGGGCTCACTCTAACTTCCCTCTAAGGAAAGAAGAACAAAAATGCCACATACACTCTACTAAACCTAAGGAACACACAAAAATCTCTACAGATATCCTGAGTTGAGAGTTTGTTTAAAAATACAAGTTTTCCAAGAATAGAAAAAATGTTGAGACATAACAATAAAGGCAGGATTTATTTTAAGTAATAAATATTAGGCACACAAAAAAATCTTTTTGGAAGGAAAGCATCTGGTAAACCAATTTTTGTGATAGAAACAGCCGAAAATAAAACACAAGCATGACCAGCCCAATATATTTGAAAATATGCTTAATGTGAAGATTAAAAAGCTAAAGAATTCTATATGGGGTCCCCTTAAAAATTGTCCAAGAATAAGATGAAAATACAAAAATCAAGAACTGAATCCAAAAAAGGAAAAGAAAATATATTCAGAAAAGAGCATTGTGAGATGAAGTGCTCTAAGAAAGTTACACCTAACCTGTTGTTGAATGACATTCTGAGGCCTGAGCCTATTACTGGACATTGGAAAACAATGATAATTGTATACATTTTTTCCCACTGACTGGGAACAAGAAAATTGTGGCTATACTCAGCTTCAAATTCTAGTGTTAAGCAACTGAAATAGAACAATATAGAAAGTGGAGCTGTCTATGGACCTTCAAAGTATAAATGATCAAACAACTCATCATGAAATGACAGATTCATGATACTGACTCATGTAAGCCCCATATGTGTTTGTGATGCCATTTTTTCTTGGAATTTTAGAGATGTAATAGGTCTCATGTTTTAGTAGCCAAAGATTGTTGCTTATTGGGTTAGATCAAGAAACTAGAGGGCAATCTTATTGTGACTTAGTATGTTAAGGATTTCAACTGTCCTTGTCAATTGAAATTTGTACATGCATATCCACAACACCATCAGTCTTTAACAACTGTAAGTAAACATAAGGAAACATATAAATGAGAGTGTTTAAGATATACTACTGATCAGAGAACTTGACCATAATTCAATTTGGATGGAAAAATACTGGCAATTTAAACAAATGTGGTACACCACTAGTCCTACCCAAATGAACAATGATACACAGATAATGTCAGCAAATAGAAAGAGATATTCATATATTGATATTCCTTACTTCAATAAATGGGCTACTCTCTTATATATGATTTTTTTCTAATTTATTTTTATTGTTGTACCATTTAGAATAGAGGCACTGGCAGCTCTTTCTTACTTCATCCTGCTGGGCCAAAAGTCCCAGTGTGGAGTAAAGGATGCAAGGTTTCCTGCTTTGTTAAGACTGAAATGACATAGTTTGGACTTCAAAGGGCCATTCTTCTGCTCCTCCTTATAAAGTCAGTGCTCTGCTTCTTCCAGCACAGACTTGGGAGAAAACTCCAGAGCCTCTTCCATTTGGGTTGTTTCCCTTTAAAACCCTTTTGGGAAATTAAAAATAAAAATAATGTAGGTTTTCTGTACTTTTTTAAAGAACAAGGAAAAAACATCCCAAGGGGGGGAGAAGATGGGAAAAAAAAGAAAAAATTTGAGGGGGAAAAAATAACCCCACCCTTTTATTTTTTTAAAATTTGGAAAAAGTCTTTTTTTCATTTTAAAAAATGTTTAAATTAAAAAAACTTTTTTTTGCCAAAAAAATTTTTGTAAATTTTTAAGGGGGGGAAAAAAAAAATTTAAAAAGGAAAATTTAGAAAATAAAAACTTAAAAATAAAAAAGAAATATTTAGGAAATTAAAATCACATTTGGGAAATTTCCCTTTTTTAATTAACAACCAAGAATTACAAGTCCAATTACAACCCAAAACAATTTTTTTTTTTGGGGGCCAGGTTAAAATTTAAAAAAAACAAGGAGGGTGTAAATAATTTAAAATTTTTAATAGTGGTTAAAAAAACCCCGGAAAATGAAAGGATGTGGGGGTTTTTAAAATTTGACATGGGGGATGGAGTTGAGAATTTCGGTTACTTTTTTTTGTTAAAAAAGCCCCCACCAAAAAAACTTAAGTTTAAAACAACAACCAAAAAGAAAAGGTTTTTTTTTTTTTTGATTGCATTTCCTTTTAACAACAAAAGTACCCGGTTTTTCCCCCGTTTTTAAAACCAACAATTTTCCCTTTCCTAAAATTTGGGTTTAAAAATTCCCCCGGGAAATACAAAACCGGGGTTAAAAACCTTTTTAGCCCCCGGGGATTTTTTTTTCTAAAATTCTTTTATGAAAAAATTTTTGAAGTCCCTTTTTACCAAATTTTTCAAATGGAATTTAGTTTTTAACCCCCCCCTTTCCAAAAGGGTTTTAGGGGAAATTTTTTTAAAGGGAACTTTAAAACTTTTTTCCTTTTACCCCCACTTTAAAAAGGAAGTGTTTAAATAAAATTTTTAAACCTATTAATTGGTATTTCAACCCCTTTTTAAACAATGAAAAATACCATTTAAAAATTTCCCAAAAATTCTTTCCCGGTTTTTCGGGAAAAGCCATTAAAAAAAGAAAAAACAAAATTTAAAAACCAAGGGCTGAAGTTTTCTTTAAAACCCAAAAAAAATTTTTCCCTAGGAAAAATGGGTTTTGGAACGTTAATAAAAAAAGGGGGAAAGCCGAAAAAACTATTTTATCAAACCGGTTCCCCAATTTACTTTTATCCCCCGGGGGCCAATTTAAAAATTTCAAAAAGGAAAATTTTTAAGGTTCACCTTTTTTTAGGGAATTCCAAAAGACCCCCTGTTTTTGGCCCCGACGGAAACCCCAAAAAGGAGGAAAACAAAGGGGGACCTTAAGGACCCCCAAACCCGGAACTTTAACCCCCCAACGGGGGAAACAACAAGCCCAAAAAGGGCCCCCCAAACGGGGGAAACGCAAGATTTAACCCCCCAACCAAGGGGGAACCCAAAAGCAGAAACCTAAAAAAGGGCCCCCCCCCCCCAAAAGGGGGCCCCCAGGGAAAAGGCCCCCCCCAAAAAAAAGGGGGGAAAAAAACTCAAGGCCCCCCCCAACAAAGGAGGGCCCAAACCCCAAAAACCAGGCCCCCCCCCCAACAAGGGGCCACCCCAGAACCAAACCCCAAGGACCCCCCCAAAGGAACCAGCAAGACCCAACCCCAAAACCCCCGGGGGACCACAGCAGAGACCCCAAGGCCCCCCCCCAACAAAGGGGGACAAAAGCAAAAACCTCAAAGGGCCCCCCCCAAAAAGGGGGAAAACAGCAAAAGACCCCAAGGCCCACCCCCCAAGGGGGGACCCAGCAGAGACCCCAAGGCCCACCCCCCCCCCAAAGGGGGACCCCCCGCAAAAAACCCCCCCAAAGGGGGAAAAACCAAAAAGGGGCCAACCCCAGGCCCCCAAAAGGCCCCCCCAAGGGGACCCAGCCCGAATTTCAAAAACCCAAAACCCCCCAAAGGGGAAAAACAAAAAACCTAAACCCCTCCCCAACAAAAGGGAAAAGCCGGGCCCAAAACCCCCAAAAAAAAGGAGGGACCACACAAAGAGTTTTCCCCCGGGCCCCCCCAAAAAGGAAAACAAACAAAACCAGGGCCTAAGGCCCACCCCCCAAGGGGGAAACACCCAAACCCTAAAAGGACCCCAAAAAGTTTTGGACCCCCTGCTTTTTTTCGGTTTTCCCACCCCAACAATTAATTACAACCCCAGAGCAAGGCCCACCCCAAAAAAACGGGATGAATTTTTGAAAAAAAGGTTCCCCCCACAAGGTTTTTCACGGGAAAAAAGGGGTCAGAAAAAGGGGTTCCCCTTTACAAGGAAAACACAATTTTTCCCCCTTTGGGTGGCCCCGGGAAAACAAAAGGGCCCTATTTTTCAAATTTTTTTGAAAAACCAACCAAGTTAAGGTAAATAATTGTCCCTGGACCCAAAATTCCCCTTTTTTAAAAATTTCTTAAAAATTTTCTAAAATAAAATTTTTTTAAAAAATCTTTACCCAAAATTTTTAAACCAACCCAAAATTTTTGGTTTAAAAAAAGCTTAGGGCGAAGGCCCAACCTTAAAACATTTAAAATTACTTTGGGGAAAATGAATTAAAAATGTTAAAAGATCAACCTTTTTTTTTTTTTTTTTTTTTTTTTTTTTTTAAAAAAAAAAAAAAAAAAAAAAAGGTTTGGGGGGGGGGGGGGGGGGGGGGGGGGGGGGGGGGGGGGGGGGGGGGGGGGGGGGGGCCCCCCCCCCCCCCCCCCCCCCCCCCCCCCCCCCCCCCCCCCCCCCCCCCCCCCCCCCCCCCCCCCCCCCCCCCCCCTTTCTCCCAAAAATTAAAAAACCAAACCCAAAAACCCAAACAAACCAAAACAAAAACCCAAACCCCCAAAAAACCCAAAAAACCCGAATTTTTTAAATATTTGGGGGGCCAAATCTAATGCTTTAAAACCCCGGGCCCAAAAAACCCCCCAACTATTTATGGTGGTGGGGGAAACAAAACAACCTTTATATTCCCAATTATTTTTTCCACAAATTTTTATTAAATTTAAATATTGATCAGAAGAATATTTTTGAGTATATTCTCAATTGTATTCCAATTTTTTATGCTATATGTTCGGGCTGAAGACCCATTTTCCTCTG
This sequence comes from Mastomys natalensis, assembly GCA_021653895.1. NCBI lineage: Eukaryota > Metazoa > Chordata > Mammalia > Rodentia > Muridae > Mastomys > Mastomys natalensis. The sequence continues at coordinate 110,021 of JAJTUV010002700.1, read as the reverse complement.
AAGATCATTTACCTTCTAGCTGGGATTCATGAATTCAAATGTATATAGAGATCTCATCCTGTTCTTTGTTCTTGTTTTGTTTCCTTTTAGCATGTTCATATTATTAGTGACTGAGATGACATGTTCTCTCTGTACCCTGCATATATTAAAGTTTTGTTTTGTTTTGTTTTTAATTTCAGAAATTGAGTATGAAGTTGGCTCCCTCACAAAGTTCTTACACTGCAAGAAAGGATCAGAACTGGAGCTTCACTACATTAATAAAATGATCAGCATGCAACTTCTGATTGTTGTCTTTCTTTCTGGGTGTCCTTCATGCTGGAATTTCAGGGCTGACAATAATTTGAGATCATCAGTATTTTCTCATATTTCTTCCTGCAATATCTTCTAGCAATTGTCCCTAAGGTACCTAATTGTCCAGGTACCTAGGACTTGGCATAAATGTTCCACTCTTTTCTATTGCCTAGTCTCTACAACATATTGGCTTTTTAAAAAAGTGTTTTCTATATTTTTAAACAACAGGCTGATAATTCTGGTAGACTATGAACATAGAACAGAAGCCCAACCTTAGCATGTGATAAGGATACTTTGAAAATGTAAAACAGGTGTGGTGAAATGATCTTGGAGAGCATGGTTTGCCTTTCTCCCAAATTAAAAACAAACAAACAAACAAACAAACAAACAAACAAAAAAACCTGATATATTGCATTCCTAATGCTAACCCCACCCCTCAAAGTGTACGTCTTTATTTGGCTACTTTCTTCTTCTGAGGCTCACTAGCAAGGTCCTGGTATCAGTGTATTTGAATCCAGCAATCAAAAGCCCACTTTGATTTACCTAATTAACATGCCAAATCATAATACTCTGCTGCATCCTCAACCATTGTAACACCGACCTCCACCATTTTCTTCTTAAAAACTGCAACAGAAGGTCGTTTACTGCTGTGATTCTGCCTGAGTCATAATGCAGACACTTTAACATTTCTTCCCAGCTTAATAAATATGTCTCTGTGAAAACAGCTGTTTGGGTGTTGCTTGTACCTAATCTAGGGTGCTAGGGCAGGCAACTATGAGCAATATGCCAGTGCAAGAGTGTTGAAGTGGTTATGTGCAAGGCCTGGGGCACAAGTGCCTCAGAAGAAGAAAGGAATGGCCAGTCTTCTTTGGGAGAAGCAGTAGACTGTTAGGCTCTAGACTTTGTTATACAGGTCTGCAGTGGATCCAGGCCATCAAAGGTAGACAGCAGGCTTTTCCAGAGTTGCTGCACCCTTGGGCATTGTCTTAGGGTTTCTATTCCTGTGCAAAACATTATGATCAGGAAGCAAGTTGGGGAGGAAAGGGTTTATTCGGGATATATTCGACATTGCTGTTTATCACAAAAGGAAGTCAGGACTGGAACTCAAGCTGGCCAGAAGCAGGTTCTGATGCAGCAGCCTTGGAGGGATGTTAATTACTGACTTGCTTCCCTTGGATTACTTCAGCTTGCTTTCTTATAGAGCCCACAAATACTAGCTCTCCCATCCTTGACCAGTAATTGAGAAAATGTCTTACAGCTAGATATCCTGGAAGCTTTTCCTCAAGGGAAGCTGTTTTTTTTTTTTTTTTTTTCAATCTCTCTCTTTTTAAAAGTGGACATTTTAATTATTTACATTTCAAATGTTATCCCGATCTTGTTTCCCCTCCACAGACACCCTATCACATCCCTTCTCACCCTCCTTCTATGAGGGTTCTCCCTATCAACCCTTTCATTCCTGCCTTATAATTCCCTACGCTGTAGAATCAAGTCTTCATAGGTTCCAGGTCCTCCCTTCCCATGAATGTCAGATAAGGCTCTCTTCTTCAACATAGGTAGGTGGAGCCATGGGTCGTCTTTAGTTGTTGCTTTAGTTCTTGGAGCTCTAGGGGTCTAGTTGCTTGATATTGTTCTTTCTATGGGGTTGCAAACCCGTTCAGCTAATTGAGGCATTTCCTTATATACTCCATCGAGGTCACATTCTCATTCTGATAGTTGGCAGCAAATATCACAATCTATATTGGTGAGGCTCTAGCAGAGCTCCTCAAAAGACAGCTATATCAGGCTATTCCCAGTAAGCACTTCTTGGCATCAGCAATATTTTCTGGGTTTGCTGCATATGGGATGGATCCCCAAGTGGAGCGATCTCTGGATGGCCTTTCTTTCAATTTCTCCTCTACTCTTTGTCTGCCTTTTTTATTTAGGCAGGAGCAATTTTAGGTTAAAGTTTTTGAGATGGGTGCATGGCCCATCACTCAATATGGTGCTTTGTCTAACTCTGGACATGATCTCCCGAGGCCTCTCTCCCCTTTGTCACTCCACCTCGAGAATTGTAAAATCTACCTAGAGAATTGTAAACCAAAATAACGTCTCTTAAGTTTCTTTGGTCAAAAAATTTTATCACAGGAATTAAAAAATAAAAAAAAATACACTCCGGGAGAATATACTGTCTATATTAGAGCACACATTGTGGATATTTACACAATGTAGAAGTTGTAAAGAAGGGAGGTTTATATTGTTTCATAGTTCTGTCTGTATTTACATATTATGATGGAAGGTGGAACATAAGTGTAATCAATGCTTGTATCACAGCGAGTGTATTCAGATGAAGACAAAAATAAAACAAAATATTAACAGATACTGTTATTGTGTTTATGACATTAAAGATTTAGCTATAGGAAAATAATTCTTGTTTTCAAAAGCTAAACTTTATGGGGTACCAATCACAAACTCTGATAAGTACCTACTCTGTATGCAATCCCCTCTCCATTTCTGAAGATATAACAAGCAGTGGAGAAGGGTACACCATAGGAAGAATGGAAGTCATGGGCTTTCCTTCATCCTTAACCTCTCACTCAGACTTCATTTATACTTGCCTTAGTTGTCTCCCCTGTAAAGTGTGAGAATGGTGGTGATTATGCCTCCTAGGAAGTTCATTTTAAAGACTCAGTATTAAGTATATTAAGTATAACTAACATTCTTTATTACAAATACCCTTCTTCTGAGAATGTATACCAAACACGAATATGCTTAGCTGAGAACAGACTATTATTTTTAGAAAGCTTCAACATTAATGAAACTATGTATTTTTTCACAGTAGGACAGTTAGAAACTATAGGTAAATGAAGATTTCTTTTTAATTCATATGTCATTGATTTTAATTAATAATTAATTATACCATAAAATGCCTAATTGATGAGCTGTTTTGTGTCTGTACTGCTCTGAAATTATTTACATGTCTTTTAATAAAGCAGGGCATGAATTTCTATCTGAAATTAATCTTCCCATCTCAGAATTATCTATTAGATAATTATTATCTATTAGATATTATCTTAGATAATATTTTATTATCTAAGTATGTATGTATGTATGTATTATTATGGCTATGTTTACAAACATATATGTAATACCCAATGAGTCCAATTAGTCTTATTCATACATACTTGGCTGTTGGCTGAACACTTGGCAATGCAACCTGTCAAGGGACTTGTTACTGGAGAAAACTGACTTTGCTTCCAATACAAGTTGATCATTGGCTGAAATTCTTCAGCTAAGTGTGGTGGCTTGTGAGCCTTTCCTCATCCAGGTTGGCTGGTGTGGTCCTATGCATGTCTGGAGCCTTTTCTGTCATATTCAGAAGATACTATTACAACAGTCCTCTCAGTATTCTGGATATTATACTCTTCCTGCCCCATAGTTATAAGAGTTGTGTTTCTAATATACATCTTGTTGAAGACATCCCATAGTCATTTATACTCTGAGTTTTCAGTATTTGAGTTTGTGATATAAGAGCCTTCATTACCTGCAAAAGGATACTTCTTTGGTGAGAGCAAGTACTATGTGGCTACAGAATATTTAGAAGGGTGTTTAATATTGTATGATTTCTGAAAAATGGTAGTAGTCGATTTTCATCTATGACATATGATTTCTTCAGCCACCAGTTCTTGGCTACATTTACACCTTTAAGCATGTGTTCCTCTTTTGCTTCCTCCTATTGAGAGGACCATATGTCCAGTCAGAAAGCATTAGATAACCCCTTTATATTAAAGCCATGATTGCACCACTGTTTTTATTCTGGAGGGCTGCTTGTGGTCATAATTCATGGAATTTAAAACTGAGTAGGACTGTTGAAAACTTTTGAAACCTAAGAGCTTTCATTACACCTTCTGATATGAGAGCTAGCCCTCAGCAAATCAGTTTCTTTATCAATACAACCTCGACCTATAAAATCCTATAAAAGTAGTATTATTTTGTCAGTAAGCAGGTCTTCTCTGAAGAATAGCTAAAATATATTACTTTTAAGGAAAACACACCCACAAACAAAGAAACAAAAATAATCCCTACTTTATTTAGTAAGTCTCTTTGTGGAGCTTAGTTGGAAATAACTTGAAGTTGGAGAGGCCAATTAAATTTTTCAGTCTGTCACATAGCAATGTATGAAAATGGAAAACATGTGAAATATAACCAGTAGATTATATTTTACTTGAAATGAAATATTTTTAAAAATTCTTTTCTGTAAGAGCTATTTATTATGTTTCATATACATCCTAATGTTTCTGAAAGATATATCAGTAGCAATAAAATGTGTGAGAAGAAATATGTAAGATATTAGCATTGGATATGTTTTATACTATATATGCTGTATTAATTTCCTCATCTAATTCTTTATTTAAGCTCTTTGACCAATGCTATGACAAGGTCAACACATGTATTGAATAATAATCAGGGATATTAATGAGGAAAATGTCAGAACACAGTGGATTGGTTTTGTGTTATTATTTGGTGCTTTGTTATCCCCCACTAATATGCAGATTTTCTGCTCCACTACAGACCATATATTTGCCAAATAAAAGACACAGAAACCTGTAGGTTTATAATAAGTTTAAATTCATTGCAGCTGGGTTGATATCTAAACTATTTTGTCTGCTTCTGTGTCAATATCACCAAGGTGTTACTTGTTATATATATGTTCCAAATGGGTTACATTTGTTCCATCAAACCTTCTCTCATAGCCGTGTGCTCACAATCCACTCTACATCATGGCTACTTCCTTTCTCCTTCTCTCATCCTCTCTCATTTGTTCCCTACCTGAAACTCCAATCTGACTTACAGTTTCAGAGGTGTATCTCATTGTTGTCATGGCAGCATGTATGGAGAGGTAGCTGAGAGTTCTACATCCATATCAGCAGGCAACAGGAGTAGAGAGAACCACTAGGCCTGGGATGGAAATCTAAAACTGAAAGTACTTCCTCAGTTACACACTTCCTACAACAAGAGCACATCTCTTAATGCCTCACAATTACCACCACTCACAAATTAATGATTAAGAATTATATAAGCCTATAGGGACCATTCTTATTTAAACCAACATGGAACCCAAAGACTATTGAGTGCAATAAAAAAAGTTCTGTGCCACACTAAATTTTTTCCCTATGGAATTTTTTCATGAAATAAAGTTCACAAGATAGGACCTGTAATGTATATGTACTAAAATTAGAAAAGATAAGAAAAAATTCTACATAAGAAAGAAAGCAATTATTTTTCTAGGAAGGGAAGCTATGATATATTTGTTTTGTGAAGAAAAGCTAAGAGGGATTTTATGCTAAATAAAATTAATAATTGTCCCACAATTTGTAGTAGTAAAATAGCAGAACCTAAACAGATATAAGAGAACCAGACATATTTATGAAGAAAGATGTTTTTTATTTTTCTTTGTTTCTTTTTTAAATTTTTTATGTAGGGTATTCCAATGGAGGCAGAAATCATTTTAACCCTTATCACTCTCCACCTAAGAAGTGATGAGACTATAAGTTGATGCTATTATGATGAAGAAAAACAGATGAATGATAATAGACAAATTATATGTGTATTAAATTTTGTAAGATTTTGGTATATTTATTCATCAGTTAAAGTGATGATTCTTAACGATAGAAAATTTTGTACATGAAAATATACTGGCTAATATAGAAAGTACTTTTTGGAAGATTGTTATTTTACAAACAAAACAACCTATAGATTTGGAAATTAAGGTGCTGTATTTCATACACACAGTGTCTTATGCTTTGTTTTCCTAAATTAAATCCTTAAGTGTATAAGTAAACTTTCCCAAGGTTGATGTACTTAAGAGATTTCAACACTTTATACCTTCATAGGGTTGCCCTTGATATTTAGTAACTTGAGTGTTGCTTCATGGTGAGCTATGATTTTCTAACTCATATGTTTTTAAAAGCTTATTTTAATGTATGCATAGAAGTGTTTACCTGAAAGTGTGTATGAATATTTCACGAATACATTTTCTGTAGAGGCCAGAAAGAGGCACCAAGTTTTCTGAAACTGAAGTTACAAGCAGTTGTATGCTGCTGTGTGGATGCTGGGAACCAAACCTGTATTCTCTACAAGCGTAGCAAATGTGCTTAACCGTCTTTGAAACTGTAATTCAACAGGGTATTACTCTTCTGATACCTTCAACATTTACATGAAATAAAGTTCTAATAAGTACTGTTGTACTCAAGTGTGTATTGAAAAAGTGCTCTAAGGCTTTGTTAATATCACAGGATATTTTTCTCCATGTTACAATTGAAAAATTAATTATGTTATTTGTGATGTCAAATTTACAGAATTTAAAGAAAATACTCTTTAATCATACTCTTTAATCACAATTCCAGAATGTGTGTGCATCTTAAGAATTTGATCTTCCACACATTATAGTATTATCAAAGGTATTTATATTCAGTTATATTGGGAGTCAGGGCAAGTAAATAATGTAGGCTTGAAAATCATTTTAGAATGACTTCAAATAATTTATCTCTTGAAATCTATCATATTACCTCCTGTTGGAATCTCTATAGGTTTAATAAAACTGTTGCTTGTATATTACATGAATATTATGTGAATATAAAGGGAGAGTATACAGTGGGTAAAAGGAAAATGATATGCAAAATCACTTTAAGAACCCAACAGAATGTAATCCATTATTTTAAAAATATTAAGAGTGTCTGTTTCTAAAATTTCTTTAAAATTATAATGAATGCTTTTGTTTTTCTAAATGTATGACAATATCAATAAAAGATTTATGAAATACATATATATGTAAAAGACATACATATATCAGTTAAAGATAATGTACAGTTATATGTATAAAATATGTATATGTATTATATATATTACATATGTATATAGCATTCATACATATATATATAATTAGTAAATACAAACTGTATGTGTCTTAGAAATAATCAACTGTGGACACAATGGTAGCTGGTTTATGGATATGGGTAGATTGAAAGGCAAAAGCATCAGTGATTTAAGGTACTGGGTGTTCATAAACTATGTCTAAGTTATTCAAATCACAGACTAAATCACTTGCATATATAGAGATGGAGTAAGAAATGGTATTCTTGTAATAGTATTGGTATTAAAAAAATAAACTATGGTCACATTATTCCAGGTGCAAATTGTGGCAAGGCCATCATTGTCTTCATACTCATTTACTGAAAGAACAAACACAAAAGGAAGTTATAGGAAAAGTTATAGTAAGATGAAGTTTCTCATCCCTTTATGGCATCTGTAAACAATGTGGATACAAGTCCGTGTCTTTTTGCATTCTCTTCTCTTGGGACATTCCTATTTGGTCCTCTTGTTTATTCTTGCCAATTACCTGCTAATTGGCCATGCTAGAGAAATGACAAATAGCATTAGAATTCATGGAAAGCTGCCTACCACTTAGCAAAGCCATAATGTGTGTGCTTTGGTTGAGGCAAAACCCGGAAAATTAAGTGTCCTGAGGACTTCATGCTATTGTGGAGTTCTGTTCTGCCTGTTGCCTTCACATCCCTCTTAATCTAAGAATTGTATGAAAGATCTAATGGGATTTAATCTCACTGGGCAAAATCTCTCCAATTCACAATGTTCGTAATTGATCTCATTCAGGTATTTTTTTCTACAGAATATTAATCAATCAATTACTTCCCTAGGAATGAACAAAGATGTAGATTGTAAACTATGACCACCACACATAAAAAATAGAATTTTTGGAAAAATAAAATTGAGAGTGAAGCTAGGTTAAGATGTATTTGCTACTGGCACAGATACAGAAAATTCTAGGTAATAACTGAAGTTTAGAAAAGCACAGTATTGTTAGTTAAATGAGGGATATTTTATATTCAGAGAACAAGAATACTGGCAGTACTGTCTGATCTGACTCTCACTGGGGCTGGACTAGTGATGAATGACTTCTTATACCCATTGATGTTCTCAGATTCTTGATATGATTTGATAAGAATTGCTGTTGAGTAAAGTAGATCTGACTGGATTCTTTTTAATATAAGAATTGTGATTCTTAGCCGTCTGGCGGTGGCGCTGCGCTCTTGTCTCCGTGCTCTGGAGTTGTCCTCTCTCGTTCTCTCCCCGGTTCGAATCCCATGCTTGTCCCACAGTTCATTGTGGCGAAAAAAAAAAAAAAAACTTAAAAAAAAAAAAAAGATTTGTGATTCTTTTACGATTATTATAAGATTACTTTCAAAGTTAAATACTGAAATAATTAGTCCCATCTTAGTATCTGTGAATTGCTGCCTGACACTTTGTTTATTTATAACAAGTTGCTTAGTTATGAATATTCAGATGTTCTTGGGAATAATTTGTTTTCTTTACCTGTGTTATGTGGTGTCATTATTTGTAAAGGTATTGAGAAAGATACTGTTTTTTACATACTCATTCACTAGAAGAAAACTAGAATGTAATTTCACATAAAATATTGTAATTTTATACTACTTGAAAGATTTTGCTGGGATGTATCAGCTATGAAAGAAAAATAAACTGTGAGGCTGGAACTTTGTTGCACCCTCCAAGTATTATGCATATATGTATATATGTATCTATATGTGTTTATATGTTTAATGTTTGTGTAAGAGTGTGTTTGAACATTGTTCCAAACACAATATATATGTATGTATATATATAAAGCATGTTTGGGTTTGTTGGAGCTTGTTCTATCCCTCAGTTGTGTATATGTATGTAAGTATGTGTATCTGTGAAATTCTTGGATCCTGCTTGTTAGAATACTGTACCATTCACTAACCAGGAATGTGTGTATATGTGTTTATGTGTGTATGTACATATGCATATGTACAAAATTCTTGGAGCTTGCTTGCTGGAGCTTTGCTTCATCTATTCTCTGTGTGAATATATATGTCTGTCCTTCTGTCTGTCCGTCTGCATGCATTCATGTATGTGTTTGTATATATGAAGTTAATGAACTATGATAGAAGACTTTAAGAAGGACATAACTCCTTCAAAGAAATACAGGAGACTATATGTAAACAAGTAGAAGCCCTTAAAGAGAAAACACAAAAATCCCTTAAAGAATTACAAGAAAACACAATCACACAAGTGAAGAATTTGAACAAAACTATTCAGGACATAAAAACTGAAGTAGAAACATTAAAAAAATCACAAAGGGAGACTACCCAGGAGATAGAAAACCTAGGAAAGAGATCAGGAGCCATGAATACAAGCATCACCAACAGAATACAAGAGATATGAGAGAGAATCTTAGTTACAGAAGATACCATAGAAAATATTGACACAACTGTCAAAGAAAAACAAAATGCAAAAACCCCCTAACCCAAAACATCCAGGAAATCCAGGAAAAAATGAGAAGACCAAACCTAAGGAAAATAGATATAGAAGAAAGTGGAAAGTGAAGATTCCTAATTTAAAGGGCCAGTAAATACGTTCAACAAAATTCTAGAATAAAACTTCCCTAACCTAAATAAAGAGATGCCTATGAACATACAAGAAGCCTACAGAACTCAAAATAGACTACTTCAGAAAAGAAATTCGCCCTGTCACATAATAAGCAAAGCACCAAATGTACAAAACAAAGAAAGAATATTAAAAGCAGTAAGGAAAAAGGTCAAGTAACATGTAAAGGCAGACCTATCAGAATTACACCAGACTTCTCACCAGAGACTATAAAAGCCAGAAGATCCTGGACAGATGTCATACAGACCCTAAGAGAACACAAATACCAGCCCAGACTACTATATCCAGCAAAACTCTCAATTACCATAGATGGAGAAACCAAGATATTCCATGACAAAACCAAATTTGCACAATATCTTGCCACAAATCCAGTCCTACAAAGGATAATAGAGGGAAACCAACACAAGGAGGGAAATTATCCCCTAGAAAAAGAAAGAAAGTAATCTTCTTCCAACAAACCCAAAAGAATATAGCCACACAAACATAATTCTACCTCTAATAACAAAAATAACAGGAAGCAACAATAACTTTTCCTTAATATCACTTAACATCAATGGACTCAATTCTCCAATAAAAAGACATAGAGTAATGGACTGGATACATAAACATGACTCAACATTTTGCTGCATACAGGAAATGCACCTCAGTGACAAAGACAGACACTACTTCAGAATAAAAGGCTGCCAAACAATTTTTCAAGCAAATGGTCCCAAGAAACAAGCTGGAGTAGCCCTTCTAATATTGAATAAAATTGACTTTCAACCAGAAGTTATCAAGAAAGATAATAATGGACACTTCATACTCATCAAAGGAAGAATCAACCAAGAATCTCAATTCTGAACATCAATGCAACAAATGCAAAGGCACCCTCATTCATAAAAGAAACTGTATTAAAGCTCAAAGCACACACTGCACCTCACACAATAATAGTGGGAGTCTTCAACATCTCACTCTCATCAATGGACAGATCATGGAAACAAAAACTAAACAGAGACACAGTAAAAGTAAAAGAAGTTATAAACCAAATGGATTTAGCAGATATTGATAGAACATTTCATCCAAAACCAAAAGAATATTCCTTCTTCTCAGCACCTCATGGCACCTTCTCCAAAACTGACCATATAATTGGTCACAAAACAGGCCTCAAAAGAAACAAGAAGATTGACATAATCCCATGCATCCTATCAGATCACCACAGGCTAAGGCTGGTCTTCAATAATGATGAAATCAATGGAGAGCTCACATACAAATGGGAACTGAACAATGCTCTACTAAATGATGACTTGATCAGGAAAGAAATAAAGTAATTAAAGACTTTTTACAATTTAATGAAATTGAGGACACATTATTCTAAAACTTGTGGGACACAATGAAAGCATTGCTAAGAAGAAAACTCATAGCTCTAAGTGCCTACAAAAAGAAACTGGAGATACCACACACGAGCAGCTTGACAGCACACCTGAAAGCTCTAGAACAAAACTAAACAAAAAAACAAAAAACAAAAAGCAAACAAACAAACAAAAAAACAAAAAGAAGCAAATGCACCCAAGAGGAGAAGACTGCAGGAAAAAAATCAAACTCAGGAATGAAATCCACCAAGTAGAAGCAAAAAGAACTGTACAAAGAATCAAAAAAAAAAAAAAAAAAAAAAAAAACAAAACAAAAAAAAAAAAAAAAAACAACCAAGAGCTGGTTCATTGAGAAAATCAATAAGATAGATAAACCCTTAACCAGGCTAAACAGAAGGCACAGACAGAGTATCCAAATTAATAATATCAGAACTAAAAGGGAGACATAATAACAGAAACGGAAGAAATTAAAAAAATCATCAGATCCTACTACAAAAGCCTATACTCAATAAAACTGGAAAATCTGGATAAAATGGACAATTTCCCAGAAAGATACCAGACACCAAATTTAAATCAGGATCAGATAAATCATCTAAATAGTCCTATAACTCCTAAAGAAATAGCAGTAATCATTAAAAGTCTTCCTACCAGTTGAAAGGATTCACGACTCCATGAGGAGAACAACAATACCAACTAACCAGAGCCCCCAGGGTCTAAACCAAAAGCCTGGGAGCGCTTAGGGAGGGACCCATGGCTCCAGCTATATATGCAAGGGTGTTATAGGTGGCAGAAGAGATCCTTGGTCCCGTGAAGGCTGGACGTCATGGAGGGTGGGATTCGAGGGTGGGGAGATGAGGTGTTGGGTGGGGTAGGTGGGGTACACCCTCATAGAAGCAGGAGGAGAGGGGATGGGATAGGGAGTTCCTGGGAGGAAGGGGGGAATGGGGTAAGGGGAGAACATCTGAAATGTAAATAAAATATCCAATAAAAAGTGTTAAAAATGTTAAAAATTAAAAAAAAAAAAAGTCTCCCTACCAAAAAAAAGTTCAGGACTAGATGGTTTTAGTGCAGAATTTTATCAGACCTTCTACGAAGACCTAATACCAACTCTCTATATACTAGTCCACAAAATAGAAACAGAAGGAACACTACCTAGTTTGTTCTTTGAAGCCACAATTTAGCTAAACCACACAAAGACCCAAAAATGAAAGAGAACTTCAGACCACTCTTCCTTATGAATATCAATGCAAAAATAATCAATAAAATTCTCACAAACAGAATCTAAGAACACATGAAAACATTCATCCACCATGATCAAGTGGGGTTTATCCCAGGAATGCAGGGATGGTCCAATATACGGAAACCCATCAACGTAATCCACTATATAAACAAACTCAAAGAAAAATACCACATGATAATCTCACTAGATGCTGAGAAAGCATTTGACAAAACTCAACACAACTTCATGGTAAAAGTCTTGGAAAGAACAGGAATCCAAGGCCCATACCTAAACATAGTAAAAGCAATATACAGCAAACCAATAGCCAACATCAAACTAAATGGAGAGAGACTTGAAGCAATCACACTAAAATCAGGACTAGACAAGGCTGCCCACTCTCTCCTTTCTATTCAATACAGTACTTGAAGTCCTGACCAGAGCAATTAGACAACAAAATGAGATCAAAGGGATAAAAATTGTAAAGGAAGAAGTCAAAATATCACTATTCGCAGATGATATGATATTATACTTAAGTGACCCCAAAACTTCTAGCAGAGAACTCCTAACCCTGATAAACAACTTCAGCAAAGTGGCTGGATATAAAATTAACTCAAACAAATCAGTAGCCTTCCTTTACTTAAAGGATAAGCAGGCTGAGAAAGAAATTAAGGAAATGACACCCTTCACAATAGTCACAAATAATATAAAATACCTTGGTGTCAATCTAATCAAGCAATTGACAGATCTTCAAGTCCCTGAAGAAAGAAATGGAAGAAGATCTCAGGAGAAAGAAATTTCTCCCATGCTCATGGATTGGCAGGATTAATATAGTAAAAATGTCCATCTAGCCAAGAACAATCTACAGAATTGATGTAATCCCCATCAAAATTCCACCTCAATTCTTCACAGAGATAGAAAGAGCAATTCTCATATTCATTTGGAATAACAAAAAACCCAGATAGCGAAAACTATTCTCAACAATAAAAGAACATCTGGGGGAATCATCATCCCTGACCTCAAGCTGTACTACAGGGCAATAGTGATAAAACCTGCATGGTATTGGTACAGAGATAGGCAAAAAGATCAGTGGAATAGAATAGAAGACCCAGAAATGAACCCACATATCTACGTCACTTAATCTTTGACAAAGGAGCTAAAACCATTCAGTGGAAAAAAGACAGCATTTTCAACAGGTGGTGCTGGTTGAACTGGAGGTCAGCATGTAGGAAAATGCAAATTGATCCATTCTTATCTCCTTGTACAAAACTCAAGTCCAAGTGGATCAAGGACCTTCCTATAAAACTGGACACACTGAAACTAATAGAAGAGAAAGTGGGGAAGATCCTCGAACACATAGGCACGGGGGGGGGGGGGAGTTCTTGAACAGGACACCAATGACTTAGGCTCTAAGATAGAGAATTGATTGCAAATCTTCTGTAAGTCAAAGGACACTCTCAATAGTACAAAATAGTCAGCCACAGATTAGGAAAAGATCTTTACCAATCCTCCATCTGATAGAGGGCTAATATCCAAAATTTACAAAGAACTCAAGAAATTAGACTTCAGAAAATCAAATAACCCTTTTAAAAATTGGGATACAGAGCTCAACAAAGAATTTTCAACTGAGGAGTATCGAATCGCTGTGAAGCACCTAAAGAAATGTTCAACATCTTTAGTGATCAAGGAAATGCAAATCAAAACAACCCTGAGATTCCACCTCACATCAGCCAGAATGGCTAAGATTAAAAACTCAGATGACAGCAGATGCTGGCAAGGATGTGGAGAGAAAGAGGAACACTCCTCCATTTTGGTGGGATTGTAAGCTTGTACAACCACTTTAGAAATCAGTCTGGTGGATCCTCAGAAAATTGGACATGATATTATCTGTGGATCCAGCAATACCACTCCTGGGTATATACTCAAAAGATGCTCCAACATATAACAAGGACACATGCTCCACTATGTTCATTGCAGTCTTATTTATAATAGCCAGAAGCTTGAAAGAACCCAGACGTCCTTCAACAGAGAAATGGATACAGAAATCATGGTACATTTACACAATGGAGCTATTAAACTCAGCTATTAAAACAATGAATTCATGAAATTCTTAGGCAAATGGATGGAACTAGAAAATATTATCTTAAGTGAGGTAACCCAATCACAAAAGAATACACATGGTAAGCATCATTGATAAGCGGATATTAGCCAAAAATCTCACAATACCCAAGATGTAAATCGCAGATCTAATAAAGCCAAAGAAAATGAAAGACCAAAGCGTGGGTGCTTCCGTCCTTATTAGAAAGAGTAACAAAATACTCACAGGAGCAAATATGAGACAATGTGTCAGGCAGAAACTGGAGGAGAGAGCATCCAGAGACTGCCCCACCTGGAGATCCCTCCCAGATGCAATCACCATATGCAGACACTGTTGTGGATGTCCGGAAGTGCATGCTGACAGGAGCCTGATACACCTGTCTCCTGAGAGGCACTGCCAGAGCCTGGCATATACAGAGGCGGATGCTCACAACTAACCATCAAACTGACCGCAAGGTTCCCAGTGGAAGAGTTATAGAGAAGACTGAAGGAGTTAAAGGGGCTTATGGCTCCATGGGAGAGCTACAATACTAACCAATCAGAGCTCCCTGGGTCTAAACAGCTAGGCTGGAAACATACATGGAGGGACCCATGTCTCTAGCTGTATTTGTTGGGGAGGATGGACTTGTTGGGCATCAGTGGGAGAGGAGGGCCTGCCCCAGTGAGGGTAAATTTGAGGGAGGGGAGGTGGGAGTAGGTAGGTTGGTGGGGGCACACCTTCATAGAAAAAGAAGGGAGGATGGGTTAAGGGGTTTCTGGGAGTGGGAAATGGGGAAAAGGGATAACATCTGAAATGAAGATAAATAAAGTACCCAATAATAAAAAATAATAAAAAGTAAAACAAACAAACAAACAAATAATGGAACTGGCTATGGCAGTTGAACATTTGAGACTCTTTTGCAGCAATTTAACATTACCCATATTCCGGAGTTCCTTATCATTGTCAAGGACTAGAGACTGTGAAACAGGCTCATGGAACTTTAAAACAATACTTTCATAAAATAAAAAAGGGGAAGATATACCCTGTACACCACAAATTTATTTAAATGGCATTCGTTTTATTTTTATTTTAAAGTTTTGTTTGTTTGTTTTTTAAAATTTGGATGCCAAGGAACTTTCTGCTGAGTGTCTACACTATTTGCATCTATTTTATTGCTAGAGCCTCAACCTGGAACTGACCTTAATACATGCATGTAATCAAAATGGTTTAAAGGCATAATGGAGGATGGGGGATGGTGTAGGGGGTTCTAGGAGGGGAAATGGGGAAAGGGGATGACATCTGTATTGTAAATAAATAAAATATCCAATAAAAACCGAAACAACTGAAAAAACAGTGGAGTTTTACTTAGTTTGCACAGCAAAATTATTGAAAACAGCCATGTGGCCTGTATGTGCTTCTAATAGAATGATGAATATAATTAAATACTGTTGATGTGCATGATGATGGGGGATGATGACATATAACTAAGATTTAACTTAATGCCTTGTTTTCCAATAAGACTATTTTTTTCTTACTTTTTGGCATATACTGATGTGAGTGCATACTAAAAATGCAAATAACACTTAACAGCATAGCATTATGATCTCATGTACCAGAGACATGCAGACTTCATTTTGAACTATAAAGGGTGTTAAAAGGTTTGGTTTCTGGCCTGAGTAAGGAGGTCCTAGAATTTCAGAAGAACATTGCTACTTTGAACAAGCAAACAACACTAATGATGCAAATCATAGTTAGGTATTGCTCCTCACATTCATAATACTTTGAGTGGTATACAAAACATAAATTTCCTATACCACCACAGAATATCTAAACGGTATTAAGACACTAAGCTATAATATCGATGTGTTTAAGACTGAGTAAGTACATATTGTGTATTCAAAATTACTGAAGTTGATGTTTCAAGAAGAATAAATTCAAGTCCTACCAGAAAAATGTATTCTTGATGACTTTGGATGCTGGCCTGGATAAGGTCTCTGAGGTATTCCCCCTTAGGTTAGGTAGCAATGGGACTTGCTGGTTTCTAAGCTGATGTGGCCAGTTCAAATGAGGGCCTTGGGTGGGTCTTGCTGGTTACCAGGCTATGGAATTTGCTTCTGCTGAGAGCCTCCATGTGGGGACAGTCCTTGGTGGTTTTCATGATGAGTGTGAAAATAAAGTTGCTGACTTCCTTGTAAGGACTGGCTTTGGTCTGTTTCTGGCTTCATTGCCAGGGGAGGCCATGTTGAGAAGTATAGTCTTGGTTGTAAGGGGTTCCTCCCCAGAATCCTGCAACAGGTGACCTGGGATTAGGGCTCTAGTTTGCACTCTCAAGTTTTGGTTTGGTACATCACAAGGTGAGATAAGATTAGTGATGTAATGCCCTTTTACATTTTATTAATAACTCATTGGCTATCACATAATTGTTTTCACTCATTTCTAAATCACCATAATAACTCCATCTTGTCTTTATAAATTTTTCATTTAATCAATATATTGATGATATCATAACTTGGATCTTGATGCTTGGAACCAAGTGTTCAGTTTTTAGACATAAAATTTCTAGGCATTGTCTTCAGGGACAAGAGAGCAAAGACATAGTATTTTCTTTTTTTTTTTTAATTAATTATTTTATTCATTTACATTTCAAATGTTATCCCCCTTCTAGGTTTTCCCAATGAAAACCCCCTATTCCATCCTCTCTGACACCTATTACTATGAGGAAGCTCACGGACCTACCCTTCCACTACCACCTCACTGCCCTAGCATTTCCCTATACCGGGGCATTGCAACTTCATAGGACCAAGGACCTCCCACACCACTGAGGTCAGATAACACTATCCTCTGCTACACTTGGAGCTGGAGACATGGGTCCCTCCATGTGTGTTCTTTTGTAAGTGGTTTAGACACTGGGAGCTCTGGAGTGTCTGGTTGGTTGCTATTGCTGTTCTCCCTGTGGGATTGCAAACCCCTTCAGATCATTTAGTCCTTCCACAAACTCCTTTATTGGGGTCCCCATGCTTAGTCAAATGGATGGCTATAAGCATCCACATCTGTATTGATCATTGGCAAAGCCTCTAAGGATACAACTATATCAGGCTCGTATCAGCAAGCACTTCTTGGTATTAGCAATAGTGTCTAGGTTTGGAGGCTGGATATTTGATGAATCCCTAGGTGGGGGTGTCTCTCCTGTACTCTTTGTCACTGGATTTCCTTCAGACAGGAGCAATTCTGGGTTAAAATTTTTGAGATAGGTGGTGGCCCCATCCCTCAACAGGGGCTGTGCCTAGCCTTTGGATATGATCTCTACAGGTTCTCTTTCCCCTTTCTTGGGTATTTCAGTTAATGTCATTCATAATGGGTCCTAGAAGGCTCTTGCTTTCCTGGCATCTGGAACTTTCTGGTAGCTATCCCAAGTTCCCCATCCCCCACTGATACACAACTCTGAATCTAATAGAAAAAAAAAAGTGGAAAAGGGCTTCAAACACATTGGCACAGGGGAAAATTGCCTGAACAGAACAACAATGGCTCAGGCTCTAAAATCAACTCTAGACAAATGTGATCTCGTAAAATTGAAATAAGACAAAGGACACTATCATCGGCACAAAATGCCATCCTACAGATTGTGAGTAATCTTTACCAATCTTCCATTTAAACAAGGGCTAATATCCAATGTATGCAAAGAACTCAAGAAGTTAGACTCCAGAGAACCAAATAACCCTATCAAAAATGGAGTACAGAGCTAAACAAAGAATTCTGAACTCAAGGATTTCAATGGCTGAGAAGCACCTAAAGAAATGTACAACATCTTTAGTCATCAGGGAAATGCAAATCAAAATGACCCTGAGATTCCACCTCATACCAGTCAGAATGGCTAAGATGAAAAGCTCAGGCGACAGCAGATGCTGGCAAGGATGTGGAGAAAGAGGAACACTCCTCCATTGCTGGTGGGCTTACAACTGGTACAACCACTCTGGAAATCTGTTTGGCTTTTCAGAAAACTGAACCTGAGGACCAAGCTATACCACTCCTGAGCATATACACAAAAGATGCTGCAACATATAACCTGAGCACATGCTCCACTATGTTCATTGCTACCTTATTTATAATAACTAGAAGCTGGAAACAACCCAGATGTCCCTCAACAGAGGAATGGATACAGAAAATTTAACAATGGAATTTAAACAATGGAATTTAAAAAATGACTTCATGAAATCCGTTGGTAAATGGATGGAACTAGAAAATATCATCCTGAGTGAGGTAACAGAATCACAAGAAAACACACATGGTATGTACTCACTGATAAGTGGCTATTAGGGAAAAAGTTCAGAATATCCACAATAAAATTCTCAAACTACATGAAGCTCAAGAAGACCAAACTGTGGATGCTTCAGTCCTACTTAGAAGGGGGAACAAAATAATCACAGGAGGTAGAGGGAAAGCAGAACTTGGGAAGGAGACAAGAGGGGGAGGAGAAAGGAGGGCAGGGTCAGGTGAGGGAGGAGATTAGGGAGATGTACAGACAGGCAGGAAATTGAATAGAGTTGTCTTTAACACAGAAAATTTTTTTTCCTGCCACATGATAGTAATTCCTCTGCAAACAGTTCCTTAATCAATACTGTTGGTATTAGAGTTTTAAATCATCTTTCTCTGTGTTGTTTCTTGCTGTACTACTAGTGGTTTTTTAGTATATTACATGACATTTTATATAACCCACCAAAAACATCATCTTTTCTTGAAGTATTTTTGATTTAAAAATTGGGTATCAGACGCTGCCACATTTATAGCCAGTAGTTTTGGTTTGCTGCCATTTACTATGTGTTTATTTTCTCATATCTGTTAATAGACAATTCACCTTATTCATCTAAAACAGAGGTTTATTAGCCTAGGCAGCTCTTATTTTCACATAACACTTGTATAATTGTCTTGTAAGTGTTCATATTAATAAAACATTGGTTTCAATTTGTGAATTGATTTGTTTAAGTAATATACAAAAGGCAAAGGAAGTGAAACTTCAAAGTCAATCTCCTTCTTGACTGTGGATAAAGGTGTCACCCACTCTACATATAATTATCTTTGCCAAGATTTGGGAATGTATTGTCAGTAGGGATTGTTCACCTTGTTTTGACTTGTCTTGTTTTGTTTTTACAAGGAGATTGGCATTGCAGGGGGTTATGATACAATTTGGCAACTCTCCCTAGATATATGGAAATCTGAGGACCTCTTGTCATTTTGGCAAGCTTGGATATAGGATATATCTTATGTGGCCCAAACATATGCTTCAGATTACTATCATAACTGTTTCCAATTCTGAGGATGCTGTATGACAGTGGTTCTCTTGTATCCTAATACTGCAAATTTCAGTACTTTTCCTCATGTTGATGTGATGCTAACCATAAGATGCTATTTCATAATTGTAATTTTGCTACTGTTATGTATAGTAATATAAGTGTCTGTGGTTTTCAATGGCCTTGAAGGAGCAATATAAATATGATATTCAAACTAAGAAATGGGTTGCATCCCACAGGTTGAGGACAGCTGCTATTTGGGCAGAGTACCAGGATATGAGTCACCCACATGCTGCCTTAACCTTTATATTAGATAGGAGCAGAGAGAAGGCCAGGCTCAACTGTGAGTGGGTATGGAAGTAACATCTTGGGGAAAAGTCATCCTTGCCCTATGTTAATTCTACTAAATATCACCCTGCTTGAGCCCTTTGCCTGACCTTTTTCATTGTCAGAAAAGTGTGAAGGAGATTAATGCATCATAAAGAAAAATATCAACTTGAACAAAAGTGATGGAAGACCTAACAGCAAGCATTATAATTTATAAACTGCTCTGTAAAGCTAGGTATAAGATAGTGAAAAGCTACCAGGTGAATTATGCATGACGAAGTTTTAGGCATACACGTGTCTTAGAATATAGATACAACAACTAGCATCCATCCAATAATATTTGATTTCCACATATTGCAAAGTGTAAAATATGTGATGCAGGTGGCCAGCCCCGGTGGGGTCTTCTTGTTGGTTCTTCTTGAGACAGAGGATGGGGAAGAGCACCAGTGGAGGATAAGACTTTATCTTATGAGGACTTTATCTTATGAGGTACAGGGATAAGACTTTGTCTTACAAGATACTGAGGATTGCTGTATAATAATAAAATGTTTACTTATCTAAGTTACCTTGCTACTGTAGCTGACCTGCTTTTTGTGATTCTCTGAGGCTAGAAACTGACATTTCTGACACTTGGCATCTCATCCTGAATCAGCAAAGGATTAAGTAAATAGCCTCTGTATTTTATCAGAAGAGAATGCATGACTCTTAACTTTTGGCCTGCTAGTCGGAAATCACAGGAAAAAAAGGAACATCTTGAGAAGTGAATATAGCTTTTATTACTAAGATGTAAATAGTCTCCCCAAGAAAGCTATCTAAGGGGAAAAGCAGAAGGATCCTAAGTGAGGGAAAGGGGAACATTTTTCTCTCAATTTTCATCTGTTTGTCCTCGGTACTTATACATTTTTTAGAATAAATGATCATGATCACATGTTAAAACGTTTGTCACAAGTTGACACAAAATATCAAATCATAAATTGAAATAGAAGTTTACAACAGAGAATGTTTACATGCAAATCCATTGGGAGTAATTATCTGGCTAAACATCCATCACCTGTCACTGCTCCACAGGTTCATAAAAGGTTGAAAGCCATAACTAAGTTATCAGTGAAGTTTTTTTATAGATAAACCCAGTCAATAATTTTATCTTCTCTCCTATCACGTATAATAAATCCTTAGTTCTTTTTTTATGACCTTTAGTTAATTGTTTTACAACCTCTTGGAATGTGCTTTGAGTAGGAGAAAGTCTAGTTACTACTGAAGAGCAATTAACTGGTGACACGTGGGAGACTGAGAGTTCTCATTGCAGTTTTGACTACCAGAAAAGGACCTAATAGCAGTTTCTCTATACAGGTTAGTTGAAGATGACTCCCAAAGTGTTTTATAGACTGGTATATTTGGACATTACAAGGCTAACAAAAAGGTGGGAAATGGAGCAACCCTTTCTCTATGGCTTGTTTTCTATGTGCTTATCCTTAAGTACTGTATTCCTGTATGCCAATATGTTCTCTATTTCTGCAGTTAAATGTATTGTTTTAAAATATTTGAGAATTTGTAGCACACGTACTGGTTTTAAATCATTTCTGGATGTTCTTTACTTATTCAAATATAAGTCCAGCTTATCTCTAGCCCGTTCACTCCTGCTGATACCAGCACACAGCTACCAGAAGACATTGGCTTCTACCAATGAAGGTTCTGCTTCCTGAAGCCAAGGGAGTGGAGGTAGCTCAGCCTATAGTAAAAAAGGCTGCATTCTACAAGAGGGTCATGAAATCAGAGAAACAGTATATGTCCTCTGCTTTAAATCTCATGAATCTTGTAACTGTACTGTCTGGGAACTCCTCAAATGCTCTTCTCCTCCCTGTCATCAGAGCCAACATCCAGCAAATAATGTCAAGTCTGATGGATTCGGCTGAACTGTGTCTATGCCATCAATGCTCTACCAAGTGAGAAGATTCAGAAGACAAAATGAAGACATTCCTAGGTCTGTGTTAGACTGGGAGTATCTCATTGACTGCATCCATAAAGAAGATTCAGAGAACAAACAAATTTATCTTATCTATTTAAGCTCCTGAGAAAGACTGTTCCACAAAGGGAAAAGCATGTCCTTGAAGGCTCCTTTCTGACGTCCCAGTTTTAAAAACATAGTATTGTTTAGGGTGTGAATAATTTTATGTGGTTCCAATTTAGTGAGATTCTCTGAAAAGAGCAGAGTAGTTGAGCTTGCAAAGATATTCTAGAGCCACATGGCCTACTGGCACCTGGAAGTTTTGTGACAGTGGAGTTAGCTGTCTTTAACTGTTCTGCTACATACAAAGAAAAAAATGCAAGGTGGCTGTATTACTACAATATATCCCCATTCTCTGAGAACCCACTTTAATCCAAACCAGCTAAGGCCTTTGGGAGAATGTGGCTGCATTGCCTCTTCACCGTTATGAGGCAATGCTTCAAAAAAGTCAGAAGGGAAATATAAAATGACTTTTGAGAAAGAACCTTGAATCCTCACACATTCCCAAATTATTTCCCCATGTTAAAAACACAAGTATGGTTAAAACACTCTCATCTAGATTAACGACTTTTGACATTTTATAAAACCAATCAGCTAGGAAACAAACATGTGATAATTATGCCTGCTGTGGCTAAGATGGCTTTCTATGAATCAAATTCCTCTTGCATCCATCAGGGTAATGGAGTGAAAAACTAGTCCTACCTGCCAGAAGCTTCAGGGCTGAAAGCAAATCATGGAAATGAGATTAAAACTGATAAATTTTCATATTCTTGATGAGGCTTAGGGAACCCAAATGACTAGAAATATTCCTGTGAAATTGTTCAACTAATCATGTATACCATCATAGACCCTGTGTCCACACTTAGAAGACATATACATATTCTCTCTCTCTCTCTCTTTCTTTCTCTCTCAGAGATATTTTAGCACTTCTGAAGCAGTCAGCAACTGCTTTGACTCTTTTTTAATTAATTTATTTTTTATTGGATATTTTATTTACATTTCAGATGTGATCCCCTTTCCTCATTCCCACCACCAATTTGACTCTTAAAGAAGGGATAACAAATGGTTCAGTCTTTAAGCTTCTGGGTCCTTGCTAACTATGTGTCTCTCCCATAGACCCCACAGTGCCTAACGCAACTAATTTAATGATTCTGCACACAGGTTGTTGTTCTCATATTTATCTCTACTTATGGTGGCTCTTATTTCCCAATCAGCAGTTCCCAAACCAAAAATCTTTCAAACTGAAACATTTGTAATGTTGCAAATATGTAGCGGAGGAATACATGGGATGTACCTATATATGAATCTGAGGAAACATTGTTATAAGAAATAAGCATTTTCCATCTCCTGTACAAATCCTTATGCATCAAACCTATGTGAGTGAATATTGCCTGTTTGTTCTGCAAGGTTATATTTGTTGCATGAAAATTAAATTCTCACCAATGTTAAGGTTAAGGCCCACTATAATCTGTTCATCATCCTTAACTCAACCATCTTGGGACTCAAGATGGATTCTTCAATTTATTTCCTAGGTATATTATATAGAGTAGTCGGTCCTCTGTCAACTAAATACTAGGGAAAAAACGGTTAACATAATCACTTACAGGACAGCCATCCTTAGAGTTCTGACGTTAATTCTCATGAGGCAAATTGATAAATGTATTTTTAAGGCTGATGTACTAAAATGTATTTAATATATTTTTCTATCAGCATAAAATGTAATGGCTCAGTGACATACTTTAAAAGCAGTTGCCAGACACAATCTGCTTGAAGGAAAATGGAAGACCAAGACTAGCAAACAGGAAGAGTTCATTCTGATAAGGAATGTACATGCAGCAGGCTCACTCTAAAGATATCTAAAGATATCTTAACTCTATCTAAATATATCTAAATATATCTAAATATATCTAAAGATATCTTAACTCTGAAATATAAGGAGCACCATGAGAGGTTTCTGAAAGTTTAATGAAGCGTGGTTATAAGTTGCATTAAGTATCATGTTCCATTTTATTAAAGTAAAGAAAGAAAATTTCTAGCATTATTATTTTTTAATTTAATCTTTCATTTATTTACATTTTTTTTTACACTCCAGACCCCATCCCCTCCCAGTACATCCTCCTAACTTTCCACATTCCAAACCTCCTCTCCTAGCCTCTGTCTCCAAGAGGATGTCCTCACCCCTCCCCCACTCTACCAGACCTCCTAACTTCCTCAGGCCTCCAGTGTCTTGAGGGTTGGGTGCATCTTCTCTGACTGAACCCAGACTTGACATTCCTCTGCTGTACATGTGTTGGAGGCCTCGTATCAGTTGGATTATGGTGCTTGGTTGGTAGTTCAGTATTTGAGGGATCTTGGGGGTCCAGGTTAAATGAGACTGCTGGTCCTCCTACAGGTTTGACCTACTCCTCAGCTTCTTCCAGTATTTCCTTAATTCAACCACAGTGGTCAGAATCTTCTGTTCATTGGTTGGATGCAAATATCTGCATCTGTTTCAGCTGCTTGTTGGGTCTTTTGGAGGAGAGTCACAATAAGTCTGTTTTTGTGAATGCTCCATAGCCTCAGTAATAGTGTCAGACCTTGGGACCTCCCCTTGAGATGGATTCCACTTTGGGCCTGTCCCTGAACCTTCTTTTCCTCAGGCTCCTCTCCAATTCCATCCCCGAAGTTCTTTCAGACAGGAACAATTATGGGTCAGAATTTTGACTATGGTTTGCAAATTCCTCCCTCATTTGATGCCCTGTCTTCCTGCTGGCAGTGGGTTCCAGAAGTTCCCCCTCCCACTGTCTAGCATTTTACCCAAGGTGCCTTCCTTTGAGTCCTTATAGTCTCTCACCGCCCTGGTTTCTGGTGAATTATGGAGTGACCCACAATCTCATATCTCCAGAGGTTGCCTGTTTCCATTTTTTCTGCTGGCCCTCAGGGCTTTATTCCTTTTCCCTCACCCAATATCAGATCAGGTTCCCCTCTTCAATCTCTGCCCTGCCCTGTCCACTTTCCCTCCTAGACCCCTCTCTACCTCAATCCTTGTGTTTACTTTCTTCTCCCTCCCAAGTGGGACTGAGGCATCCTTACTTGGGCACTTCAGCTTGTTGATCATTTTGAGTTCTATGGCCTCTATCTTGGATATTATGTACTTTTTGTGGCTAATAGTCACTTATTAGTGAGTACATACTGTGAATGTCCTTTTGGGTCTGAGTTACCTCACTCATGATGATATTTTCTAGTTCTATCCATTTGTCTGAAAATTTCAGGATGTTCTCATTCTTAATAGCTGAGTAATATTCCATTGTGTAAATGAACCACACTTTCTGTATCCACTCTTCTGTTGAGGAACATCTGGATTGTTTCTACCTTCTGACTATCACATATAAGGCCATTATGAACATAGTGGAACATGTGCCCCTGTGTGTGGTGTGGCATCTTCTGGGTGTATTCCTAAGAGTATATTGCTGGGTCTTCTGGTAGATCTACTTCCAATTTTCTGAGGAACTTCCAGATTGATTCCCAGAGTGGTTGTACCAGTTTGCAATCCCACCAGCAATGGAGGAGTGTTCCTCTTTCTCCACATCCTTAGCAACATGTGTTGTTACCTGAGGTTTTGGTCTTAGCCATTCTGATTGCTGTAAGGTGGAATCTCAGATTTGTTTTGACTTGTATTTTTCTGATCACTAAGAACTTTGAATATTTCTTTTGGTGCTTCTCAGCCATTTGAGATTCCTCTGTTGTAAATTCTCGGTTTAGTTCTTTCTATATACTATTTTTTGATTGGGTTGTTTGCTTTTTTGGTGGTTAGCTTCTTGAGTCATTATATATTTTGGATATTAGCATTCTATTAAATGTGAGGTTAGTGAAGATTTTTTTCCCAATCTGTAGGTTGCTGATTTGTCTTATTGACTATGTCCTTTGCCTTACAGAAGCTCTCCAGTTTCATGAGGTCCAATTTATCAATTAGAGCATGAGCTAACGGAGATCTGTTTAGGAAATTTCCCCCTGTGCCAATGAGTTCATTTCATATTTCCCTTATTTCCCTCAAATCTTCCTTTATCGTGTTCAAATATATGACATCTCGTTTCATTGCTACATACATATGTATATGTATGAATGTATATAAAGCACCTGTGTGCTAGAGTTTGCTTAAGTATTGGTCCAGCTTTATATCCTTTGAGATTATTTTCCGATTAGAGACAGCCAGGTCTCAAACTCAGTTCTCTTCAGCAGGAGGGACCCAGAGGGACATCAGGAGAAGTTCTTGGTTGTGCCTATCTCACCACAGACTCCAAACCCACAACAATTGCACACTAGGTCTATTGATAAGCCTAGCTAATTCTACTTCAATGTCGGTCCAGGCGTATTTGATATCCTCCAAACCTGCTAATCAACTCTAGTCCATGGAAACAGCAAGAAGCTGCAGGACACCGCATGAAGGTTTTTGTTTTGTTTTGTTTTGTTTTTAGGGGGGGGGTTGTTTTATTTTGTTTTGCTTATTTCTCTTTATAGAGTCCTGACAAAAGAGCTACAAAATTTAAGGTGGACCTATTTTGTAGATGGCACTGGTATTTTGTATTCTTAAGTTAATTCTGCTCTCCTGGGTGGGACTGTGGACAAAGAGTGAATCACATACTTAGGTGACTTGTAAACCATTCCCTAATGAATAAATGAGCCAATCCCTGGGCAACTAGGAAGGACTTGAAGTTGGAGAGGGGAAGAGAGGAAAAGGAGAGAAGAAGGGTCTTTTCAGGCTGGCATAGTGTGAGGACAAGATATAGCTACTAATGTCTCCTGGTTACCATGGCAAATTCACCAGGATTCCACAACAGAGGATTTAGATTTAATATGGCTTACAAGATTAGCATTCTAGTTTTTTCACCAAGAGATTGAGTTACCATTGTTTCTAAATTTGTGTTTTGTTTTTTTTTTTGTTTGTTTGTTTGTTTTTTGTTTTGTTTTGTTTTTCACGAGGCTGCTTAATGGGTTCCAGAGAGAAAGGAATGGTGGCAAAGCATGTTTTTGGCAGATGTTGACCACAAAAGCCAAAGGGGAATTCAAGCATGGGGTTGACATTGTAGCAACCCACCAGTGGCAACTTAGCAAGCTGAGTGGAAAGATTTTGGAGCTCTGGTGCCATGTGGCCCACTGGTACCATGTGGCCTGATGGTGCCTGGCTTAGCACAGGAACTTGCTGATCTTTTTTAATATTTCACAAGACAGACCTATATACACATGTTGTTAGTAAGGAATCCTTCATCACATGTCCTTTCCAATTGTTTGCTTTAGCAGAACATCCGCTCTCCTGTGTCTGATTCAGTGAAACATTCCTTCACAACAAGTCTGATTAGCCCTTGACCACTTCAGGAAAACATTCCTAAATGTGTTTGCCCCAGCAAAATACTATCCAACACAAGTGACTCACCAAATTATCCATAAGTTTCTACTTCAAAAGAAAATGAAATATGAAATATATTTGCTATTATGAAAACAGGAAAAATATTAGTAGGCTGTAAGCCAGAGTGTTCTAATTCCTACTGAAAGTTGTCTGTGGCAACTGAAAGCAAAGGTAAGGTATATAGTAGACAATAATTGTGTTATAAAGCTTTAGAGAAGACTCAGCCCTCCAGAAAATAGAGATGAAACAGTGAGTAACTAATTCGCAAATGATTATACTGTCATACAAACTGAAAATAGAATCATGTGTAATTGCTTGAGAATGGAGTTAGAAGAAAGGAGTATCCTGAAATCATATATTTAATTTTGAAAATTAGTGAAAAAATCATTAGGGGAAATATGACTGAATGGTATGATGGAACATAATTTGGTTTGTTGATCATAGTGAGCACAGAAAGTTCTTAAAGCTTAATGTCTCCAGCAGTAGCAGTATTTGGAGGCTCAGCTGTCACCAGAATAATCAAAGAAAATGGAAATCTCTGTGGCGATTCCTGAGAAAGCTAAATGGAGACTCATCACACAACACACCTCAAATACTTTTAGGCATTGACCCCCTATGATTTCATACTTTCTGATAGAGGTACATACCCATATATATATATTGCTTCCTTCTTACTACAGCTGGGAAATGGAAGCAGACTAAGTATGCATTAACTGCTGAATGACTAATGAAAATGTTGTGCATACAAACAATACAAATCTATTCATAACTTACGAAAAATCGAATCTCGAAATTTGCAACAGAGAAATACTACTGAGAAAAGTTATACTGAGAGAAATAATCCAGCCCAGGGATTCAAAGGCTATCTTTGTTCTCTTAAGGTGTTCATTCCTTCAAAATGATTGGCTGCATTTAAGTTGGAATATATGGAGAGGGCAGAAAGCTGGAAAGGGGGATATATTGCAGAGGAAATGGCAGTCAGATAAATAAGAGGATATATCTAGAACTGACCTTAATACATGCATGTAATTAAAATGGGATAAAAGCAAAAAGGAGGGAGGTGGGATATGGGGTTCTAGGGAGGGGAAATGGGGATAAGGGATGACATCTGAAATGTAAATAAAATATCCAATAAAATAAATAAATAAATAAAATGAAATTAGGGACAGATATAAGAGTTTTTATTTATTATTTGAGATAGTCATGATATTTTGATTTTTGATCATTATCATGACTATTCTCTTACAGTCACTGTCTCTAGAGCCTCAATATGCTTCTTTCCAAACATTATGTCCTCACATTATTATAATTTTATATTCCACTAAGTATGCTTAGTGTTGCCTGTATTCTACTGGATGTGAGGCCATCCAATGGACAATAGGCAACTTACTAGTAGCCACACTTCCCAAGAAAACTTATATCCCCACACACAAGCAGCCATCAACTGCCAATAGGCACCTGTGTAAGGATGGGACATTGGGATCTTTCCTTCTTCCATTTAGACTGGATCAATCTTGACAAAGTTTTCTGCAGGTAACCACTAAACATTCAGTGAATACTGATGGTTTTTAGGCAAGGGGGAGTCATTGCTTTTAGCTGTGTATAGCCTGGTCAGCTCACCAGATGCCAATGGATAGTTCTGCACAGTCACGTGGCTGCTCTGATGAAACGTAGTGGGTAACAAAAATAACACAAAGACATGAACCTAAGGAAGTAACTTGTAGGGAGGAGGGACATTTCAGACAGGTGGGAGGAAAATAGGAGAGAGTAATATTTGAGCATGATTAGATGCATTATATACATGAATAAAAAATTCAGAGAACACATGCAATTAGTTAAAATATAAGAGAAGAAGAAGCAATTAATAACCAGCCAAACTTAATTGGCTGTATCTATATAAGGATTGGGTATTAGGTGGCACAGCCCCAAACATGGACCAAGCAAACCTCATATGAACAAAGACAACGATATGAAGATAAATGTCCCTGAATAATTTGATTTACCTACTACATTATTCTTGTACATTCAAACAAAGAGCTCATGTGCAAGTCTGTATTCTTTGTGCTACATGACATGAAGCTTTTGCTTTTCATACATATTGAATGAATCGTAAGGAGAGTAGATTTAGGATAAAGAAATCATAAATTTTAAATCCATAACAACTTTTTATATATTTGATTTGACTTTAGAATATGTGATAGAGATAAACATACATCTAAGAATATATGTATGATTATACATACTAACATATATGCATATTCTAAAGAGGGGGTAACTTGTTCATTAGGGTCACATGGTTCAACACTATGAGGTAAAGGAAGCTATAGTTCTGGTTAAGGCATTAAACACACCTTCAGTTCTTTTATATTTTATGCTTCAGTTGTGCCTGTTGAGATCACAGATGATATTTTTCTTTAAAGATGCACTAATCTCTGCACACATTGTTGATACTGAGAAGGTCAGTGAAATGTCCTGAGCTGAGTGATATTTGGAAGAATCAAAAGTTATGTTCCTGTTTACAACAAGTCAAGGAAAAGACTGACTTTCCAGGCATGTACTAGCTAGCATATTGCATGATTCTTGACTATGGTCCTTTTCTGTGACAACCTGGACAGGAAAACATATCTTCAGGCTCCCTTGCTATGTAGTTTTTATGGAAGATACAACTCACGGTGTATTGATGAGTAGAGAGTCCTGTCTGGTGTAAGGAAACTCTGCTTCTCATAAAGTCCACAAAAACAAGAAAAACAGTTTGTTTTTAGCATAACCAAATGTTATTGTTGAACAGCAAATAAAGTTCCCTTAGAGTACAGGTCTAATTACCCCACAAATGTTACCATGACACTGCCCATTGTTTAAGAGTTAGATAGCATATAGTATTCATAGTCAATTGATGAGGGAGTCTTTCTACATGATTACCTACCATCACAGGCATAGCACAGAACCTAGTGACTTATAATGCACAAGGGTCATAAGACTAGGTTTATCAGTTATATTGCTCCCTCTAATTTCCCTCTAAGGAAGCAAAACAAAAATGCCACATACACGCTACTAAACCTAAGGAACACACAAAAAATCTCTAAAGATATCCAAAGTTGAGAATTGTTAAAAATAAAAGTATTCCAAAAAAAAAAAAAAAAAAGAATGAGAAAGAAACACTGAGACATAACAATAAAGGATAAAGGCAGGTTTTATTTTAAGTAAGAAATATTAGATACACAAGAAAATCTTTTGGAAAGAAAGCATCTGGTGAACAATTTTTGAAATAGTAATAGACAAAAATACTGAAATTGAAAACATATGCTTGACCAGCTCATATTTTGAATATGCTTAATCTGATGATAAAAGTTAAAGTGTTCTCTTTGGGTCTCTGAAAATTGTTCAAGAATAAGATGAAATACGAAAATAGAGGACTGAGTCCTACTCAAAATAAAAAGAATATATACTTAGAAAAGAGAAACTGAGATGCAGTGACATCAGAAAGTTACACATAACCTGTGGTGAACGGTATCCTGAGGCTTGAGCCTATTACTGACATTAAAAACAATGATAACTGTATGCATTTGTCCCATTGAGGAGAACACGAAGATGGAAATGATCAGATCCATAAGTCTATCCTTAAGCTACTTAAGTCAAGCAATTCACAAAATGGAGCTGTCTACGGACCTTTGAAATGAAAAATGTTTAAACAATTCATCAAGGAATTACAAATTCATGATACTGACTCATGTAAAAACCCATACATTTCATGAGGCCGGGTGTGCTGGGATGAAAGAAGTCACATATTTTACTAACCAATATTGCTGTTATTGGGTTAGTTCAAGGGAATTGTGTGCATTCTTATTGAGGCTTAACATGCTAGGGATTCCAAGTGTCCTATCATAAATGAAATTTGTATATGTATAGCCTCAACACCATCAGTCTTAACTAACTATAGTACATATAATGACACATATAAGTGATAGTGTTTAAGGTATACTCCTGATCAGAGACATTGACCATCTTTAATTGGGATATAAATCACTACTGACAATATAAACACATATGTATGGACACTAGTCCTACTCCAATGCACAGTGATACTCAGATAATATCAGCAAATAGACTGAGATATTCATATAGTGATAGTCCTTAACTTCAATATCTGGGGTACTCTCTTACACATGATTTTTTTTTTCAAATTAACTCCAATTATTGTTGTACCATTTAGAAAAAAAGACATTGGCAACCCTTCTTTACCTCATCCTGCTGGGCAAAAGTCCCAGTGTGGAGTAAAGGATGCAAGATTTCCGCTCAGTTAAGTATGAAATAACAGTATGGAATTCAAAGGTGCTATTCTTCTGCTCCTCCTTATAAAGTCAGTGCTCTGCTTCTTCCAGCACAGACTTGGGAGAAACTCCAGAGCCTCTTCCAAGATGCTGGTGGTCCTGTTCACAGTGGCCCTGCTGGCCCTGAGCTCTGCTCAGGAACCAGGTGAAGGTATGAGAGTATGGGTGTGGGTGCTGTGACTCTTCTTAAAGAACAGGAGACAACACTGCAGGGGAGGAGAGAGATAGGAAAAAGCACAGGAGTTGAGGGATGAATGAGAACACACAAAGTTTTGGTTTTTAAAAATGGATAGTCTCAGATTTGAAGACACTGTGGTAATTAAAATAGATTATTTATGCCAGAAGCCATGCTGTCCTGTTCATCAAGGAAAGATGACAGAAAAACATATCAGATCCATCTGAAGGATGGCAACTGAAGTACTAAACCTGAAATTATTATTCAGGAAAATAACATCTTCCCAATTTTTATTTTTCCATTCATTTAACATTTCAATGTATCATTATTATTTGTTTAATCATTTACTTAAATGTTTATTCATATTCCATTTCTTTGAGGAGACAGTGGGGCAGATGATAGGAGTTGGATTAGGAAGAAATCAATATTTTAAATTACAAAGCAATAGGAAAATAGATAGATGAACAAATATATGACTTACCAGTGTAAGCAGCAAGATTCTAAGTAAAATGGTGATAACCAGAAGAAAATTTTATGTTGTGACTAAGTGGTGGTTGATCCTCAGAGTAACAGTTATCAGAGATGCTGTAAATTACTGCTAGCAGGTTATTTTCCTATTAGTGCTTCAAATTCCCTCAGGAAATGACAGATTGTAGCTAAAATCTTTTGCAACTTGTAGAAGGCTAGTTGTTTCTATGAATTCACTTTTGAGTCTATGCTTTGCTTTGCTTCACATCAGCCATCTATGTACAATCTTTCCCAATATCATCAAGCAAATAACAATAAATCTTTAATCACCTTACCTGCCTTTAATAAGGAAGGTGTTTTATGATTCTACACTGTATTGTTATTTCTTGTTTTATGAGTTAATGAATGTAAGTTTCACAAAGTTTCAGACAAAAATTCTCCACTTTTGACAATAAGAAACATTAAAGGGTAGGGTAACAAATTACAATAAGCCAGAGGTCTGAATTCCCAGAAAACAGGAGAAATTTACTTTTTCTACAACACTGGTGTGGTTGCTAGGAGATGTAGCTTAGATGAGGTATGATTTTGTTTCCTATGGAAACAAGAGTTCCTCAATGTCTTCTTCCGAACCCATGTTGCCTTTATTTCAGTTGATTTCACTAGGAAAAGCACACAAACGTGTTAGTGTCTCTTTTCTTTGGGACTCCTCAAAGAAATGTATTGAGCTCATTAATTATAACTTGTGATGAAATTGTTCAGTGAAAGTATGGTCTGTGACTTTTTAAACTCTTCTTCCCATGATAATATTCCTCAACATAAGGTGCAGTCCTCTGAGCAAGCTGCTTGTATTTTACCATAAAACTCAGTGATTTGATCTGGATTCACAAAAAGCTAGTTTTTCCCAAAATATAAGCAGCAACAGAACCTCCATATGTGAACCGATTTACTTGTTTTAATTTGTCTGAGGAAACTGCTCTTGAATACTCTGGAAACTGCATAATGTGTAGGTACAAGTAATCCAAAGACAATGGTTTAAGAGGAGCTTTTCATGAATCTATGAAAACATTGCTATCTAGAAACCATTGTGTGAAAAGGTCATTGAGATAAAGGAGAACAAAATCAGATATGACTAAGCTCACCTATTATTTGCTTTTATCACTCAGAACTTCAGAACCAAAACCAGATCCTCAATCAGAGACCACCTGCTTCAGGATTCCAACCAAGACCACCTGCTAATGGGAACCAGCAAGGCCCACCCCCACAAGGAGGCCCCCAGCAGGGTCCTCCTCAAGGTCCACCCCAGCAAGGAGGACCACAGCAGGGACCTCCTCAAGGCCCACCCCCACAAGGAGGACCACAGCAAGGACGACCTCAAGGCCCACCCCCACAAGGAGGACCACAGCAGGGACCTCCTCAAGGCCCACCCCCACAAGGAGGACCACAGCAGGGACGACCTCAAGGCCCACGCCCCCAAGGAGGACCACAGCAGGGACCCCCTCAAGGCCCACCCCCACAAGGAG
The DNA here is from genome assembly GCA_021653895.1 of Mastomys natalensis. Taxonomy (NCBI): domain Eukaryota; kingdom Metazoa; phylum Chordata; class Mammalia; order Rodentia; family Muridae; genus Mastomys; species Mastomys natalensis. Next base: position 76,117 of record JAJTUV010002700.1, on the reverse strand, counting down.
GACCACAGCAGGGACCTCCTCAAGGCCCACCCCCACAAGGAGGACCACAGCAAGGACGACCTCAAGGCCCACCCCCACACAAGGAGGACCACAGCAGGGACCTCCTCAAGGCCCACCCCCACAAGGAGGACCACAGCAGGGACGACCTCAAGGCCCACGCCCCCAAGGAGGACCACAGCAGGGACCCCCTCAAGGCCCACCCCCACAAGGAGGACCACAGCAGGGACGACCTCAAGGCCCACCCCCACAAGGAGGACCACAGCAGGGACGACCTCAAGGCCCACCCCCACAAGGAGGACCACAGCAGGGACCTCCTCAAGGTCCACCCCCACAAGGAGGACCACAGCAGGGACCTCCTCAAGGCCCACCCCCACAAGGAGGACCACAGCAGGGACGACCTCAAGGCCCACCCCCACAAGGAGGACCACAGCAGGGACGACCTCAAGGCCCACCCCCACAAGGAGGACCACAGCAGGGACGACCTCAAGGCCCACCCCCACAAGGAGTACCACAGCAGGGACCACCTCAGGCTGGAAGCCAACAAGGTCCACCACAAGCTCCCCAATTGGACAGACCCCAGGGACCTCAATAAACCCGAACTCTCTGACAGGTATGACTCATATTTATCCCCTGGTGGGTGGCAGGAACAAAACTCCTCTATATTTCAGATTGTAGAAAGTAACCAACCTAAATATGCAGCAGTAGCATTGTCCTGGACCCAATATCAAATATTTTTATTAAATATTATATGATCTATTCATGAGGGAATATATATCTTTGGAGAAATATCTCCTCCAAACTTCATTTTCCACAATTATTGCAAATCTTATATTTTTCTGGTAAGAAGACTCATTTTCTTCCTAAGGTCCTTTACCTCCTTCCTCTGATTCATGTACTCAACAGAATACAGAGATCTCACCCTGTTCTTTGTTCTTGTTTTTGTTTCCTTTCAGCATTTCCTAATTGTTCATGATTCATATGTCATGTTCTCTATGTACCCTGCCTTCATTATTATTATTTTTTTTATTTCAGAAATGGAGTAAAAAAATGGCTCCCTCACATCGTTCTTCCACTGCAACAGTAGGTTCAGAACTGGAGCTTCACTATATTATTTTCACTATATTAATAAAATGATCAGCATGTAACTTCTGATTGCTGTCTTTCTTTCTTTCTGTGTATGCTTCATTCTGGAATTTCAGGGATGACAATGATCTGAGATCATCAGTATTCTCTCATGGTTTCTTCCTGCAATTTCCTCCAGCAATTGTCCATAAGCCAGGTACCTGTTATTTCCACACTTTTAAACAACAGGCTGATAATTTTGGTAGACTATGAATACAGAACAAAAATCCCAAACTTAGCATAGGCTGAGGAAACTTTGAAAGGTGTAGTTGAAGGGACACTGGCCAGCCTGATCTTGGTCAGCATGGTTTGCCCGTCTCCCCCATTCCCTTTGCCTTGATTAAAATTGTTATATTACATTCCTAATTCTAGCCCCATCTCTCAAGGTGTATTTCTTTCTTTGGCCACTTCCTTCTGAGGCTCACTATCAAGGTCCTGCTACCAACGTATTTGAGTCCAGCAATCAAAACCACACTTTGCTTTACCTTATTAATGTACCCAAACTACACCACTACACCCTAGCCCATTTTAACACAGACCTCCACCATTCTCTTCTTAAAAATTACAACTGTAGGTCTTTTACTGCTTTGTTTCTACCTGAATAGAAAGCAGACACTTTAACATTTCTTACCAGTTTAATAAAGTAACTCTGAAAACAGCTGTTTGGGTGTGGTTTGTGTCTAACCTGGGGTGCAAAGTCAGGCAGCTATGAGTGACATACCAAAGCAAGAGTGTTGAGGTTGACATGTATGTGGTTTGAGGCACCAATGCCTCAGAGGAAGGGAAGAATGGTCAAGCATCTTTGAGATAAGCAGTAGGCTGGTAGGCTCTAGACATTGGTATACTGGTCTTTAGTGGTTGCAGTCCATCCAAGATAGATAATAGGGCTTTCCAGAGATTGCTTCTCACTTGGGCTGTGTCTTAGTCACGGTGTCTATTCCTGCACAAAACATCATGACCAAGAAGCAAGTTTAGGAGGAAAGGGTTGATTCATCTTACACTTCCACTTTGCTATTCATCACCAAAGGAAGTCAGGGCTGGAACTCAAGTAGGTTAGGAAGTAAGAGCTGATGGAGAGGCCATGGAGGGATGTTACTTACTGGCTTGCATCTCCTGTGTTGTTCAGCATGCTTTCTTATAGAACCCAGAACTACAAGCCCAGGGATGGCACCAGCCACAATGGGCACCCCCACCCTTGTTCAGGAAATGCCTCACAGACAGACCTCTAGTAGGCTTTACCTCAAGGGAGGTGTTGTTGTTTTTTTAAATTGGATATTTAATTTATTTAAATTTCAAATGTTATTCCCTTTCCCTGTTTCCCTCTGGAAACCACCATCACATCCCTTCTCCCCCTGCTTCTATGAGAATGCTCCCCTACCCTTCCACCCACTCCTACTTCACAGCCCTAGCATTCCCCTACACTGGATAATCAAGTCTTCACAGGATTAAGGGCCCCTCCATTCATTGATGCCAGATAAATCCATCCTCTGCTACGTATGCAGCTGGAGCCATGTGTCCTTTTTTGTTGGTGGCTTAGTCCCTGGGATCTCTTGGGGGTCTGGTCATGTGATATTATTGTTCTTGCTATGGGGTTGCATACCTGTTTAGCCTCTTCAGTCCTTCCCTTATATCCTGCGTCGAGGTTCCTGTGCTTAGTCCAATGGTTGGCTGCATACATCCTAATTTGTACTAGTCAGGCACTGGAAGAGCCTCTCAAGAGTCAGCTGCATCAGGCTACTGTCAGCAAGCACTTCTTGGCATTAGCAATAGTGTTTGGGTTTGGTATCTGCATATGGGATGGATCACTGGGTGGGTGGGGGGGCGGTTTCTGGATGGCTTTTCTTTCAATTTCTGTTCCATTCTTTGTCAGCCTACTTTATATAGTCAGGAGCAATTCTGTGTTAAATTTTTTTTTAGATCGGTGGGTAGCTCTATCCCTCAACTTGGGGCCTTGCCTAACTCTGGACATGGTCTCTCCAGGTTCTCTCTCCTCTTTGCCACTCCACCATCATGAACTCTCTTTTTAGAATTGCAAACCAAAATAAAGTCTGTCTTAAGTTTCTTTTGCTCTGCAAATTTTATCACAAGAATTAAAAGAATAAAGAATATACTTAGGGAGAATATATTATCTATATTGGACCACATTTTGTGGCTATCAACACAATATAAAAGTTGTAAAAAATAAGGGAGATTTATAGTGACTCATAGTTATAAGCCAGTATTTAAATATTATGATGAAAGAAGGAATATGAGAGCAATCAATGCTTGTACCCCAGTGAATATCTTCAGATGAAGACAAAAAATAAAACATTAACAAACATTGTTTTATCATGTTTATTACATTAAAAAATTGAGCAATTAGAAAAATAATTCTTGTTTTTAAAAGCAAAACCTTAAGTGTGTGCAAACCACATCCTCTGATAAGTACATTCATTGTAGTTACTCATTATCCAATCCCTCTGCATTTCTGAAGATATAACAACCAGTGGAAAAGGGTACACCATAGCAAGAATGTAAGCTTTGGGCTTTGCTTCATCCTGAACCTCTGATTCAGACATCAAGTACACTTGCTTTAGTTGTATCTCTTGTAAAGTGTGAGAATGATGGTGATTACGCCTCCTAGAAAGTTCATTTTAAAGATTCAATGTTAAGTATATTAAGTATAACTAGCTTTCTTCATTGCAAATACCCTTCTTCTGAGAAAGTTTACAGAACACAAATACGCTTAGCTGAGTACAGACTATGTATTGAGAAAGCTTCAACATTAATCAAACTGTGTATTGTATCACAACAGGGCAGTAGAATCTATAGGTAAATGCATATTTCTTTTTGATTCATATAGCCTTCATTTCAATTAATTAAATAATTATATCATAAAATACCTAATTGATGAGTTGTTTTGTGCCTCTACTGCCCCCAAATTGTTAGTTTTTCTTTTAATTAAGTGAGGAATAAATTTCCATCTGAAATTAATCGTCTCAACTTAGAAAATGCTAAAAATTTTATTATCTGAGTCTTTATTATTATTATTATTATTATTATTATTATTGGTATTCTTACAAACATAAATGTAGTCCCCACTGATTTCAATTTACATCATTCATATACATTTGGGTGTTGGACTGAACACTTAACAATGGCAACATGTCAAAGAACTTGTTCCAGGAGAAAACTAACTTTCCTTCCATTACAAGCTGTTGATTGACTGGAACTCTTCAGCTGAGTATGGGGGCTTGTAAGCCTTCCCTCAGCCATGTTGTCTAATGTGGTCTTATTTAAGTCTGGATATATCTTTCCTGCTCCTGTTCTGTGATGTTCCCACAGCCATAGGTGTAAGGTTTGTACTTCTAATGTTTGGCCTGTTAAAGACACTCCATAGTCACTTATTCTCTGCATTTTCAGTATTTGAGTTTGTGATATAAGAGTCTTCATTAGCTGCAAAAGGATGCTTCTTTGGTGAGAGCAAGTAATATGTGGCTGTAGAATATTTAAAAGGCAGTTTAATATTATATTAATTAAAGAAAATGGTAGTTGATTTTCATCTATGGCGTATGATTTCTTCAGCCACCTGTTCTTGGCTACACTTACATCATTAAGCATGAAGTCCCTCTTCTGTTTCCTCCTTTGAGAATGCCAAATTCTAGTCAGAAAGCATTAGATAACCCCTCATTATTAAAGCCATGATTACACCACTGTGTTTATCCTGGAGGGCTGCTTGTGATCATAACTCAAAGGGTTTAAAACTGAGTAGGAGTGTTGAAAACTTTTGAAACCTGAGAGCTTACATTATACCTTGTGATAAGAGAACTAGCCCTCAGCAAATAAGCTTCTTTATCAATACCACCTCAACTCTCCATATCCTATAAACAAAGTGTTTCTCTTCGTCAAGCAGGTCTTCACCGATGAATATCTAAAACATGTTTCTTTTAAGAAAACACACACACACACACACACACACACACAACAAAGAAAGAAACTAAAACAATCCCTGCTTTGTTTAGTATGTCTCTGGGTGGACTTTAGTTGGATATAACTTGAAGTTTTAGAAGACAAGATTTTTTTCAATCTGTGACCTGGTAATGCATGAAAATGGAAAATATGTGAAAATATAATTGGAAGACTATTTTTATTAAAAATGAAATATTTTTAAAAATTCTTTTCTGAAAAAAATATTTATTTTGCTCATATATATACTAATATTCAGAAAAATATATCAGTACTAATAAAAAGTGTGAGAAAAATTATGCAAGATATTAGAAGTGGATATAGTTGATACCACATATGCTGGAATTATTTTCTATTCTAATACATTATATCAGCTCTTTGACCATTGCTATGACAAGGTCTATACATGTATTGAATAATAATCAGGATTATTAACAAGGAACATGTCAGAACACAGTGCATTGTTGTTTATATTATTATTTGATGCTTTTCCACCCCATCTTATACACAAATTTTCTCCTTCACTTCAGACCATATAGCTGCCAAATAAAAGAAAGAGAAACCTTTCCATTTATAATAAGTTTAAATGCACTGCCGCTGGGTGGATATCAACATTCTAAGTCATTTTGTCTGTTTCTGTGTCAATATCACCAAGGTGTTACTTGTTATGTGTTCCATCGGGGTGGTACTTGCTCCATCAGACCATCTGTCATGGCCATGTGCTCACAATGCACACTGTGCTATGGCTATTTTCTACCTCCTTCTCTCCTCCTCTTTCATTCTGATCCCTACCTGAATCTCCAATCTGCTTTACAGTTTCAGAAGTGTATTTCATTATCGTAGTAGCAGGAATCATGGCAGCATGCATGGAGAGGTAGCTGAGAGTTCTACATTCATTCACCAGGCAGCAGGAATAGAGAGAGCCACTAGGCCTAGGTTGGGAATCTGAAAATGAAAATACATCCTCAGTTACACGCTTCCTACAAGAGCACATCTCTTAATACCTCACATATACCATCACTCACAGATGAATGAGTGATATAAGTTACATAAGCCTATAGAGGCCATTCTTATTTAAACCACCATGGAACGCAGAGTCTTTTAGTGCACTAAAAATGGTTCTATGCCACACTACCTTTTTTCCTATGGAAATTTTTCATGAAATAAAGTTAAAAGATTAAACTTGTAATGGATATATAGAAACTAATAGTAGAAAAGATAAGAAAAAACCCTGCATATAACAAAAGAAAGTATCTTTCTAAGAAGGGAAGCTGTGATATATTTGTTTTGTGATCCATTTACAGGTTCGAGCCATGTACTTTGGCTGCCAACATGTTGATATTGTTAAAGAAAAGCTTTAATATGATGGGCAGGAATAAAGTTATTCCCAGGACAAAAAGGGCTAGCATGATCAAGCTATATATGCCATTTTTGAAGCCTGACCAAAGTAGAAATGCTGACCTCAGGCCATGAGTAATTTTATCTTCAGTATCTACCATATCAACCCTCAGCAGAGCAGCATTCTTGAAATTCATAAGCTCCCTGTGTATCATTAAAATATCCCAAGAGGTGTTAGAATTATGCCAAATACACTGCAAGTGTCATTAAACTTCTTGCTAATTATAATGACTACCACTGTACATTGTAGAACTAACATGAATCCAATGGTATTTGGCGTGACACCCAAGCTGGCTCCTTACCCTTAAATTCCGAACCTCTTTCCAGTAATTTGAACAGGATAAAGAGTACCAATCTGTTCTTCCAAATGCCTATCTAAATTCAACACATTAGTAACATTGTTGGCTAAATGATTAACAAAAGTAGCTGTCCTAACTTCTTGTGTCACAGCAATTGCAGAAACAGTGGTGCTAGGAATTAATGTAATTAAAGCTGTTATACCAGGAAAAACCAAGCCCACCACCCTCTTGCTTCTGCTTAAAACCTGATTCATTTCTTCCAGTACTTGCAAATATATTTTTTTTAAAAGCTTTAAGAAATGTTTGTCTGAAAGTGTGTATGAGTATACCATGAATACATTTCCTATAGAGGCCAGAAAGGGGCAGAAAATTTTCTGAAACTGGAGTTATAGACAGTTGTGTGCTGCTGTATAGATATTTGGAATCAAATTTGTATCCTCTTTAAGAGTAACGTGTGCTTAACCATCTTCAAAAACATAATTCAATGGGTTTTTAGCCTTCTGATACCTTCAGTAACTTCCAAAAATGAAGTTCTAATTAAGTATTATTGTACTCAAGTGTGTATTGAAAAAGTGCTCTAAGGCTTTTGGAATATCACAGGAATTTTTCTCCAATTTAAAAATGATAAATTATTTATGCTATTTGTGATGTCAAATTTATAGAAATAAAATAAAATGCTATTTAATCATCTCTGGTGTAGACCAAGATTTATGATATACATATCAACATTTATGATATACATATATGTATATGTATATAATATACATATATTAGTTAAAGATAATATACATGCATATGTATAAAATATGTTTAGGTAATATGCATATTATATACATATATAGTATACACACATATATATGTAATTTGTATATAGAAACTGTATCTGTCTTAGAACGTAATCAACTGTACAGTGGCAGCTGGTTTGTGGATATAGGTAGAACAAAAGGCAGAAGCATCGAAGATTTAGGGTCCATGGTGCTCATAAATTGTGTCTTAGGTACTCATAATTCCAGACTAAATCACATGAGTAAATAGAGATGGAATCAGAAATGGTGTGCTTGTAATTTTATTGGTATTATGAAGATAAACTATGGCTACATTATTTGCAGTCTTGTTACTGAGGATGCTGGCCCCAGTAAGGTTTCTGTGGTAACCTTCCTTGGACAGATAGCAATGGGAGTTGCTGGTTTCTTGGCTGAGGTGGCCAGTTCTACTGAGGGCCTCGGGTGAGTCTTGCTGGTTTCCAGGGTATGGGGTTCCTATCTGTTGCTTGTCTCCATGTGGGGTTGTTACTTGGTGTTTTAGATGAGGAATGTGACAATGAAGCTATTGACTTCCCTGTGAGGACTAGCTTTGCTGGCTTTCGAGGCTGAGGGAATTAGTCTGTTTGTGGCCTCCTTGCTAGGGTATGCCATATTGAGGAATAAACCCTTGGTTGGGAGGGGATCCTTCCAGGAATCCTGCAACATGTGGCCTGAGATTAAGGCTCTGGTTTTCAGTCTCAAGTTCTGTGTTGGCCCATCACAAGGAAAGATAAGATTATACCTTTCACTTTATAAATAACTCATTAGCTATCATGTAGTTGTTTTCACTCATTCCTCAGTCACCTTAATAATCACCCCACCTTGCCTTTATAAAATTTTCACTTAACCCATATATTTATGATACCAAACTTTGGATCTTGATGCTTGGAACTAACAGTTAAGTTCTTAGACAATAGAATGTCAAAGGACATTCTATTCTCTATTCTTGAACATGGACAAGAGAGGAATGGGATGGGATTTACTTTTTTTCTTTTTATTATTGGTTATTTTATTTATTTACTTTTCAAATGCTCTCCTTACAGGTTCTCCCAATGAAAATCCTCTATACCATTCTCCCTATCCTCTGCTTCTATGAGAAGCTCAACCACCCACACTCCTACTCCTCCCTCAACACACTGGCATTCCTCTACACTGGCCCATTGTGCATTCTCAGGATCAAGGACCTCCCCTACCATTGATATTGGGTAAAATCAACCTCTGCTACATATACAGCTGGAGTCATGAGTCCCTCTATGTGTACTCTTTGGTTGGTGATTTAGTCCCTGGGAGCTCAGGGATTCTCGTTGCTTGATATTATTGTTCTTCATATGAGGTTGCTCCTTCAGTTCTTCCCCTAACTCTTCCATTGGGGTCCCCATGCTCAGTCCAATGATCTAGGTTTGAAACCTACCCCAGTGACCCAGCAGGAGACCCCACAGAGTTTTCTGCAAGGGATAGTAGGCTCTTGCCATGCTCCTAGACTCCAGGTTCCTGACACGTGGCCACAGACCTCCATAGATTTCTGTCCTTCAGTCACGTAGAACAATGCCCCTAGCCCCTCCACAGGGAGAGGGCATGTACAGGCCATAGATCCTCAAGACAGATCTCCATATTATTTGAGATACCTAAAGGCCAGAGGGACATAGCCAATTAAACATTCCTGTCCAGACCCTCCTCCTTGCAAAAAGTATTTAACCTCAGGCCCTACCTGAGGAAACTGGGGTATAGTTTTCACCTATTTTCCAGCATGACAATAAACGTCTCAAGACCACGGACAGCTTAGTTTTCATTGAAATTCACCTTGGGGAAAGGTAGAGCAGATCTTCATCTACAGAGCCACAGTCTAACACAAACAAGCAAGGCAAGCCAGCTATGACCAAGCCAAGCGAGTCTCTGTGACCAAGAACTCTCATCCCACGGGACACAGCCTGAGCTTCTCCCCCTATCCTGTTTGGCTGTGGACCAATTCAGCCAGTATGCCCCAACTTCATTCTCGGCCCTTCCATGTCTGCCCAGCGGCACCTGGGGCCCCAAAGGCATGAGAACCAGCTGGTCCCCAGCCGCCTTTTGGCCCGGGGACCCCAAGCCAAGAGCTCTGGCCTTGTAGCATCTTGACTCTAAAACAGCGACACTAGCCTCTTTGGGGAGTAGACACAAAACCCACAATCTAACCCAACACATCAGTATGTGTATTGGTCAGGCTCTGGCAGAACTCTCAGGAGACAGCTATATCAGGCTCCTGTAACCAAGCATTTCTTGGTATCAGCAATAGTGTCTGGGTGTGGTGGCTGTGTACAGGATGCTTCCCCTGGTGGAGCAGTTTCTGGATGGTCTTTCCTTCAGTCTCTGCTCCATTCTTTGTCCCTGTATTTCCTTTATACAGGAGGAATTCTGGGTTAAAATTTTTGAGATAGTTGGGTGGCCCCATCCCTCAACCAGGGGCTGTGCCTAACCTCTGAATATGTTGTACTGATGCTCTTAGATTATTTTCAGTCCCAAAATTCCAGCCTGAAGCACACCCAGAAAGAAAGACAGCAATCAGAAGTTGCATGATGTTCATTTTATTAATGTAGTAAAGCTCCAGGTCTGATCCTGCTGCGGCAGTAGAAAATCATTGCGAGGGAGCCATCTTCTTACTCTCTGAAATAAAAAATAATGAAGGCAGGTTACAGAGAGAATATGACATGTCAATCATAAACCATAACACGCCGAAAGAACACAAAACCAAGAACAAAGAACAAGATGAGATCTGTATATCCTTATGAATTCATGAATCTTAGGAAGAAAATGGGACTTTTGTCAGAAACATGTAAGACATGCAATAATTCTGGAAAAGAACATTTGGAGGACATATTCTTCCAAAAACATATGTTCTCTCATGAATAGATCATTTAATATTTAATAGAAATATTTGATATTGGGTTTAGGATAATGTCCTTTCTACATTATTTAGATCGTTTATTTTCTATACACTGAAAAATAGAGTTTTGTTCCCTGCTATGCACCAGATGAGAAAATATGAATCATACTTGTCACAGATTTCTGGTTTACTGAGGACTCAAGTCCTGGAAATGTCCCTGTGGCCAACCCATTTGGGGGACCTTGTGGTGGGTCTTGCGGATTTCCAGCCTGAGGTAGTCTTTGTTGTGTGTCTCCTTGTGGGGGGTGAGCCTTGAGGTTTAACAGGCTAAGGGGATCCCTGCTGTGGGCCTCCTGGTGGGGGTGGACCTTGTGGGTTTCCAGGCTGAGGGGGTCTCTGCTGAGGGTCTTCTTGTGGAGGTGGGCCTTGCTGGTTCCTGTTAGCAGGTGGTCTTGGTAGGAATCCTGGAGGAGATAGTCTCTGATTGGCAGTCTGATTTAAGTTCTGAAGTTCTGAATGATTAAAGGAAATGATAGGTGAACTTAGTTATACCCAACTTTATTCTCCTTTATCTCAGTGACCTTTCCACACAGCATCTTTTCCAGGATGCTCCCATTCATTAGCACCCTTCCTTATAGTTTCATGAAAAGCTCTTGTTAGCACACAGTTTTTGGATGGCATGCAACTACACACAATATAGTTTCTAGAATATTCAGAAGCAGTTTCCTCAGACAAAAGTAAAACAAAGAAACCAACTCACACATGGCGGGTCTGTTGCCAGTTGTATTTTTGGGACACAACTGACATTTTGTGAATATAAATCAAGTCACTAAGCTTCATGTTAAAACTCAAGTCCAAATTTAACAGACCACATAGTATTAAATGAATAAATTCAGCACAGGTTATAATCTATGGGCTCAGTACAATTTTCCCTTTTTGAATATAGAGTCACAAAGAAAAGAGACACTAACATATTTGTGTAGGTTTCCTGCTGAAATCAACTGAAACAGAGGCAAGAAGGGGTTGGAGGAAGACATTGAGGAACTGTTGTTACCATAGAAGAATCAAAATAAGGACACTCTATCTAAGGTTTATTTCCTAGCAACCACTCCTGTGTAGTAGAGAGGATAAATTGCTCCTATTTTCAATGAAGCCAGAGGTCTGGCTTATTCCAGTTTATTGTCCTTCCTGATAATGGTCTGTAGTGTCAAAGTTGGAGAATTTTTGTCTGAAATTTTGTGAAACTTACTTTCATTAATTCCATTAATTCTAAAAAGGAGACATGACATTGTGGATTAGAAATAAAAGTAGAAATACAGTGCTAAATTAAAGAGAAAAAAATCACCCTCCTTGCTAACAGGCAGATAAGAAGATTGAAGATGTGTTAATGTTTGTTTGATATTATTGGAAAAGAATGTTTCCAGATGGCCATTGAGAAATAAAGCTACGGATAGACTCAAAAGTGAGGTCACAAAAGCAACTAGCATCTGGCATGTGGCAAGAGATTTTAGCCACAATTTGTCATTTCCTAAGGGAATATTTAGCCAGTGTCTGTGAAATGGCCAGCTAGCAGTAAAGGGCAGCATCCATGGTGACTCCTATACTGAGTGTCAACTACTAACTTCACTTTTGTTCCTCCCCATTATCCCTTGAATCTTGTTGGTTACACTGATAAGTCATATCTATCTATCTATCTATCTATCTATCTATCTATCTATCTATCTATCTATCATTCTATCTCTATATAATTTAAAATATTTATTTCTTCCTTATTTAATTCTTATCTTCTACTTTCATGTCTTCTCAATGAAAAGAAATATGAATAAAGATTTAAGTAAACAATTAAACAAAAATGATAATACATTGGAATATTAAATGAGTATAGAAATAAATGAAAAGTGGGAGGATATTTCTATTTCTCTGTGCAATAGTTTCAGTTTTATTACTTCATTTGCCATGATTGAAATAGCACTAACATGTGTTTCTCTCTGTCATCAGCCCTTAATATACTGTACAGCCTGGTTAGTGGCATATGTAGCCTACTTTAGCTACCAAAGTATCTTCAAAACTGAGACTATCCATTTCTCATGTCCTATCCTCTGTCCCATCTATCTTCTCTCCTACAGTGTTGTCTCCTTTTAGTCACAGCACCCACACGCATATTCTCATACTTCACCTGGTTCCTGAGCAGAGCTCAGGGACACCAAAACCACTGTGAACAGGATCTTCAAAGAGACTCTGTAGTTTTTCCCAAGTCTGTGCTAAGAAGCAAGGTTCTGCCTTTATAAAGAGGAACAGAAGAACGGAACCTTTGAATTCCATACTGTTTTTTCATACTAAACGAAGCAAGAAATCTTGCATCCCTGACTTCACACTGGGACTTTTGCCCAGAAAGATGAGTTAAGGAAGAGTTGCCAATGTCTCCTTTCTAAATGGTACACAATGATTAGAGTAAATTTGAAAGCAATCATTTGCAAGAGTATAGCCCAGATATTGAAGGTATAGAGCTATCATTATATGAATATCTCATTCTAAGTAATGAGACTGTCTGTATAGCACTCTGTGTTGGGAGTAGAAGTAGTGTGGTCCCAAATATGTTTATATTGTCAGCAATGAATTACTGCCAAATTTAAGGTGGTTAATGTCTCTGGTCAGTAGGATAGCTTATACTCTATCACTTATATGTGCCCTTATATGTACTATAGTTAATTAAGACTGATGATGTTGAGGCTATTCATAAACAAATTTGAATGGTGACACCACACTTCGATTCCCTAGCATCCTAAGCTTCAACAAGTCTGTCTACTATTCTCTTGCCCTAACCCAGTAACAATAACATTGGCTGGTAAAACATTTGGCCTAATACAACACTAAAATCCCTGTAAAACATGTGGCCTATACATCACTAAAATCCTCTCAACCCAAAGGCAATTTATCTGTGTCAGTATCATGAATCTATAATTCCTTGATGAGTCCTTTGACCATTATACATTTCAAAGGTCCATAGACAGCTCCACTTTCTTTTTTTTATTTTTATTTAAATCACATTGTAATTTACTTATTTACACAGAGGTTATAAACACAAAAAGGCAGGATGTGGGAAAGGAATGGCACCAGAGCATAGGTGTTCAGGGAGAGTACAGATACCTTTCAGAACAGGGTATCAGCTGGGTGTAGGTTCAGGGGACAGGTCACTATGACTCTGCCTATGATTCACTTGTCCTTATCTAAGTTGGTACTGTCCACCCAGGCTGCCTACTTGTAAGACCTATGACTACTCGGGCTGATAAATTTCCACAGTAGCTGCCTGTTTACAATAGCTTATAGTCTTCTGTTTCAGTGTTTTAATCATTCTATTTAAGTTGCTTAAGGCTAGAATTATGGAGTTGAACCTGGAAGCAATCTTTTTATTCTCCTCAGTGTATAAACTGCATACATTGTTTTCAATGTCAGTAATAGGCTCTGTCCTCAGGGTGACATTCAACATGGTTTATGTGCAATTTTCTGATAACACTTTATTTCAAGATTCTCTTTCTGAATATATTTTCTTTTTATTAGCACCCAGTTGTCTGTATTTGTATTTCATCTTATTCTTGGACAATTTTCATGCATTTGAAGAGAATTCTTTTACTTTTGTGTTCAGATTAAGTATATATAAAATATGTACTTGTCAAGCATATGCTTTACTTTTCATTATATATGTTTCAATTTTTATTTCAAAACTTGGTGACCAGATGGTCTATTTCCAAAAGATTTTCTTGTGTGTGTAACATATTTTACTTAAAAAAAAAAAAACCCTGCCTTCATTGTTATGTCTCAAATTTCTCATTCTTTTCTTAGAATTCTTAGTTTTTGACCATCTCTCAATTAGATATCTCTGTAGAATTTATTTATGTGTTCTGTTCATTTATAACACAGTGTATAGTAGTTTAGTCATTCCTTATTGGAGGAAATGCAGAAAGAGCCACAGAACTGGGAAACCTAAATCTGAGCCCCTTGAGCTTTGTAGTCCACTACGTTCAGTGCTATTCATGTGAATGTCTGTCAGGCCTTTTACACTTGGATGTAGACAATCATGTAGAACGTCTCCCTCATCAATGGGCTATCTATTCGGCATGCTATGCGAACCTTACTGGATGGTTACATGGTTACATTTCTAGGATAATTATACTTGTATTCTAGAGGCACTTTATTTGCAGTTGACCAAACTTTTTTTGGTTATGCTAAAAGCAAACTGATTTTCCTGTTTTCACTGAATTTATGAGGAGTAGAGTTTTCTTATTCCTGACAGATTTCTCTCTTCATCAACTCACCACAGCTTTTAACTTCCATGAAAACTACATAGCAAGAGAGCCTAAAGATATGTTGTCCTGTTCAGGTTATCAGAGAAAAGGAGCATAGTCGAGAATCATGACATGTGCTAGCTGCTTTTGAGTGGTGAGTTTTGTTGCTAAAAGTCAGCCTTGTCCATGACTTGTTGAATCTGGGATCACAGGGCTTGATTCTTCCAAATATTGCTTATCTCGGGACATTTCCCTGACCTTCCAGCATCAGCCATATGTGAAATAGATTAGTGTATCATTAAAGAAATATATAATCTGTAACCTCATCAGGCACAACTGAGTCTGAAAATATAAAAGAGCTTAAGGTGTGATTAATGCCTTCAGTAGAACAATAGCAAAATTTAGCTCATATAAAAAATGTTGAACCATGTAACATGACCTTAAAGAATACCTGACCCCCTCTCTTGGTCTCTTTAGAATTTGAATATATATATATATGTATATGTATATGATGTATATGTATATGTATAAACAAATTCATGACAAATATATTTAAAGGTTTATGAACTTAGAATGTATGATTTCTTCATCCTAAATCTACTCTCCTTCATATTAGTTCAATATGAATGCCAATGAATAGCAGAAACACACCATGAGTGAAACATGAAACACATTTGCACACAAGGTTTTTGTCTGCAAGTCTAAGAATAATGAATTATATATACACAATTTCTCAGGGACTTTTCTCTTCATGTCTTATTATTTCCCATTATAGGGTTTGCTTGGTGCATATATAGGGCTGTGTCATGCCACTTTCTTATCAAGATACAGTCAATTGGATGGGGCTGCTTAATAATAGCTTCTTTTATTTTATATTTTAACTAACTACATGATTGTCTGATATTTTGATTCATGTATATAATGCCTCTGATAATACTCACTTATTATTCTCTCCTATTTTCTCCCACCACTGTGAAGTCTCCCTCCAACCTACAAGTCCCTTCCTTAGGTTAATATCTTTAGGCTATCTTTTGTTACACTGTGAGTTTCATCATAACTTTTATGTGACTGTATATGCAGAACTATTCATTGAAGCTGGGTGAGATAAGCTGTATACAACTAAAAGCAATAACTCTCCCTTGTCTAAAATTCATCAATATCCATCAAACCCATAGCAGCTGTCATTATCTGCAGAAGACTTGCACAAGGTTGACCTAGTCAAAATGAATGGGGAAGGTCACAATGCACCATCCTTAGTTGAGTGTCTATTGGCAGTTGATGCATGCTTGTGTGTGTAGATTAGTTTTCTTGGGAAGTGTGGCTACTGGTAAGTTGCCTATTACTCAGTTGATGACCTCACATCCACTAGAATACAGACAACACCAACTGGATTTAGGGGAATATAAAATTACAGTAATGCGGTGACATGAAAAGGGACATGTTGAGGATCTGGAGATAGTGACTCCAAGGAAGTAGTCATGGAAATGTTCATTATAGATCAATATATTCATAAACATCTCAATAAATAAATAAAAATATTACATCTATGCCCAATTTAATTTTATATATGTCCTTTTATTTAGTCACCTGCCATATACCTCTCCAATATATCCCTTTTCCAGCTTCCTGCTCTCTCCATATATCCAGCTTAAATCAACAATCATTTTGAGACTGTGAATCACATAAGTGAGCAAATATGGAACTTGACTCCATGGGCTGTGTTATTTCAGTAAGTATGACTTTTATCAGTTGTATTTCTCTATTGCAAATTTCATAATTTTATTTTTCTTTAGGTCTGAATAGATTTCTATTATGCATATGCACCATATTTTCATTACTCATTGAGCAGTTGATGTACACTTAGTCTACTTTCATTTCCTAGCTCTTGTAAGATGACAGCAATGGACATGGATGTGTATCTCTATCACAGGTATAAAGTCCTTTGTGTCTATGCCCAAAAGTTTATTAGGTGTGTTGCATGATGAGTCTATTTTCATGTGTGTGTTTGTGTGTGTGTGTGTGTGTATAGTACATATGTATAATGATTGTACATACATATGTATATATAATGTGCACACAAACATACACACACACACAAACACACACATATGCTTTACAAAGTCTGGTAAAATAGAAAATATTTGGACTCTTTCTTCTTCACAACCACCTTTGTATGAATATGATGGGGATGATGATGGGGATCACAATAATTTTGATGTTATATCTTTCACTTCTTCCATCAGATCACTGATCCTCAGAACAAAGCTTTCATAAAGGTTGTCCATGGTATCAGTAGCTGCAGTTCCCAGGATCTACATAATTTCTAGTGTCATTCACTATTTACTTGATAATTAGCTGCAAATTGTTTGTTCATAAACTGAAGGAAAATAAAATACATGTATTAAACAAAGTATTTATAAGTAATTTATAAGCAATTTACATCTAATTTATTGTTCTAGTCTCTTTGCAAATGACTGCTTGACAAAGAGCAACCAACAGCATCCAACCAGCAACCTGCCAAGCACCTGGTCCCAAGTGGTGCTCTAGCATTTACATATCCTCTGAAGATTCCCCAGAATTCCAAAGGTCACACACACTTTCAAAAGCCATCTGCAGTTGTCATACTCCAGCACAAGGCAAATCATAGTCATCTGTTGTGAAATATCTGGAGCAGCCTCATGTCCCATACATGGGATTAAAATGAAAACTCATATGATTTCTATGAGTTTTTTCCCAAGAAACCAAAATTTCTTTCACAGGAGACTTACTGGATTTTTGGCCAGAATAATCTAGTGTTTTTGAATGAATCAGGCTGACACTTCTAAGACAAATGGATAAAGCTCTTGTTTGAAGGCAGATGTGTTATAATCCCCATTTAGAGGCTGCTATAATCCTGGGGGGAGAAAAATTGCAGAAGGAGAGACATAGAGACCTTGATTCTATGGACTGATGTTGTGAATAGTACTTAAGAAGGCATGTGGGTGCACATTCTAGAAATGGTCAACCAGAAAGAGTAGCAGGGAACTGCTGAAGTACAACATGGTACAAACAAACAAACAAACAACAACTGCAACAAACCCTCGAATCTTGCACTGTAGGGGAAATTGAATGTCATTACCAGGGAAGGGCTTGAGAGGTTTTCAAAGGCTGTATTTTCCACCTTATCATTTTTGTTCCTATTTTGAACCAATAATATAAAAGCCTCAGAATAGGACGATGATTAGAAGTACAATTCTTTAAAATTCTTTTACAAAAATTAAGAATCTGTTTATCTTTAATGGAAGCTGACTTGCATTCTGTTTTTTTCTTTATTTGAATCATTTAAAAACATAGAACTATTTTGTACCAGTATAAGACAGTCATTTTGCAAATATTGTATTTTATTAGCTATTAGAACATTTGTAAAACAGTCTATGTCACCCTCATTATACAACTTTTAAAAAATCGTAATTTTTAAACTAGGAAACATAAAGATGCTTTCAATATAGATGTGGCAATTGGATTTGAAAGAAAATATCTATACAGTGTCTAATCATATAATAACCTCTCACAGGATTCCAAGCTGGGTGATAAAAAACAAGCACACAGCTGTTTTATATAAGTACATATAGACACATGGGTATGTAACAATGAAAAAAGAAGTCACAAGTTTAAACATGAGAAAGGAGGATTTGGAGGGAGTAAAGAGAAATGAGAAATGATCTGGTTTTAATCTCAAAATGAGAGAAATGATTTTTAAAAATTCCTTTCCATACTTCAATAAAATGAAACATGAAGGCTAGTTGTATAATCATTTCTCATTATGGGTCCAGATACTGCTCAGGGTGTTCCTTATATTTCTAACAGTAGATACATCTTTAGAGCAAGCATTCTGAGTATAATAAATACTTTCTGTTTAAGAACCAGCACTTCCTAGCCATGCATTTTTTAAAAAAATTATTTTACTTATTTGCATCACAAATATTGCTCTGTTGCCAGTCCCATTCCCAGAGTTCCCCATCCTGTCCCTCTCCCATTCTCTCTGAGAGGGTGTGTCCCCCGTCATCTCCTTCTCTAGGGTGTCAAGTCTCTACAGGACTAGGCTCATCCTCTTATACTGTGGCTAGACAAGGCATACTGTCTGCTGCTACAGATATGCCAGGGGTCTCAGACCAGCCTGTCCAAGTTCTTTGATTGGTGGCTTGGTCTCTTAGGTCCCACACACCTATAGACACTTGATCTTTTACGAAGAAGCCAAAACCACACAGTGGAAAAAAGAAAGCATCTTCAAAAAATGATGCTGGTATAGCTTGTGGTTTGCATGTAGAAGACTGAACACTGATCCATATTTATCTCCCTGCACAAGTTTATGTCCACGAGCATACATTTTTCTTCAAGCAGATTTTTTTTTCTGGCACCTGATTTTTAAGAATGTCGGTGAGCCCACTTCATTTTATGCTAAATGGAAAACATTTTAAAAACTCAGGTCTTAAAAACTTGCTTATAAATTTGCATCAAAAAGTAGTTTTGATAAGGTTAAAATGGACTTACTCTACATGGTTATGTTAGGTGTTTTTCCTAGTATTTATGTGATACAGGATCTACTAGTCTCTCTAGTGTATCTAGGAAACAAGTTGAAGCACCAATCTGGAGTCCCACGATGGGTTTGTTAATGAGACTTTAGAGTGATTACAGTTGGCCATAACTCTGTACTAATAAGATCTTTCCAGTGTTAAAATATTCAGGAAAAACATTGGTACAAATTGGTTTTCACAAGACAAATACAACCTGATGTAGATACAGTGATGTTCACTCACTATGTTTGATGTAAATGCACGCACCATAAATTGGAAAAAAATTCTTACTTATTATACAAAGGCTTCTCCAGCATCATAAATGTGCAAATCCCATCTATTTTTCCATTAAAAACAACTTAGGCTGCCCAGGAAATGTTGCCAGAAAGGCAGCTTTTTGGCCTAAGAAATACACATCAGGAACTTGGGGCTTATATAAGCAGAGTTGAATATGAGAACAACAGCCTGTGTATAGAATCATTAAAATAGTGTTTATGCACTCTGGAGTCTATGGGAGTTCTACAGAATTATCAAAAGCCACAGATGTTTAAATTTTGTACCAATTGTGATGCCTTCCTTAGGAGTCAAAGCATTGGTGTGTGTGTGTGTGTGTGTGTGTGTGTGTCCAAGCATGGCTAGAGGGTCTGTGATGGTGAACAAGGCTGGAAAATCAACTTCACAGAAATATTTTCAGTCACTCAGGTTAGCTGGGTCTCATCAGGTACATGAGAACTAGTCATTTCCATCACCTTTTTAGGGCTTATTTCCAGCCTAGAAGACCCTGGCAACTAGGCTGTTTTTCTTTCCATTGGTTTGAAGAAGACAAGAGGAGTTTTTTGATTTATATAAAGCTGTCTGAGCCATAACAGGAATACTAGTTTTATCCCTAGCTGATTGTTCTGTAAAAGCCCAAAAATCATTATTCTAGATGAAAGAGTTTTGACCATACTTGTATTCTAACAAGGACAAATAGTTTGAGAAATGTGTGAGAACTAGAGTTCACTTCTCAAAGGATATGTTATATTTTCCCTCCTGGCTTCTTCAAGGAATTGCCTCATAATGGTGAAGACACAAAGGAGCAATATTCTGCTAAATGTCTCAGTTTGTTTGGTCTAAAGCAGGCTCTTTGAGAATGGGGTATGTTGCAGTAACAGAGTCATCTTGCATAGTTTTCTTTGTAGGCAACTATCTCTCAGTTAGAGCCAGCAATCTCCACTGTCACAAAACCTCCATGTGCCAATAGTTCATGTGGCTCCAGAATATCTTTGTCAGCTCAACTATTCTGCTCTTTTCAGAGAAGTCACTAAATTGGAATCACATGAAATTATTCACACCCCATTCAATACTATGTTTTTAAAACTAGGACCTCACAAAAGGGTCTTCAAGGAAACATTTTTCTCTTGGTGGAAAAGACGTTGTCAAGAGCTTAAATAGATAAAAATTAATGTGATTGCTTTTTGAATCTTTAAGGATGCAGTTATTGAGATACTCCCAGTGCAACACAGTTCCCAGGAATATCTCCATTTTGTCTTTTGAAACTTCTCAGTTGGTAGATCATTGATGGCATGCACACAGCTCAAGTAGAGTCCATCAGACTGAAGATTATTTTCTGGATGCTGGTTCTGAGGAGAGGGAGTAGAAGAGCATTTGAGGAGTTCCCAGGCAATACAGTTACAGAATTCAGATGATTTGCAAGCAGAGGACACATAGTGTTTCTCTTTTTCTTGGCCCTTGGGCAGAATGAAGTCTTCTTCATTCTGAGCTATATGTACTCCCTTGGCTCCAGGAAACAGAACCTTCATTGGCAGAGGCCAATGTGATCTGTGTGCTGTGTGCTGGTATTAGCATGATTGAAAGGGATAGAGATAAGCTGAACCTGTATTTATATAAGTAAAGAACACACAGAAATATCATAAAACCAATACTTGTGCTCCAAATTCTCAAATTGGTTAAAACAATAAATTTAACAACAGAAATGGAGAACAAGTCAGCCCACAGGAAAACAGTACTGAAGGATATGCACACAGAAAAGTATTTATTCACTGGGAGACGTAGAGAAGAGGCTGCTCCAATTTCCACCTTTTTGTTGGCCATGTAATCTCCCAATCTGCTAGTCTTGAAAATATTTTGGGAATCAACCTCACCTAATATGAACTAAATAATTCACATATTTCACAACTTTCAATATGTGGAAAGTAAATACTATTGAATGCATGAAAGGTGTTCTATCTGTATTCTAAGAAAAGTAGATACCTAGGGGCTTCATCATGCATAATTTACCTGGTAGCTTGGCACTCTCTTACTCCTGGCTTTACAGAGCTCTTTACAAATGATAATGTTTCCTGTTAGTTCTTCTATCATCTTTGTTCAAGGTGATATTTTTCTTTGTGATGCATTAATTTCTTTCACACGTTTCTGACAATAAAGAAGGTCATACAAAGGGAACAATCAGGGTGATATTTAGTAGAATTAACATTGAGCAAGGATGATTTTTCCCCAAGATGTTGCTTCCATATCTACTCACAGGTGAGCAT
Organism: Mastomys natalensis; assembly: GCA_021653895.1. Lineage (NCBI taxonomy): Eukaryota > Metazoa > Chordata > Mammalia > Rodentia > Muridae > Mastomys > Mastomys natalensis. Next base: position 54,320 of record JAJTUV010002700.1, on the reverse strand, counting down.
AGCTCTCCCTCTGCTCCTTCTATCTTATATGAAGGTTAAGTCAGCGTGTGGTTAATTCATATCCTGGTAATCTGCCCATAAAGTAACAGTTCTCAACCTGTGGGTTGCAACAGGTTTCTAACCAGGATAGACTATTTTAGACCTGAACTTACCTCAGTGATTATAGTGTTTGCCTTCTGATCATAAGAAACCTAGTTCTGATCCTTCAGAAGTCCCAGAAGCATGAGAACCCAAGATGTGATTCCTCCAAACCCAAGGAAAATGTCAGATGACACAACACACGGCTAAAATACCATAATGTTGAGATAAGAGATAGAGATATCTGAATCTCTAGAGACCTGCAAGCCAAATACCTTCTTAGCATGGCAATTATAGGCCAATGAAATACCTATTCGCAAGTAAAAGCTGAAAGGATGCATCTGAGGACTAACAGCCAAGTTGTCCTCTTTGCAGCTTAACAAATATGCACATGTGCATGCAAACAAACACACACACACACACACACACACACATACAAAGAGTAGAATATTTTTAGAAATCTAAAGCACCAAGTATTCCCCATTTCAAAATAACAAATTAGGATTTTTCGGGAGTCTTTCTGGGCCTGAGTAGATTGAAGTTGCAAGGTTTGTATATTATCCCTCCAAAAAATGAATTCTATAATCATGGAAAGCTTAATTAATCATCAAACTCATATGGACAGTTTGGTAGATGATCTATGGGTGAAAATGAAAGCTGAAGATTTGAAGCATCTTCATCTTTGCTAAAATATCACTGAGTACAAACATAGGCAAGTATATAAACTTCCTTCCAAATATGATGAAATTCACATAATAACAACATTCTAATATCAGGATTGACAGTTTCTTTATGCTTCATCAACTCTGACCAAGCCACCCTGCCAATGACTCATGCTATGCTGTCTGGCAGAACTCTCAAAGCAGAGTCAGGGATCCACTGTATCCTGCTTTGTTATATGTGAGGTCCCTCGGTATGGAGATAAAAGGCACTATTCTCCTGCTCTGTCTTATAAAGGCAGCTACCCCACTGTATGAAGCATACACAAGGAAAATCTCCAAAGACTCCTCCAAAATGTTGGTGGTTCTGTTCACAGCAGCCTTCCTGGAAGTTTGCTTTTCTTAGTGCTTCAGTGAAGGTAAAAAGACATGGTTGTTGGTTCATTGAATCTGCTTGTAGGTAATAGATCACATGGCACTCCTGGATTTTACTGAGAGATAAGAGGATTAGCAGAAAGACAGCATTGTAGGATCATCATCAAGATAGGGCATTTACATCCTCATACCACACCAAGGACTTGGATGCTGTCACATACAATTAAAAGGTGAACAAATGTTTGAACAGAAGGATAACAAGGTAGGACTGAATTTCTAGATTCATCTCTTTGTATTGTGAAGGATCAAACCTTGGAAGGTTTACAGCAGGAAGTCTAGTAGTAAAGATTTTCTAATGAATTGGTCACTATTTAACAGATATCTAGCTTCAGAGAACACAGAACAGAAGAAAGAATGGATGTAGGGCTAGATCTGGGTAAGATAATCAAATAATTAATTTGGAAATCCTATCCTTTAGCTCCTTTTGTCCATGAAGACAATGCCTGGAAATTTAGTTCTCATGATCAACATGTAATGTTTGATATCATCAATATTTGAGTTAAGTGAAAATTTCCATATATATCAGGAGGGGTGATTATGAAGGTGATTTAGAAATTAGTGAAAACAACTATGTGATAGCCAATGAGTTGTAAATGAAAGATAAGTGGGCATTTCATCACTAAGCTAATCTCTGCTTGTGATTGCCCAACACCTCATTTGAGACTACAAAACAGTGCCACCTGTTGTAGGATTCCTGGAAGGCCTCCCTCCCAACCAAGAGTATAGTCCCTAGTAAGGAGGCGAGCAACAGACCAACTCCCATAGCCTAGAAACTAGCAAGGCCCACCCCAACAAGCGTGCCCTCAGTAGAATCAGCCGTATCAGTCTAAAATCAAGCAAGACCCACTGCCATCTTCCCAAGGAGAGATATCACAGGGACTTTACCCAGGTCAGCATCCTAAGTAATCAAGAATACATTGCCGGGTAGGATTCGAATTTATTCTTCTTGAAACTTCATAACCCTTATAGTTATGCAAATGTAGTATATACTTATTCAGCTTTAATTCCATTGATATTACATAGTTTCTGGTCTTATTATCATTTACATATTCTGTGGTGGCATAGGATGATTTATGTTTTGTATGCTACGAAAGGTATTGTGAGTTTGGGGAACAATTTCTACTCATGTTTTCCATCATTATTGTTATTGGTTTGTTCAAGAATATCAATGTTCTTCCTAAATTCTTGGACCTCCTTACTGAGACCAGCAGCCACACCCATTATAGTTCGAACTGACTTCTTTTTGTCTCTGGTACATGAGACCATAGTGTAGTGTTGTTAAATGTTATTTGCATTTTTAGTATGCACTCACCATAGTATGTGCTCCAAAATAAATATATATATATATATATATATATATATATATATATATATATTTGAAAACAAAGTGTTAAATTAATCCTTAAAATTACATGTCATCATTCATGTACTCCAGTACCTTTACAAGAAATAACATCATGTCCTACAGGTAAAGAAAACAAATGGTCTGCAAGAACCCATGTACATTTGTAACTAAGCAATCTTGTAAAAGATTAGCAAAGTGTGTGCACACAAGGAAGTTTCATAAGCCAGTTTCTCTTACTGGCAGGCAGGAATTTGCAGTTACAAAGACAGGATTAATTATTTTATAAATTAACTTTAAATGAAATCTTATAAGAATCTTAAAAGACTCACAAATCTGAATTTTTTTATATATCAAAATAGCCATGTCTACTTTAAATCATCAGGGTACATGTCATCACTCATCAACAATTATTCTTTAATCACATCAGGAACCTGAGGACAACAATGGATATCAGAAATCATTCATCACTAGTCAAGTCTCAGTGAGTGTCAGGTCAACCAGTGCTGCCATTACTCTTGCTGACAATAAAATGTCCCTAACTTAACTAATAAGACTGTACTTTTCAAACTTCAAATTGTTCTCTAATATTTTCTACATCAGAACTAGCAGAAAAACATCTTAACCTAGTTCCACTAACAATTTTATTTTTAGAAATCTTTTTTAAAGGGTGGTGGTCAAAGCTGACAATCTACATCACTAAGTTCTTTCTTAGGGTAGTAACTGAATCATTTATCAGCTGGAGTAGAAATACCTGAAAGAGATCAAGCACTATCATTTTGAGTTGTAGAGATATTGCCCAGTGAGGGGTTTGGAAATCACTTTAGAGATTTCATCTAATTCTTAGATTGAGAGGGACATGAAGGCAACAGGGAGAGCAGAACTCTATAAAAGAATGAAGTTCTCAGGACACTTAATTTTTGAGGTCATTCCTCAACCAAGGCACATCCATCATGATTGTGCTAATTGGTAGGCAACATTCCATGAGGTCTAAAACTACATGAATGAACAACAGGACAAAATAGAAATATGCCAAGAGAAGAAAACTGCAAAAAGACATGAACTTGTATCTACAATTTTTACAGATGCCATAAAGAGAGGAGAAACGTCATCTTACCATGCTTTTCCTATAACTTCCTTTTGTGTTTGAGTAAGAAGAGAATCATGGACTTGTCACATTTTGCAACTGGCAAAACTGAATAGTTTATCTTCATAATACCACTAAAATCACAAGCAAATCATTTATAACTCTGTGTCTAACTATATTTGTGATTTTGTCTCCAATTTGAGTACCTTAGACACAATTTATGACCACCTAGGTCTTTAAATCTTTGATCCTTTTGATCTTCACATACCCACAATCCAGTTGTCATTGTACCCACATTTGCTCATCTTCTAGAGATTGGGTTGTTCATCTCTGGCAGTGGGCATCTTCTTGGATAATAGCACCATTAAAGGAGATAATTTCAAGTGGTAACATCTTAAATACAAGTAGAAAATGTTCAAGCCTTTGTTGGCAGGTTTTCCAATACCCAGAAGTGTCACTAGATCCTATGGATTCAGCAGATGGCCTAGAGTTTCCTCTAACCTCTACCTGTAGGAAGTGGCTTTTTATTTTTTTCATGAAAACAGCAGGTGGCTGTCAGGGGATACATGTGCTATGCTGTCCCCGTTCCTACAGACCAGACAAGCCTCCCTGTTTTCAGAGAAAAGAACCTGTAGGAGCTACTTTACTAAGCATCCCAAAATCTGTTCTTGAAGGAAGCGGTTCTCCCCCCCCCCCCCCCCCCCCCCCCCCACTGCCCGTGGCATGTAGCCAGCAGGCGTGAGTGGGCACTGTGGCTGTGGCTCATTATTAGAGAAAAGGTTCGTGCTTCCAGGTGTGGCTACTGTGCTTCCAGGTGTGGCTACTCGATTAGCCCACCTTGCATCACAGGAACAGCCAATTAACAGTGACAGCATGGCAGCTGCTGATGGGATTAAGGCAATGTATATAAGGGACTGCGGGGGCGGTAGCCGGGAGGATGGAAGGAGATGATGGAAGGGGGGGATTGGAAGGAGGATTGATGGAACGAGGATTGAAGGAGGATTGGAGGATTGGAGCATTCAAGGGGATGGAAGGAGGAAGAAGAAGGTAGAAGCAAGCGTGCTGTAACAAGGAACCTGAATAAAACCGCTTGAAGAAGAACACGGTTGTGGCTGCCTTTTATTCTGCGGGACGGAGCAGAGGGCAAGCCACATGTTCTCATTTCTAATTTAGTATGCAGAGACTTGTGTGGTGACTCATACATTTGAAAAGCTCAGATTAAATTGGGGTGATCTCAACAGTGATTCACTGATGGAATCTGGAAAGTGAATCATCTCATTTATGGGCTTGTCCTTGGGAGTCACCAATCTTAAATACCTTCTAGAGAAATTGCTGCTCTCAAGGAAAGAATGAGCCCTCCTGTGGTGGCATTTTGGTAACTACACATAGTCATTTACAGCATTTTTTTAAAAAACAGTGTCAATTTCTTTAGTCCCTTTTATACTCATCCATAGTTTGGAAAATACTTCTGGGTTGTGATGCCTATTGTCAATAAATTATGGAAGGAATGATGTGCTCAGCACCAAAGTATATATGCATTCAGTGAACAACAAATATGATTCGCTATTCTGTAATCTTTGGAAACTATTTTCTTTTTTTTTCCCTGGAATCTATCTGTTAGCAAGAACTAACAATTCCTTGGAAAATTAAATGGTTCTAAACTAACTTTATATGGCATTTAGAGGAAATAATTAAAAGTAAAAATGGCTTATAATATAAGAGACCTCCAGATATCAATAACTGGTGTATCCTAGTAACAGTTCTATGTGGAAGTAAGATATGTACTCACCCCCAAAGATGGGTATGGTGATTCTCCCCTGCAGTTTCATCATGTAGATGGATTTATAAGGATCTTGAGTTTGAGGCTAATCAGGGGCTGCATAGCAAGTTCAAAACCAACCCAAGTACACAGTGAATACCCTGTTTCAAAACCAAACCAAACCAAACAAAAACAAGCAAAACCCCAAGGGATGGGATGGCTTGGTCAGTAAAGGCGCCTGCTGTTAAACCTGATGATCTGAGTTTGGCCTCTGAAACCTGCAAGATTATTCCTAAAAGTCTGATTTTTCACACATGCCCTAGGGTATGCAAATGTATTGTTACTCACATATATAATAAATGTGAAAAAAAGAAAAAAAAAGACAAATACAATTTGTATATACAAATTACATATAGGTATGTATACTATATATGTTTATAAATATATATTCTATACATATATTATACATATACATATATGTTACCTTTACCTGATATTCTCATACTTTTAGACAAACAAAATTACAAAATAACTGTAAAGAAATTTTAGAAACTGGCAAACATAATATTTTCAAAATAATTTATTACATTTTCTTGGGTTTTTAATGTGTTTTTGTATATTACTTTTCTGTTATCCACTGTATTCTTTTCCTGTATATGAATTTTTTATATAAAAAATATCCATGTCTACTTTAAGTCATCAGGGTACATATCATCACTCATCAACAATTATTATTTAATCACATCAGGAGCCTGAGGTATATGTTCCTGTATATGTTCACATAATGATCACATAATATATAGCCACCATTTTTTCATTAAATCTACATAAAGGAGATAATATGATAGATTTTTAAACGATAAAATATTTGAAGTCCTTATGAAATGATTTTGAAGCCTACAATTTTTTGCTTGCCTTGACTCGCAGTATAATTGAAAATAGCTACCAGTGATAATACAGTAATGGGGCAGACTAGGCTCTTAGGAAACATACAACTTCTGGATATCCCATTATTCCTGAATATTGCTCTATATCAGAGAGGACTAACTGTGTTTTATTTTACTTGCATAAATTTGGCATAACAAATAACATAGCTATTTTATCATTTTTAAACACAGAAAGAAATTCCTGTGATATTCCAAAGTCTTAGAGCGTTTCTCAATACAATCTTGAGTGCAATAATACTTAATTTGGACCTCATTTTAGGAAGATGTTGAAGGTATCAGAAGGTTAATGCTCTGTTGAATTACAGTTTTGAAGGTGGTTAATCACACTTGCTACTCTTGCAGAGGATACAGGTTTGGTTACCAGCATCCACACAGCAGCACACAACTGCCTGTAACTCCAGTTTCAGAAAATTTGGTTCCAATTTCTGGAAATGAATTCATTGGATGCTCATACACATTTTCAGGCAATCACTTCTATGCATAAAATAAAATAAGTGTTTTTTTTTTTTTAAATTATATGAGTCACAAAATCATAGTTCACCATGAAGCAATGTTCAAGTTAAAAATATCAAGGGCAAACTCATAAAGGTATGAACTGTTGAAATCTTTAAGTATGTCAAATTTTGGGAAGGTTTACTTATATACTTGAGGATTTAATATAGGAAAACAAAGCATAAGACACTGGGTATATGAATTACAGCATCCTAGTTTCCAAATCTATAGATTATTTCTGTTTTGTAAAATAACATTCTTCCAAAAGATAATTTTCCATTTTAGCCAGATATTTTCATGGGCAGTATTTTCTATTGTTAAGTAATATTATTTTAACTGATGAATAAATCTATTGAAGTCATACAAAATTTAAGCACACATATAATTTGTCTATTATCATCCTTCCTGTTTCCTCATCTTAGTAGCATCATGTTACATTCTTACCACTCCTGAGGTGGAGATCAATAAGAGTTAAAAGCATTTCTGCCTCCACTGAAGCTGGTTGTTGGGACAGGTGCCACCCAGATGGAACATATAACAAGTAACACCTTGGTGATTTTAACCCAGAAGCAATCAAAATACCTTACAATGTTGATATCTACCAAGTTGTAGAGCATTAAAGCTTATTAGAAATCTAAGGGTTTCTGTGTCTTTTATTTGGCAACAATATGGTCTGAACTCGAGTAGAATCTCTGTGCATATATATATGCTACATGGGGTGTAAAAACACTAAATAGTAATATACATGACAATGCACTGCATTCTGACACTTTCCTTGTTAATAAACGTGATTGTTATTCAATACATATCTTGACCTTGTCATAGTAAAGCTTGAAAAGCTTAAATTATGAATGAGAATTAGAAATGCTTCCAGGGTATATGGTATTAAATATATACAATTCTGATACCTTGCAAACTTTCTGTAACACTTTTTATTGCTTCTGATTCAATTTTTGAACATTCAGTTATACATGAGCCATAATAAAAATGTTTTCAGAAAACAATTTTTAAAAATACATCTTTTTGAGTAAAAAAATATGTCTTCTGGTTATACTTTTCACAAATTTTCCATTTTCATACATTGTCACTTCATAGACTGAAGAATCTGTTTGGCTTCTCCAACGTCAAGTTATATCCAACTAAGCTCTACCCAGAGACATACTAACAAAAGCAGGGATTGCGTTTGTTTCCTTCTATGTGCTTCTTTTCTTAAAAAGAAAAGCAATTTGTTTTAGATATTCTTCAGGGAAGATGTGCTTGCTGAAAAGAGAACACACTTTGTTTATAGAATTTGGGAAGTCGAGGTGTTACTGATAAGGAAGCCTCTTAACTCATGGCTAGAAGGTACACTGCAAGCTGGGAGGTTTCAAAAGTTATCAACTGTCATACTTAGTTTTAAATCCTATGAATTTTGATCACAACCTGCCCTCCAGGATACATACAATGGTGCAATCATGTCTCTCATATTTTGGAGTATTTCTAGAGCTTTCTGATTGGGCATATGGCCCTCTCAAGAGGAGGAAGACCACGAGGAAGTTCATACTTAGTACTGTAAATGTAGCCAAGAACTAGTGGCTGGAGAAATCATAAACCATAGATGAGAATCAACTACTACCACTTTGCTAAATTGATATAGTATAAAATGACCTTCTACACATTCTATAACCCCATAGTATTCATTCTCATTACAGAAACATGCTTTTGCAGCTAATGAAGACTCTTACATCACAAACTCAAATGCTGAAAATGCAGAGAATAATTAACTATGGAGTGTCTGCAACATATAGTGCACTAGAAGTACAACCCCTACATCTCATAGTTGTGGGAACATCACAGAAGAGGGACAGGAAGAGTATAATGTCCAGAATGCTGAGAAGACTGTTGTAATAGTGTCTTCTGAGTATAACAGAGATGGCACCAGACTTTCATAGGACGACATCAGCCATCATCCAGACAATCAAGAGTTAGCAATGGGAAAAGTCAGTTTCCTCCAGGAACAAGCCCTGTGACAAGTTGCCATTGCCAAGTCAGCCACACAGCAAAGTATTTATGAATTGGACTCAGTGGGTATTACATATGTGTTTACAAACACACCCTAAATATAAAATAATAATAATAATAATAATAAAGAAAGACTTAGATAATAAAATGTTAACATTTCTAAGGCGAGAAGATTAATTTCAAATGAAAATTTATTCCCTGCTTTATTAAAACAAAAAAGCAAGCAATTTTGGGCTGTGCAGACACAAAACAACTCATCAATTAGGCATTTTAAAGATATGTTTAATTAATTAGGTAATTAATTAAAATCAAGATTTTTTTTAATCAAAATGAAACCGTCATTTACCTATAAGTTCTAGCTGCCATGTTGTGATACAATATTACACAGCTTGATTAATCTTGAGCTTTCTAAATAAATATTCTGTACTCGTCTAAGCATATCTGTATTCTATAATCCTTCTCTGGAGAAGCATGTTTGCAGTAAAGGATTCTTATTATGTTTAACCTACTTACCATTTAGTGTTTAAAATGAACACTATAGAAAACCTAATCACCATCATTCTTGCATGTTACAGGAGAGACAACTAAGGCATGTATAAATGAAGTCTGAGTGAGAGGTTAAGGATAAAGCAAAGCCTATGGCTTGCATTTTTGCTATGGTGTACCCTTTTCCACTGCTTGTTGTATCTTCAGAAATGGAGAGAGGATTAGATAAGGAGTAAGTACAATGAAAGTACTTATCAGAGGATATGATTGACACCCACTTAAGATTTATCTTTTGAAAACAAGAATTATTTTCCTAATCAGTGAAATGTTTAATGTCATAGACACAATAACAATATCTGTTAATATTTTGTTTTATTTTTTGTCTTCAACCAAGGATACTACCAGCATTGATTACTTTCCTGTTTCATCTTTCATCATAATATTTAAATACAGATTTTGAAATATAAGTCAATATGAACCTACAATCTTTACCTTGTCTACATTGTGTCAATAGCCACAAAATATGGTCTAATATACAAAGTATAGTCTCCCTGAGTGTATTCTTTTTGTTTTTTATTCTGTGATAGAATTTGCTGACCAAGAGAAATTTAAGACAGAGTTTATTTTAGAGTTTTAGAGGGAGAATTCACCATGGTGAAATGACATAACAGCAAACAGTAGGCATACATAGCAGTTGGACCAGAAACCTGAGGGCTCACATATTCAACAGCCAGGATGATACTAAGAGAACAAGCTGGAAATGGGCTGAGGCTGTATCTCAGAGACTATACTAAATGACCTACTTCCTCTGTCAAGATTATGCCACATAAACTTCCCTAAACACCACCACTGCCTGTGGGGAATCTTTTATATTCAAATCACTACTCTGTGAAATAGGAAGTGCTCAATGTGATTCCTACACGGTTTGCTCAGGGCTCCCAGAATTTATTGTTAGGATCTGTTTAAAATCTTAGTTCTGCAACCAATTCTGATAAAATGAAATTTTGGTGCATCAAAATCTTCTAAAGTTTGCTTGAAATTTTAGAAATCCATGTTTTACTTAACAGTAGAGTACATAGGTGGGGCAATATGCTAAGGAATCTAAACACAGCTTCAGAAAACTAAACCAAGATGATTCCCAATTTTCCACTTAATCAGCTTATCTAACATCAGCAAAACTTTTTAGCTTCATCTGAAACTTTGTAGTAATGGTCACTACTTGGAACCTTATCCTTCTCAGCACATGCTGCTTTTCCTCCATGCCTCAGTTGCCAGCTCTAATTCTCTGCCTGATTGTGCTTTCTCTTTTTATTCTCATGAGAACTCCTCTTCTGGAGGAATAGATTTAGTGTTCCAGGTGGCAAAAAATGTACTTGAACATGAGTCCAGGAGAATGATGGTGCATTTGCACTTTAACCTGTTTGACAATCAGGGACAAAGACTTCAGCCATGTAGGCAAGAGTCTTCTAGTCCATGCAAGCAAGTCTCTTATGGTCCTTCCAAGCAAGTCTCTTCTGTTCCATGCAGGCAAGCCCCAGAGCTTAGGCCTTTTCAGAAGTTGAGAAGAGAGACCTGTTCCTGTGAAATAAGAACAAATAAACTTTAAATATGCCAATGGTATAGAATTGCATACTGACGTTAGAAAAGATGCCACAGGATAAGGTTCCTGGAGAAACAACACCCATTCCTGAACCAGAAGAAGGAACGCATTCCTGCTTCTGTAAATGTGGTCAAGCTCATGTCTGAAGAGAACATACTTTCTAGTACTATTAATCGTTAAAGGGATGTAAGTGCCAAACTTCCTTTAAATACTCTTCCTGTACCCATAATTAGTGCTTTTCTAGGTCTTCATCAGAGAAGCTTCCTTTTGGAGAGGGTGTCAGGTAATATAAAGACTCACAACTGGTCAAATGATTGGAATTTATGGATTTCTTAGTTCTAAGCAAGACCTCTGAATCACTATCTCAAAGGCTTAGTAAATGTCATAGAAGTAAAGGTAGAAATAATGTAAGAGCCAGAGATTGGGGAGGAAACTTAAGAGCCAATGTCTTGGTGGCTGTGTTGGTGCACACCTTTATTCTCAGCACTTGGAGAAGTAGACGCAGGAGACCTTTCTGTGTCTGAAGCCAGCCTGGTCTAAAGAATGAGCTCCAGGACAGCTGGGACTACATAGAAAGAACTTGTTTTAAAAAACATCCCTTCCAAGAAAACCTAGTGTCTTCTGCATACTACTGACATTGCTCTCATAAACTCACTGCTGTTGTTGTTAAATACCCCTCATCTAAGAGGATTCTTTTTGCAACAGATTAGAGGATGTTACAAAAGTTCACAGCTTTTCAATTGTAGAGAATAAGTGAACTTAGAGTGCCCAGCCTCAATTGGTATATTTATAGCACAACTGCTACAAGTTAGGTTCAGGAAATACTGTGTAAGATAGGATGGAAAGATTGTAAATGTCAGGAGACCAAGAGGCAATTGTAGTGGCTATTACTGGTTGCTAACTTGACTATATCTAGAATGAACTATAATCCAGAATTGGAAGGCTCAACTGTGATCCTGATCATTTTTTTTGTTCTATTTAAAAATTGGTTATTTCATTTATTTACATTTCAAATGTTATCCCTCTTCCCAGTTTCTATCTCCTATCCCCCTGCCTCTATGAGGCTGCTCCCCTACCCACTGACCCACCCACTTCCACCTCACCACCCTAGCATTCCCCTGTGGTGGAGCATCAAGTCTTCACAGGACCAAGGGCCTCCCCTGCCATTGATGTCAGATAAGGTCATCCTCTGCTACATATGCAGCTGGAGCCATGGGTCCATCCATGTGTACTCTTTGTTTGGTGGTTTATTCCCTGGGAACTCTGGGAGGTCTGGTTGGTTGATATTGTTGTTCTTCCTGTGGGGTTGCAAACCCCTTCTGATCCTTCAGTCCTTTCTCTAACTCCTCCTTTGGGGTGCCGGTGCTCAGTCCAATGGTTGGCTGCAAGCATTCACATCTGTATTGATCATGCTCTGGCAGAGCCTCTCAGGGGACAGCTATATCAGGCTCCTGTCAGCAAGCACTTCTTGGCATCAACAATAGTGTCTGGGTTTGCTGGCTGCCTATCGGATGGATCCCCTGGTAGGGCAGCCTCTGGATGGCCTTTCCTTCAGTCTCTGCTTCAGTCTTTGTTCCTGTATTTTCTTTAGACAGGAGAAATTCTTCGTTAAAATGTTTGAGATACGTGAGTGAGAGGCCTCATCCCTCAATGTGTGAGGGGGGTGCTATGTCTAACCTCTGGATATGATCTCTGCAGGTTCTCTCTCCCTTTTGTTGGGTCTTTCATCTATTGTCAACCCCACTGAGTCCTGGGAGCCTTTTGCTCTCCTGGCATCTTTAACTTTCTGGTGGCTTCCCCATCCCTCATTGCTACACACCTCTGTTCAATTTTCTGACCCTCTGTACATCTCCCTGTCTCCTCCAACACCTGATCCTGACCCTCATTTTCCCCTCCCCTCCTTTCTTTCTCCCAAACTGTTCCCCCTTCTAAGTAGGACTGAAGCTTCCACACTTTGGTCTTCCTTCTTCTTGAGCTTCATATGGTCTGTGAGGTTTCTTATGGATATTCTGAACTTTTTTCCCTAAGATCCATTTATCAGTGAGTACATATCATGTGTGTTCTTTTGTGACTAGGTTGCCTCATTCAGGATGCTATTTTCAAGTTCCATCCATTTGCCTGTGAATTTCATGAAGCCATTGTTTTTAATAGCTGAGTAGTACTCTATTGTGTGGATGAACCACATTTCCTGTATCCATTTCTCTGTTGAAGGACATCTGCGTTGTTTTCTGTTCTCTGTTCCGATGTTCCGTTCTCTGTTGAAGGACATCTGGCTATTATAAATGAGGCTGCTATAAACATAGTGGAGCATGTGTCCTTGTTATAGGTTAGAGCATCTTTTGGGCATATGCCCAGGATCTTGAAGCTAGTAGACATAAATTTCTGACCTAGATCTTGACTTGGAGATCTTGAGGCATAATGGCTATGAATCCCAGGAGCCTAAGGCAAGGAAATCTCTGAGTTCAGAGTCAGCCCGGGACAAAACCAAGTCCTAGAGCCAGGTGTGGTGGTACACACTTTTAATCTGGGTCACATCTACTGCTGGAGACACACATAAGGACATTTGAAGTAGGAAAATTTGCTCTTCTTTACCTACTTGCATTTAATTGCCAGCACATCTTTTGGAATCTACTTGCCTTGTGGGACTCAGCAACTACCAGATCCTTGGACTTCCCATTCATACCTGAACATTGTTGTGGAGTTGGACTACAGACTCTAAGTCATCATAACAAATTCCCTTACTATATAGAGGCTATCTATAAATTGTGTGACTCTAGAGAACCCTGACTAATACAGTGATTATGACATACTATCTTCTAGACATGACATGAAAGCTACACCCCCCAAAAAATGCTTGCCATGTGAGAGCACTACCCCCTGCAGTTAGCACTGTACTGTCCCTGCCAAATAGCCCAAGGGAGCAGCATCCTCTGGAAAACCAGCTATCCATCCCAATGGCCTGCCCACACTGCCACTGCCTGGAGCAGTCCTTGCTGGCTTTCTGCTTCTGTCTTAGATTCATGGCCACTCCTCCCTTTCTCTGAGGCACTGGAGCCACAGGTCACTCACAAACCCACCTCCACCCTCTTTCCTTAGTAAGTCCCTCAAAGCTGCCTGCAGGTGTTTATGGAGACTGCTTGCTTCCCTTCCCCTGCCTGCTTCCTGCCTTCTCTGAAACCAGACTGCTGTTCTTTTCAGATTCTGTCCCCCAACCCTCCCTTTTCTCAGATTTGCCCCTGAGTCTTTCTTTGCTCTGCACACTTTGCTCTGCCCTGGGTCAGCCTCTCCAATTCTCCTTAGCAACAGCAGCACAAACAAATCCTGTCTCCTCTGCTGCTCATTTATCAAGGTCCCACTTCTTTCACCTCTGTGCCCCAACTCCAGGGGTTTGTTCAGGAAGAGCCAACCAATCCAAGCTCCTCTTCCCTCCCTAGATGTCATTGACACTGCTCAGAAAAGTCTCCATTGTCATAGCTGTATTCTGCCTGCATCTACACTCACTGCTGTCCCTGCCCATCCCATCCATACCTCCTGGGTATTGTTACCCTTAGAATCTAATGCCAGCCCCTTTCCTTTCCATCCTTCTTACACTCCTGTGATAAACTGCCTTCAGTTCCTGCCTCAACTCAGTCTCTTTGGGAAGTAGCAGGTATGGATGGCACTGTGTCGGGAACAGCCCTTAAGCTAATTAACTTTTAAAAGCCTGGAAGTGGTGGCGCATGCCTTGGGAGAAAGAGGGGGGCAGATTTCTGAGTTGGAGTCCAATCTGGTCAACAGAGTGAGTTCCAGGACAGCCAGGGCTACACAGAGAAACCCTGTCTTGAAAAAACAAAAAACAAAAAAACTTTAAAAAAAAATCCTAGAAGTAGTTCAGGACAAATCTGACCCCTCCCCCTCCAGTTCCTCCTATAACTTGCACTGGCCCTGCACTGCTCAAACATACAAACCTGGACTCAGAAACTCCAGATAGTCAACAAATCCTTTTGACCTACTTTTTTTTTGACTGCCTGCCCCTTTTCTCCTTCCAGCTTCAGTGTATAGATAACCTCCTCTACAGTCTTCCCTTTCTGATAGCCAGTGTAACTACTGACTCACTTCTCAGTTTCCTCAGCTCCAGGGATTACTAACTCTCACCTTCCAAAGTTCAACTCTCCTCTCCCCAAGTTACCTAACAATGATTCTTTCTCACCCCAAGACATAACTACCTCACTTTAGACCACTTTGCCCATTTCTGCTCCTTATCTCCACCCTCAACAAAACCTGAACTGCTTTCCTTTTTTCCAATTTTCTCAGCTCATGGGTCCTGAATACTCACTCCTACTAAACTAAATTCTCTATATTAAGCTGCTTCTGAATCTCCTCTATGAATCTCTTCCTACTATTAATAAACAATTACTTAAACACAAAATTACACTCTCAGCCCTCCACCTCCCAGAGCTATGCAGACCTTTCCATATTTACACTTCTGAGATACATGCTTATGCCCTTGGACACTTGAGACACTTTTTAGGATTGACATTTGCCCCTGTTGGCTACCTCTCCAAATCTGTAGAGAACACCATCCTGGACTAGCCTCTTGTCTGTGTGCTCTTGCTGCAGACTCTTTCCTCATTTCTGAATCTAGCAAATTGACTCTGGAATCTGCCCTCACCATCTATTCCCATCACTCTATCAACTTCTAATGTTCAAAGGGCAACAATCCACTGTCTTGAATTTCATTCCTCCAAACCTCTCTTACCATAAACACATCACATACATTCCTTACTTGTCCTCACCATTTAACCACATTTATCCCATACACCAACATTCCCCAGACATCTCTCACTTCTGCCCAGAGACTCTCAAATACCTCCTTCCCAAATCCTCACACATACAAGAAGGTCCTGTAGCTACTTTTACCTACACTTTTAATACAACTGCATGCTCCTTTTTGTCAGAAGGCTATCTATGAGATTCCTCGGGTTTGGGCATGCCCCACTTAACCAGTTCTTATGGAGTTCTTGTGGTAAAGTTCATATCTGTCTGTTGACATGGTTTACTTGCTCTACACTAAGGAAGCCCACCTTGGAACTTCACCTCAATTGGATTAATATCCTCCTTCTAGTTCTCCTCTGCCATCACTATATCACATTGGCAGTTATCCAATATGTAATGAGCCAGTAATAAAACAAAAATGTGGGAATGAGAAGCTCTAGTAGGTATAACCATGGAAAACGCAGGCCTGAGCATGTTAAACATGGGACCAACAGTGTTGGTTTTTCACAAAATCTCAGTCACTTGGTTTTTACCAATGAACATTCAGGAGCCAGATAGTAGAGTGAAAGCCTGCTAGCTCAGAAAGGCATTGAAAGCACACGGCTGACCTTTTTCCACAGCAGATGACCCAAAAGGAAGCTCTGTTCTTTTTACCATCTCAAAAGCCCCTCAGACTCAATGTCCACCTTCTACTGTCTGTTCATCTCTCTATTTGTCTTTCCGACTGCCTCTTACTCTGATTTGGTTTTCTATGTTCAATCCCTGTCAACTGGTTTCTTGCTCTACCTCTTGACCTATGACTGACTTTTTAAAACCTTGTTTAAAATAAGTAGAAAGTTCTTGAATTAAAGGTGTTTGCTAGGGTTGTGCCACTGTGGCATGATGGGTCATCTTTTGGGTATATTCCCAAAAGTGGTATCGATGGGTCTTCAGGTAGATCTATTTCCAATTTTCTGAGGAATCTCCAGATTGATTTCCAGAGTGGTTGTACCAGTTTGCAATCCCACCAGCGATGGAGGAGTGTTCATCTTTCTCCACATCCTCACCAACATGGGTTGTCACCTGAGGTTTTGATCTTAGCTATTCTGATTGGTGTAAGGTGGTATCTCTCTCTGACTCATAATTGTTCCTATTTGAAAGAACTACAGAAATGGAAATGGAGGGAAGCCTTAGGAAAAGAAGGTCCAGCAACAGGCCCAAAGTGGGATCATGCTCAAAGGGAGGTCCCAAGGCCTGACAGTAATCCTGAGGCTATGGAGTACTCTCAAATAAGGGCTTATCATGACTGCCCTTTTGAAGACCCAACAAGCAAGCAGAAACAGTCAGAAGCAGATATTTGCACCCAACCAATGGACAGAAGCTGCTGTCCCCTGTGGTTGAATTAGGGAAAGGCTGAAAGAAGCTGAGGAGGAAGGTAACCCTATAGGAGGACCAGCAGTCTCAATTAATCTGGACCCCTGAGATCTCTCAAACACTGTACTACTAACCAGGCAGTATCCACCAGCTGATATGAGGACCACAACACATATATAACAGAGGACTGCCGACTTCCTGGTCTGTATTCAATCAGACGGGATGCACCTAACCTTCAAGAGACTGGAGGCCGCAGGGTGTTTAGAGGTCAGGTGGGGTGAGGGATGTGGGGTAGGTACAGCCTTGTGGAGACAAGGGCCTGGGTTGGAGGTATGGGATGTAGAACAGTCTGAGGGTGGATGGCATTGAGGAATAAAATCCGGAGTGTAAAAAATATTAATAATAAAGAAAGAGAAAAAAATTTAAAGAGTGAAATGAAAACCAAAAGGTTTTGAAATTAATGACAATATAATATTCTGTTACTTTTTGTTTTCCTCTGTTCCATACCAGGTGGGTCTTCTGATATGAAACAGAGATTTTGGGTTTGCTTTTAACAAGCATATGTGGGTTTAGGGAAGGAGAGAGCCACATTCAAAATCCAAAGCCAGCTTTTTTTTTTTTTTTTTTATTGGAAATTTTATTTACATTTCAGATGTTTTCCCCTTACCCTCTTTTCCCCCCCTCCCTCCCAGGAACTCCCTATCCTTTCCCCCCTCCTCTTGCCTCTATGATGGTGTACCCCCACCCACCCTTCCCCGAACCTCACCTCCCCACCCTCGAATACCACCTCCCACGATGTCCAGCCTTCATGGGAATTGAGACCACATAAAGACCATTAGCTTCTTATGTCTGTAGAGGGCAGCAGAGACAAGATGGAGGTAGGGGACATCATTTGGCCAATTTACTTTTTTTTTCATGAGGCATTTTCTCTTCATGATCCTTCCATTTTCCTTAGATGACTCACTCATCCAGTGGTCTCCAGATTCCTTTATTGGATGCTTTTTTTCTTGGAAAGAACAGAAACAGCAGCAGCAGCAGCAGCAGCAGCAACAACAACACCCTGCACCAAAATCCCTAATCCCTACCTCTGGGGGGGGGGAAGAAGGAGGGTTTTTTTTGTTTTTTTTGTTTGTTTGTTTTGTTTTTTTAGCATTAGACATATTATCTTTCAATTGAAATTTACAGTTTTTTAAAAAATTTGAAGTAAATATATCTTAGTATGTGTGCATACATTATCTATATTACCCTTTCTCTTTATATGTAGCTTCAAGGTTTGAGCGTATTTAGTTTTAGATCACAAACAACACCCATTTTGAATTTCAGCTTTGCCTTTTGGAAGCAACTTTTAAATTTAAATACTGTAATTTTTGTGTGCTTACCTCTGCCTCCCAAGTGTTAGGATTAAAGGCCTGTTTCTCCCAAGAGTTGGGATTGAAGGTCTGAAGTCCATCTGGCTATGGATTTCTTACAATAGTTTTTCCTCACAGGATTGTCCTGATTTAATTTGATTCTCCATTCCCCCTTATTTTGTAGTGTTAGAACTAAATGTTCAAGTGTTTTATTTTTTTTAATTTATGATCTATCATTATTCCTGATTCATTCTGACTTTGTTCCTTAGCAAATTTTAATACTCTAGTCTTAATTATACACAGTGCTAATTTGTCTACCCTTTCATTATTTCAGACATTTTGTCTGTCTTGTAAATATGAGCTACATAAAATTTCATGTCTTTGCTAAGTTTTGCTACGTTTAGCCATTTCCAATCATACAAGCATGACCAGATATTTTTTTCCATTTACCTGCCAGTTAATGATATTCTATTTTGAAGAACGAATACCTATACCTTTGTTTATAACTTAAATTGGAGAGAATATTTTTTCTTGTTGTCCTAGTTGTTTGTATTTGTCATTTTTTTCATTTATTTATTTATTTATTTTACATCACTATCAGTGCCCCCTTTTTTGGTCTCCCTTCACACAATCCTGCCTCCCCTTCTCCACTGAGAGTGTGGGTAACCCCCTGAGTTTCTCCTGCACCCTTGTGTATCAAGTCTCTGCAGGACTAGGGGCATCCTCTCCCACTGAGGTCAAACAAGGCAGCTTATATCCAGTAGTACTACAATGACTTTATGGTTCCTTCCTCAGTATTGTCCATTCCATCTCATTGTCTACAGGCTGCCACTTTCTATTAGTTTTGGTTTCAGCAGTGTTTGATGAAACATCAGTAAACCATGCATGAGCCAAATGTTGTGATCATTCCCTTGGTCCTCACAGTTGAATGGGAGCCCCTTTTGGAGGGAGGAATGAGCAGGTTAGAGATGGGATTATAGTCAGCTAATCACACTGACTCCTTTGCTACAACATCCTGATCACTTAGGAATCCAGATAGGTAACAGTTCCACTATAATACCTTTCCTTCCATGGCTAAGTCTGTAAAAGTCACTGTCTTTAAATAGATCCAATCCATCATTGTAAGAAGCACCCTTATGACCATAGTGTGTTTGGCAATGGTTGAGTATAAGGTTCTACATGACTCATTAAATGTTCATATTCATATCTCAAAGAGAGGATATTTATTCTCCATATTTGGAAAGCATTTGCAATTGAAGCCTACAAGCAAATGTTGGTGGCCAATTTTTTGCTTTATAAGGAGTTCCCAGTTGCTATTTCATCAATAAATGTGATTAAATGTGATATCCATAATTAAGGTGTCATTGGTCAGAGATGAGCTTACTGGCAGTCACAAAGTTGGCTCTTTGTTCCTATCCCCATCGGAAATTGGCTGATTTTTAAGTGACTCTGTAGAGGGTTTATATAATAATCTGTAAATATGGTTTATAATTTCTTCCATGTGCAAACATATCAATTAGGAGCTGTATCTGAGTTCTGTTCCTGGGTGGCTATGTTAAAGACATGCACCATCACCCCCCTTTTCTGTGTAACTCTAGAATTAAAAACAACAACAACAACAACAAAACCCAAAACCCTAACTGATAGAGATCTTCTCTGCTGGGAATAAAAACATGAGCTATTAGCACCTTGCTCAAATATTTATCATAGTTCCAAATCATTTCAACTCTTAGAGATTAAGAAAACAAGTCATTTAAATCATTTAAAATGTCTTAACTGTGTTTTTAATACCAAACCTAAAAAATGTCCTTTTTATTTGAGAAGAAAATGTAAACTCTGAAGTTCAAGATGTGTACATATTGACCTCATGGCAATATACAGTCTAACATTCTAACATGTAATTAAGACACATGGTTTAAGAAAACTCATTTTTCATTCCGTGCCAGTAAGACCAATATGCCTTTGTTAAATTATCATTCAAAATATTATTGTTTTTTTTTTTTGCATCTCTGATCAAATGAAAGGCATTTGTTAGTCTTTATAAGGAAGTTTGGACTGAATGACCAAGCTGTCTGATCAATTTTTGATTCTCCTTATTCAGGAGATCTCTTCTGTCTCAATATGATCTTTTTCAATTTTGTTGGTATTCACAGATTTTCTTCTGTGAAAACAAAGACAAAATCTCTTTTCGAATATAACATGTATCCAGTTCGATTCTGAGATCAATCTATATTTTAAATATACAGGTTGTTTTTATTCTTCAGTTTTTTCACTATCCAATGACTCTCCACAGCTATTGTTCCTTTCTCATTAGCATTTAAAAATTAAAGTTAATAAAGCACTATGCAATCTACTTCTGTGGGTATTTATTACCCCTTTCTGTTTACTAAGAATATCTTTTGAAGTGTCATTAGATCTTCCTATAAGAGCTTGTCCTGTAGGATTTTGTGATATACTTGTAGTGTGCTTTTTGTTATAATATTTAACCAAACTGTTTCATTTTATTAAAGACCTATGCTGGATCACTGTCAATCTTAACTTGTACAGGAATCCCCATAATAGTCATAACTTCTAATAAGTGTATAATTGCAGAATCAGCTTTCTTAGAACTTAAAGCAGCAGTTGCCTATTGAAATCATGAACATGTATCTATGGAATGGTGCACATACTTCAATCTTCCAAATGCAACAAAATGAAACATAACCGTATGCCAAATTCTATTTCTTTGGGTACTTTCTGGGTTATTTCCTGCAGGTAATAGTTATACAAAGAACAAGTAGGACATTTATTTCTAGTTTCCTCAGCTTGTTGCCAAGTATAGAAAAACCCTCTTCAGACCTTTGCTGTTAACATGTCGTTTCTTATGAAATTTTTGGACATTAGAAGTGATTGTCATATAATGGAGACAATTTTGCAAACATGAAGAAAGAAGAGAGGACTATAGTGGAATCTTAAAAATCCTGTGCATGAAACTCATGACCATCTTGAGGAAATGTCATAAAATTTCCTCACTTGTTAATCTGCATTTTTTTACTTTTCTTAAATAAATCAGTTAAAAATGTATAAAACATTTTCTTTTTTAAAAATATTTTGTTTATTTTTTTTCACATAGCAGCTGGCCTGTTAACATAAAACATGGATAAGAACCTGAAGATAGAGTCCTTATGCTGTATCCAAGGCCTTAAAATTCCAGATTCACCCCTACACCAAGAGAATGACAGCAGTCAGAAGTTGCATGCTAAATATTTTATTGATAGAGTGAATATAAAGGTATAACTACATAGCTCCTATGTCATAATCTTCTAAGGGCATTGTCTTCTTAGTTCATTATCTTTTCATTTACTTTCTGAAAGAAACAGAGAAGAAAAGATTATAGGGAAATATAACAAAGCATTTTCTAATTATTTTGCTGGTGAATGAATTAGATGACAACCCATCTCCTCTTCTTTAATGTTTCCTGTCTTTGTGTTCTGATTAATTTCTGCTCACTTTAGATTTGCACCTGACATATGATCTGCTCTCAGCTGTTACATATAAGATGAAGAAGGAATAGTTGTTTTAGGCTGAAAGTCTTATGATTGTGATTGAAAGTATCTTATGATGAATTTACAAAGTTGGTATGTGAAATATATTCTTTAGTAGTAAAACACAGAAACTATCCTGAATTTTGGGTCACAAAGTTAAACAGGAGAGCAGTGTCATAACACATAAAATTTAACAAAACCAAATCAAATCAAAACAACAAAAAAAAGCAATGTTGAAAGCAAGAGCAAACAATATGAATACATGCCTATACCTCTTTAAACTTACATGTAAATTTCTCAAGAATTACATTATTCCATACATCTATAACATAATAGATCTCAATATAAATATATTACTAATGAAAAATAATTATATTTGTTTAAAAAATTTAAAAGATTTTTTTCCAAATAAACTAATGGTAGTAGCTCTTGGGAAAAAACAGAAGGGTACAGTAAGCTTTAATATTTACATTTAGACTATTACATTTAAAGCTAGGCACTGCCAAGCACATCTATAATCCTAGTGGTCCTATGATGAGATGGGAGACAGGAAGAAAAGTCTCACAGAATTTCACAATAATATCAAGAAACCAAATGACCCTCTCAAGTAAAATGGTATATGGGGACAGATACATGCTGTTGTCCTATGACCTCCAAACCCAAGGCATGGACATACGCCCACAGTCAAATGTGTGCACATATACAGGCAGAATTGAAGACCCAGAAATAAAACCACACACACTTATGGATATTTGATCTTTGACAAAGAAGCCAAAAAAATACAATGAGAAAAATGTATCTTTAATAAATGGCACTGGTCTAACTGGCTGTCTGTATGTAGAGAAGTAAAAATAGATCCATTCTTATCTCCTTGCACAAAGCTCAAGTCCAAGTGGATCAAGGACCTCAACATAAAACCAGATACACTAAATCTAATAGAAGAGAAGGTGGGAAAGAACCTTGAACTCCTTGGCACAGGGAGAAATTTCCTAAACAGGACTCCAATGGATAAGGATCTAAGATCAAGAATTGATAAATGGGACCTCATGAAACTGGGAAGCTTCTGTAAGACAAAGGACATAGTCAATAGGACAAACTGCCAACCTACAGATTGGGAAAAAATGTTCACTAACCCCACATCTGATAGAAGGCTAATATCCAAAATATATAAAAACTCAAGAAGGTAACCACCAAAAAACCCAAACAATCCAATCCAAAAAAAAGGGGGGGGGCATAGAACTATACAGAGAATTCACAACACAGGAAAGTAGAATGGCTGAGAAGCACTTTAAGAAATGTTCAAAGTCCTGAGTCATCAGGGAATTTCAAATCAAAACAACCTTAAACTAATCAGAATGGCTTAGATCAAAACCTCAGGTGACAGCACATTTTGGTGACGATGTGGAGAAAGATGAACACTCCTCTATTATTGGTGGAATTCCAAATTGGAACAACCAGTCTATACATCAATCTGGGAATTCCTCAGAAAATTGGAAATAGATATACCCGAGGATCCAGCCATACCATTCTTGGGCATATACCTAAAAGATGCCCCACCATAACAAAGGGGCACATGTTCCACTACATTCATAGTGGCCTTGTTTGTGATAGCCAGAGCTGGAAACATCCTAGGTGTCCCACAAGAGATGAAGGAATACAGAAAATGTGGTTCATTTCCATAAGGAAATACTATTCAGCTATTAAGAACAAGGATATCCTGAATTTTTCAGGCAAATGAATAGAACTAAAAAATATCATCCTGAGTGAGGTAATT
Source organism: Mastomys natalensis (assembly GCA_021653895.1). Lineage (NCBI taxonomy): Eukaryota > Metazoa > Chordata > Mammalia > Rodentia > Muridae > Mastomys > Mastomys natalensis. The sequence goes on along the minus strand of JAJTUV010002700.1, from coordinate 30,679 downwards.
CAGACCCAAAAGGACATGCATGGTATGTACTCACTAATAAGTGGATGTTAGCCAAAAAAAAAAAAAAAAAAAAAAAAAAAAAAGGGTACAGAATACCCAGGATACAATCCACAGATCTCAAAAAAGGTTAACAAGCTGAAGGGCCCAAGTGAGGATGCCTCAGTTCCATTTGGGAAGAAGAAAAAAGCAATCATAGGACAGGGAAGGGAGCGATGGACCTGGGTAGGAAAGAGGACAAGAAGGGGAAGAGGGGAACATTATCAGATATTGGGTGGAGTAACAGGCTGTAAAGCCCTGAGGGTCAGCAGAAAAAATGGAAATAGGCAAGCTCAGAGGTAGGAGATGTGGAGACCTTCCAGAATGTACCAGAGACCTGGGTAGTGAGAGAGTTTCAGGACTCAAAGGGAGGGACCATAGATGAAATGTCCTACATACAGTAGGGAACTTGTAGAATCTAACTCCAGCAGAAAGACAGGGGATCATGACTGCCCTAAAGACTCAACAAGCTGCTGAAAGAGTCAGATGCAGATATTTATACCCAACCAATGAAGTTGCTGACCCCTGTGGTTAAATTAGAAAAAAAACTGGAATTCTCCGCACCTGAGAACCAACAGCTGCTCATCCTGTTGAGCTGCAGCGCCAGAGGAGAGAACACTGCTCTTTCTCTTAGAAATAACATTAATCTTTGTGCACAAAACAATATGAGACAGAGTCATGATCCAAAATGAAATCTGGGCACAAAGCTTCTTAAATTAACAATCACCTTGCAGAGGTTTTAAACAACAGATTCCCTCTACCACAGGATATCTGAATATTAAATGAAATGTGATCATCTCCATGAACTTTCAACGTGTTTAAAGTTTAAGAAATCGTAAGCTATCTTTTTCTAAAAACACTGAAATTTAAGAGTTTCATGTAAAGAAAGAAAGAAACAAAAGAACTCAAAGCTGACATTGCCTTCTTGGTTACCAGTGAAACTAGGCTTGAGAAGATCCCTAAGCTCTTTTTTTCTGCCAGTTTCCACGTAGTAGCTGCTGTTGTTGCTGCTCTCGTGGTAGCTGCTGTGGCCTCTGTACTGGTGGCCTCCGTGGTGGCTGCTTTTTCTGCTGCAGATCTTGCCTCTCCTGCTGTAACTGCTGAAGACTTTGTTGCTCCTGCTGCTCCTGCTGAATTTGATATTCTGGGTTCTGCCTAGGAACAGAGACTTGTTGGGACGAGGGTAGTCCTCTCTCTCTGGTTGGAAACCACAAATTCTGTGTGGGTATAGAATAAGTAAGTATGAGTGATGAGATGCGAATACCTGTTATTTCAAAGACTTTATCACATTGTCCTTTTCTCTAACATGCCACTCAATTTTTAAGCCCCCTAGTTACCACTATGCTATCCAGATGAGTGACTTAAATCTAAGTATGGATGGTATGCGCCATCCATACCATTGTGACTTGCCATGTGTTATGAGGCTTTGTGGTTTCAGAGAAAAGAACTTATATAGAATATCTCCACAGAAAAGAAGCCACCAAGATTTCAGAAGTTAAAATTAATAATTTGACCCTTTCCAAAAAATGATCCTCATTTGTGTTTCTTTTCATTTTTTCCTGCATCTACTTCATATGTAATGAGGAAACTCTCACATAATGTCTCCACCGTCATGTCATAGCTGAGTCACAAAATTTCCCCAGACTCCAATAGATCTTTCTCAGCTCAGAGAATTGTGTCTATAAGAGCAAATCAAAAATTTTTTTTATTTTTCCAATTGAAATGTTAGTTTCAATTGTATGTTAATGGCCTGCAGGTTCTTAGGATGGAAGAAGAACGTTCTCAAGTGATCTCTACCTTGACCTAAGAACTCTTCAGTCCTATTTTGTTTTTAATTTTGTTAAGTCTCTTGCCTCTCACTTCTGGTTGTGTGATCACCTCTACCATATGCTGAATCACAGTCTCATAAACGTATTTGCATACCTCGATTTGAGTCCTGAGCTGAGCTCAGGGCCAGCACCACCAGCATTAGTAGGACCACCAGCATCTTGCAGGAAGCTCTAGAGTTGTTGCCAAACGTGTGCTCTGGAAAACAATGCAACTGGATTTATAAGGAGTGGTGGAACAATGGCACCTTTGAAGCCTGGCTGGGTGACTTTGTTCCTAATAAAACAGGGTACCTTGTGTCCCTGACTCTCCTCTGGCACTGCAGCTCAACAGGATGTGGTAGAGAGTATAACTTTGGCAGAGGTTGGAGGGAACAATATCATACAATCAATCTAGATATTAAAGTTTTACTATTCCTTTGCAAATTTTATTCTATTTAGTGAATTGTGACCATACAGGATCATCCACTGCATAGAACTGAGTGGCAAATTTGGGTCCACACATGTTTGTGTTTGTTACTATTAGTCCTTTAGCCAAAAATTTTAAAAAGGTTTATATTTGGGGTTAGCATTATTACTCATAGTCCAATAGTTATCCTTCTTTAAAACACTGCATATATGGTCGTCAACTATGACTTTCATGGAATAGTAGATATTTCTTTGGCTGTGTGGTCAGTTGTGAAACAAAGTTAGCTCTCATCTTACTGTGGCTCAGAAAGATTGCGTAGGAATCTATGAATTGTCGTTAATCACAGAAGACTTGGTATTGAAGGAATACAAGGCCTAAAATTATCTGATTGCAAAGAATTCTTCTAACTTATTAAAACTAAGAGAATCTGCAATGGAATTTCCACAGCACAGGAACATAAATTTGAACTGTCTTGATAATCTATGCTATTTTACATCTCTCAGACATCTGGTCCCTCCCTCTTTCAACAGTGTTTTTAGAGGTTGAGGTTGTTGGTCGGTTTTTTTTTTTTTTTTTTTTAATTTTGTTGTTGTTATTGTTGTTTTTATCTTTCAGGAAATTATTATTTTGTTTGTTTGTCAATCACAGACACTAAACACAGATTAGCCCTGGTTGTGCAATGGAATAACATAGCCTAATGCCTCTAACAGAATATTAGTTGTATTGTACCATCTCATGTAAATGTCATTTATCATCAGACATGATTTTATTCTTGGGTTGATCTACAACAGAGTGAGGCATATACAATATCCTGATACTCATTCTTCCCTGTTATAAATTAAAACTTTAATCCATTTTCTCCATGTTTATTTACCATTTTCTATTTAGCCATTTTTCTCTCACGTTTTGAGGGAATGCACTTATTTAATCATGTAAATATACATCTATTCTAATCTTCACTATCTTGTTTCAATTTTTATTTTCAAAAATTTGGTAACAAAGCATTTTGGTTACAATAGGGCCTTTTGTTGGGTATGTGTATTACTTACTGTCTTTTAACTTAATGCTCATTTTATTATATTTAAAGGTTAAATCTCAGACAATAGTCTCTTCCTCATCATTGAAGGATTAGTTTGGCTTCCCCTTATCATTTTGCATTTACACAGGATTTACAGGAATTTTAGTTTCCCTGCAGGGCTGAGGCTAATTTGCTGACATTTGGTAAGTGGAAAGGCAGGGAAGGTCATGTCGGCACCAACGTCTACTATTGACAATGGGGCCTGTCCAAGGTACATGAGTTTCTTTAGCTCTTTGTGCAGGGATTTAAAGACTAATATACTAAGTTTCTCATAGTAATCTGCTTTAAAATACATAACAGGTACATGAAACTGACCAGAATATTCTCTCTGGCATAACCATGGACATATTTGGAAGTGAGATTCTATTAGCACTTGGTGATTTTAACCAATTATGTAAAGTGAATAGTTCTTTCTTCTTGTTTCATTTAGACAGGTCTTTCTACTTAGTTCCATGACAAGTCATAGTTTCCTCAGATGGTATATAAAACGAGAACATGGCAGAGAAGTGTTCTGCTGAGGTGGTTTATGGCAGACCTGTGGGTAGGAAAGAAATGTCAGGGAGTAGAAACAGGAGTTGGGGCCAGCCAGGCTGAGGGCTAAAATATGATGTATTACTTGTGGACAACAGGTGTTGATTCTGCCAAAAACCACTTAGCTCTGGCATTTTTCTGACCTTCTCTTATGTCAGCAGTGTCTGAAAGAGATTAGTGCATAAAGGAAGAAACTATTTCTTGTGAACCCACCAGGGGCAACTAAAGCAGGAATTGTGAATGAACTAAAAGAGAGGGGCTAGCAATTAGGAGGGGTAGAGCTGGAGCAATGACCAAAATAGTAATAGGCACATGCAATTTATGGTATGTTGAGGCACTTAAGCATTTATATTATCTGTTTGTGATACACGTGTAAATGTTAGCATGCCATCAAATGAGGTTAAGTCTTTTGTATTCTAAAACTTGTTCCCATAGTAACTCAGTATGACTCACGTACAGCAAGTCAGTCCCTTTAGTGTCCCTCTCTGTGGCTTTTGGATGGTGACCTTTGTGCAGTGTCCTTACATGAACTTTGCTCTTGTCACATGGCTTCCTGTATTTCTCACTGTGTCCTCACATGCTTCTATTTATAGGAACAAAAATCATGTTGGATCGGGATGATAAACTGCTTTGTTTCCACTTAGTCACGTCATTAAAGTTCCACTTTCAAATATAGTCCTATTTTGAGGGATTATGCTCAATACAGAATTAGAAAAGATGAGGACACATAATACCACCCATGATACTGCCAAGTGAATTTTTATTTAATTATATTCATTTTATCCCACTTATCAAAAACAGGAGTAACTTGCACATCTAATTTCTCTCAGGTGGGTTTGTTAACATACACAGTTTGCTTGATATTCAAAATATTTTCTTATGATCACTTGAAGAACTTACACACCAAGATCATGTCACTCTAAGGATTCTGTCTGTCTGTCTCTGTCTCTGTCTATCTGTCTGTCTCTGTCTCTCTGTCTCTGTCTCTCTGTCTCTGTCTTTCTCTCTCTGTCTCTCTCTCTCTCTCTCTGTGTCTCTGTTTCTCTGTCATGGTCTCTTCTCTCTCTCTCTCTGTATCTTGGGAGACTTTATAAGCCCTTCAGAAGAGCTCAATAGCATTCTTGCCCTCAGCTGCATGTTTTGTTAGTTCTTTATTTTATGATTGAAAATATATTTATTTGAAAGGACTATAATAATGCTGTACATAAATATGTATCTTGAAAACATTTATATGTTTCTCAGTGCACACTTCATGTTTATATATATTTTGAAGATGTTACTCTCATTTCATTTCAGATGAGAACGTTGAATATAAATTAAACTTCCAGACCCAACTTTTACTCCCTACCTTTCCCCATTTTCTGATAGTTTTGCACATGAAGTATTGTCAATAGAAAACGCTCATACAAAACAAGTACCACGGACTATCTGTGCTATCTCAGCATTTTCTAATTATCAGATGTTTCTCCTTTTAGCATTACTATTAAAATGATATCATTTAAATACAATTTTTAAATGTCGATTTGAGATGTCTGCTTACCCTGGAATTTTTGTCTATCTACCCCTTACTGTCAGTTTTCCTAAAATGAAGCTGAGTGGATGTAGGTCAAATATAATTTCTTGCTATATATACCACATATGGACATTATTATGATATATGTAATGTTGCCTTTTTTCCCTTTGAATCACAGGTGACAACGAACTAAGGAGTTTAAGTAAAGTGGCAGAATGTACAATAGACTTCAAAATTATTAGACTGACTATAAGCATTCTACGGAAAATTAGTGAAGTGAAGAAAAGAGATTGGAAAAATAAAAAAAGGCATGCTAATTTGACCACAGCTTGAAAGTAGGCAAATGTGCTAGATAATATTTTGAATACATTAGATTATTATCTAAAGTAATTATCATTTTTATCAATTGAAAGGTCTTGTAGCAATATGATATTTATGTTACATATTAAGTAATTATTAATGTAAATAATTGAATACTTATCATTAAGTTATATAGTTTGCTAGCAGTAAAATACTTATTTTTTTGTTTTTAAATATAATTAAATATTAAGCTGAATTAGCATTCCATTATTCTATAGGCTTTTAAAAAAGTATTCTTCTTGTTGTTTTTTAATCCTTGGGAACAATTTTAATATCATTCTCTTTATAACACATGTTCTAGGAAGAAAAGAGCCCAGAAATATATTATTTGAATAATGAAAATACACCCTGCTGATACCCTGTTCTGAAAGGTATCTGTACTCCCCCTGAACACCTATGCTCTGGTGCCATTCCCTTCCCCACATCCTGCCTTTTTGTGTTTATAACCTCTGTGTAAATAAGTAAATTACAATGTGATTTAAATAATTAAATAAATTAAAAAAAAAAAGAAAATAACAAACATGGCTAAGCAGACACATAAAATAGTATATTCCTCGAGTCACATATGCATTTTTAAACCATACATATAATTCTAAATATTGGCTTTATATTAAGTCATAAAGAAAGTGTCAAATTTTTAAAATTTAACATTATTTGTATCAGATCACGTAACTACAATATCTTTAAGACAGAAATCAATAGTAAAACGTTAAACAAAACTCCATATATTCTTGGAAATCAATTATTGTATCTATAAATATCATGACATCAAAGAAAAGTCATTTAAGAAGCAGACAATTTGGGACTTGTATGTAGCTTAATGGTAGAATGCCTAGAATGTTCAATGTCTTGTAACGCAAGGACAAAAAAATAGAACAAGGATTGAAGGAAAGGCCATCTAGAGAATACCTCACCTTGGAATCCATCCCATGGACAGGCACTAAACCCCCACACTATTACTGATGCCAAGATGTGCTTGCAGACAGGAGCCTGGCATGACTGTACCCTGAGAGACTCTACCAGCACCTTATTGAGACAGATGCAGATACAACCAACCATTGAACTGATCCTGGGAACCCGTTGGAAGAGTTAGCGGAATGACTGAAAGAGCTGAAGAGGATTGCAGCCTCATAGGAAGAAGAAGAACAACAATATCAACTAACCGAACCCCTCAGAGTTCCCAGTAACTAAGCCAACAACCAAAGAGCACATTGAGGACTGTCTTGTCTGGCTTTAGTGGGAGGGGATGCATTTGATCTAGTTGAGGCTCGATGCCCCAGAGAAGGGGGATGCTAGAAAGGTGAGGTGGGAGTGGGTAGGTGAGCACCCTCTTAGAGGCAAAGGGAGGAGGGATGAGAGGGCTCATAGAGGGGGGAATGGGAAGGACAACAACATTTGAAATGTAAATAAATAAAATAATTAATATAAAGAATAAAATGTTTGTATACTAAATGCATAAATGGAACTATAAATTCACTTTCTTAAATAAAAATCAAACTAAAAAAAAGCAACATATGTGATTTTACTTATGACATTTGGAAAAAATAAGAAAATTAGAAACCAGATTAATGTTTGTAAGGATTAAATTAGAGAAAATGGCAATTATAAAATGTGAGCATGAAAAATTGTTAGTATCAACTTTGATAGTGGATATAAAAGTTTTGTAAAAATTTGTGGCACTTCACACTGTAAATAATGAGTTGTCCTGTATGTGAACTATGTTTTAATACTTAAATACTCACAAAATTCCCTATAAGTAATACATGAGGTGCAAACCAAGTTGTGACATATAGAGAACTATATTTTTATTATTTAGTTCAGATCTTGTTTCCATTTTGGGGAAGATAGAGATTATATTAGTTCTTAAAGTTGCCAGTGTGACTTATTCAAAGTGGAATAAAGTTAGTATACCCAATTTTTGATAATCTCATAACACTTACTCATTATTCCTGTTATTAGATATAATTTTTTATTTTCTACTTTCCCAAATGTTTTCTCTCTCCCTCTTTTTCTCTCATCTCTCTTCCTTCTTTTCTTCCTTTTCCTTCCTTAATTTCTCCTCTTTGTTCATTCTCCCTCCAGCCAGTTTTATTTTCATTTTCAATTTATTTTTTTCTTTTTATGCTTTAAATCCCTCTCACTCTGTACCCCAGGCTGTCATAGAACTCACGTTCTGTCTTCCATTTGCTGAGTGCTAGGAATACTACCATGTGTTATTCTTTGCAATACCCTTCTTTTCCTTGAAGATTGATACATTCTGTAAATAGAACATAAATCTCAGGGTTTTCCCAGCATTTTACAAAGAATTAATCATCCTGAAAAAAAATAAGCTGAGCTTTAGCAGGAAAAAATGAACACACCAAAAGAAAATGGATTGCCTCTGTATGTTTTCAGATCACAATGGGTCACCTGAATTAGAAAAGTCATTGTGAGCTTTACGTAAATTAATCATTTTGGTAATGAAATTTGGAAATTATATCAATGGTCTGAAGAAGTATGCATTTCCTTCGTTTGCTTATAGATTTTGGTTGCATTATTATGATGCAGGTTCCCTAACTCTATGTCCTCAAATTATTTTAGCATGTTCATGTCTACAAACCAGTCTTCAACAATATTATTTATAATACATAGTGTGCATTAAGCATTAATGGCCAGTGTTTTAGCCTCCAAACCAACTTGCAAGTTTTATGTGGTTAGTTTTATTATCTCACTTTAGAGGTGGGTTTACTGAGATCAAATTGTATGTTACTATGAATGGAATCATTGGCCTTTTCATAGGAAGTCAGCCTGCCCTCTTCAAAGTTAGCAAGAAAGTAAGTTGGGGTCTAGAGTTTATTATTGTGTTCCTTCACTCTAATTCTATGCACTTCATTCTACTTTAAGAGAAGAGCAGATGTACTTGTATTATGAGCTAGCCAATGTACAGCATTTTGTTTTTTGAGTTTTGACAGATAAAATTATAGAAGAAAAAGTATTTTCTTCTATAAATGAGATTTTTAAAGTTATCACACTATCTCAGTCATGTAGCATCTTGTAGTTCACCCTTTTCAATGTTGATTCCCTACAAAATAGACCATGCGTCTGCTTCTTGATTCATACCCATATAGGTTTTTCAGGGGAGGCATATTAATATTAGATAAAAAGGTGTATGACCATTTGCCTAGGGTAATCATTAGTTCTTGTAATCCAATGTATATAGTTTTAGAAAGTCAAGATGTATACTACTGAAAACATGGATTACCAAGGCATATATTCATATGCCTTTAAATTGCATTCATTCTGTTGTCTGAGAGCCACCTGGCCAAGTCCTCAGAGATAGAGTTACATTCTCAGACATCAAGTGCCAGAGACGCCATTGTCCGCATTCTTGTGGGGAGTCAGCTTAAGACATTATTTTATCAATGCCATACTATGTTGTGAATTTTCTATGATTGATATGACCTTGTGAAATTCCATTATACCTTCTCATATAGGATATACAGAGCATCATCTATTGACTCTATAATTTCTGAATATATATGCAAAGAAAATTCTCAGGTACCCTTATCAGAGGTATTTTCTTCTAGTGATTACTGATTCACCATTCTTCAAGGTGAGCATGAATATTTTTTTAACTACGTTCCCCACTCTTGTTGAAGAAAAGTGGTGGCATCATTAATTTCCTCTACATTTTCTTATTTCACCATTAATATTTTGAATGCAGCAGCCTACAGTATTAAGATGTGTATTATATTGTATGTTCCAGAGAATTGTGTGACACTATATTTTGTCTAATGATGTCATATGAAGGAAATTGGCATTTTGTGCTGTTTCCTGCCCCAGAAACTCATATAGTTTGTAACTGCCAAAACCAATACAACAGGTAAGAGATATTGTATAACTTCTAAGTCTAGATCATAAAAATGCCGTGTGATTAAAATGTTTTCTTGGCAGAAATGGAAGGTTCTCTAAAGACTGCTATAAATATCTACAATTATAATTTGAATCTAATTGAATTCATAATCATTCTTAACCACGTTTGATATATTTTTTCTTTTAGAGTTAGAACTTCCATATTTATAACATAATTTTCATCCCTAATAGATTTTACAGATTTATTGTTCATTATGTCATGATTTGAATGTTTTATATTCATTAGATCATCTATTGTACAGGATAGCCCTGAATTGATTTTATTCAATCTGTATACTGTTAACCTAGTAATAACTGGGGCAATTACCAGGGCTCCATACATAGTAACTACAAACACAACAGACACAGAGATAGGTAAAGAGAAAGGACAATCTTATAGATAAGAATGAATTAAAATGGACATTTTCAAGATTTTACTAATAGTCATAGTATATCATTGTGAGACCCTAATTTTGAAAGAAGAGTTTATGTTTATGCACATGTCTTTATTTCTAGCCACATTATTATAACACCGTTGTGAAGTTGTCATCTTTTATGAGATTGGTGGATAAGCAGTCTATGATTACACTCAAAAAAACCTATCAAATAAAAGATTCTCTTTCCTCATGTAATAACACCATGAATGGAATTTCTTAAAATAAATACTTATCCCATCAGTAAACATCTCAAAAATTGCTATGAGAAAACTTAATAATATAAGACATTTCCTTCTCTTTTAAGTAAACAGACATACACATCATAGATTCTAAGCACCTTGAACAAAAAGCCAAATTAAGTGCTTTCTTTGACAAATCACCTTGGCCTTTGTGTTTTATTACAGCAACAGAAAGGTTACTAAAACAAAAGGTTTCATCTTCCAAAAGTTAGAATTATGAGAGTATTAAAGAAGAGGTTCCCTGTTAAAAACACATAACCTAAATAATGAATTTGAAGATTCAACCATACAGAAGTAGAAACATATGTGGTCCAAGGGGCAAAGTCTGGATCTGGATCTGAGAGCAGAACTGGTCAGTGTTCCCTAAATGCTACAACACTGTTTTTGTAGGCATGAAAGATACTAAACCGAAGGGGTACTGCTTCACAAATTTAAGAGACATGTCAAGGCCAAGCAATACAATCAGATTTCAAGTCCCAGCAAGGAGGCCTTGGGAAGGCTTTGCATGAAACAGTGAAAATGAATTTACAGTAGAAATCTCAGGACATTGAAGATGTCAGAACCATGCATTTTCTGACTAAAAAAGCTTTAGGAATAGAATAGAGCCGGTCCATGAGACTATGTATCCTGAGAGCAAGAGAGCTGAGGAAATGTGTTATTCAAGTCTTTGAAGACCAGATAATTGCATCATAAGCCATAGCCCACATAATTCTATTCCATCTCAAGTTTCAGTTACTCAGGATGAAGCTGTAGGATTAGAAGAATTTCTGGATTTTACTCTTTGTTTGGTTCAGTCTTCCTCTACTATGTTTTCATTCCTTCCTTTTGTAATGAGAATATCCATTCTGTCCCATTAGTATGTGAAAAGCATATATCTTGTGTTTTTCTTATTCAGGAGCTCATGTAAAGAATTTTACTGGATCTCAGAGGAGATTTCTTTTTGTTTGTTTGTTTTAAGATTTATTTATGTATGTATGTGTATGTATGTATTATGTATGTATGTATTATTTTATGTATGTGAGTACACTGTTTCGATCTTCAGACACACCAAAAGAGGCCATCCCCATTACAAATGGCTGTGAACCACCATATGGTTGCTGGGAATTGAACTCAGGACCTCTCAGAGGAGATTTCATACTTATATTTTTATTTTACTTTAAAATTTTCCATATATGAGTGTACTCTATATATTTTCAACAATAATACTAGATCAAGAAGTACTGGCAAATAATGGCTACTGAGGAAGAGAAATACCAGTTTTCACCGGGGGTGAAATGCATGAGAGGTATTCCAATCCAATATTTTGAACTTTAAACCAAACCACAAATAAGCAATGCTAAATGGACTCAGCAGTTTGTGTGTGTGTAAAACAATAATTGTATAAGAATAGATCATGATTTGAAACCTCGTTTTGTCACAATTACAAACAAGTTAGAATTGTGAAAGACTCTGCCAGCTTTTGAAGTAGAGTTGAATGCAAAGTGCATTCTGAGTTGGTTGTACATCTAGAGTGACAATGAGTAGGTGGTTGTGACTTAAAAGGAACATAATTGTGTGTCAGTTGACAATGGAGTTGTGATGATCAATGTCGAATGTCAACTTGAAAGGATCTATACTTACTTTAGAAATAAATCTCATAGCATGCCAGTGATGGAGTTTTCTAGGTTACATTAATTGTGATGAGAAAACACACACTGATGTTGGCTGAGATCTTAGGATGCATTAAAGGTTCAAAGGTCACAGAGTACAACCTCTCCCTCTCCCTATTCCCTGACAGTGATACAATGTGACCTGCTAGGTCCCCATTGTTCCTGTTCCCATGAATAACTCTCTCAGTGTAAGCCAGGATGTTCCCAATATTTTAAAAATTGCTTTAGGTAGATATGTATAGTTAGAACAGTGAGAAAAGCCAATAATGCAGTTGGTAATTCCATGGTGAAGAGGCTCTCATATTTACAGTCTTGTTTTGCGTATTCTTTTGAACATTATTACTATCACCTATTCTATGTATAGTTTTTGTTTTTGAGTTGTTGCTCAGTGATTTGTCACCTACAGTGTATTTATGTTCCTTATAAGATGGTGTGATGGTTTGTATATGCTTAGCCCAAGTAGTGGCACTATCTGGAGGTGTAGTCTTGTTGGAGCACATGTGTCACTGTGGGCATGGGCTTAAGACTCTAACCCTAGCAGCCTGGAAGTGAGTCTTCCACTAGTATCCTTCAAATGAAGATGTAGAACTCTCAGTTCTGCATGCACCATGCCTACCTAGATGCTGCTATGCTCCCACCTTGATGATGATGGACTGAACCTCTGAACCTGTAAGCCAGTCTCAAATATATGTTGTCCTTTATAAGACTTGCCTTGCTCATGGTGTCTGTTCACAGCAGTAAAATCCTAATTAATACAGAAGTTGGTACCAAGGATTGGGGTTTTGCTGTGATAGGCCTGACTATACTTTTGTTTGAAAGAATGTGAATTTTGGGACTTTGAATTTGGAAACAGTGGAATGCTTTAAATGGGACTTAATGGCCTCTTCTTGTAGGTATATAGAAGACTTTGTTACTGAGTGTGTTTTAAATTTTGCAGACCTGGCCTAAGATGTGTCAGTGAAGAATTTCAATATGTGGCCTAGAGCCTGTTTTTGTGGTATTATGGAGAAGAATGTGGCTACTTTTTGCCCCTGTGTGAATAGTCTGCCTTAGGCTAAGGTGAAGAGACTCAGATTAATTGCACTGACAAAGGAAGTTTCAGAATCGCCCATCAAGGACTTTGTTTTCTGGTTAAGTCTCATGAAGAGCACTTTAAACAAGAATAGTAAGATGAGAAAGGAAAAATATAAAATATGTGGTTTGAGAATTAAAGGGCATCAGGAAGTGAAATGGAGCTGAATCCTTTGTTCAAGGATATTAAATTGAATTAAGGAAGCAATGAACTTGTGGCAAGATTAAGAGAGTAATGACTTTGGGGAAACATCCTGCCCAGTTAAATTTAGATCCAGAAATGGTGGTACATACCGCTAATTCCAGGAGACAAAACTAAGTAGATCTCTGAGTTCAAGCCCATCCTGGGACAGAGCAAGTTCTAGGTGAAGAAAAGCTTAAATCCAGGTATGCAGATGTCTGAGTTCAAGGTCAATCTACAGAGTAAGATCCAGGAAAGTCAAGCTTAGGCAGTGAAGGAGCCTGGAAAACAGAAAGCCAGCAGTGATCTTGTAATAGAACAAGGGGGCCATGTTCCAGCCTCAGCAAGAAGCAGAACTTGACAGCTTTGGCCACATGGCTCTGGGTTTAGAGTCCAGAATAAAGGGAATATTGGGAAAATTGATGGTGGTTAGCTGAAGCTAAGAAATTAATGGTGATTAAGAAGAGACCAGCATCATTGAGGTGAAATCTTCTGGGAAATGTTTTCTGAGAGTACAATAAAATTGTGTTCTAGAGAGAGCCAAGATACTAACTTATGCTGTAGCTGTACTTGGTAATGTGTAAGAATCACCCAGGTGGTGCTGGTTTTGAGGGGATGCAGGCATCATGAAGAACAGGTGAGGCTTGGCACTGTGAGAGGTCATGAAAGGCTATTGGTGAAGGTGCAGCCTCAGTTGCAGTTGTCCGTCAAGGACTGAAGGGGTTATGCAAAGGACCTGAGGCTTGGCACCATGAAGTGAGCCTATGAGAGGCTATTGCTGAAGCCTAGTTGCAGCAGAAGGCTCCTGTTTATTGGAGATGCCAGTACCATGAGATGATCACCAAGACATCAGCAGCAGTGGAGTGGATCAACCTGAGCTTAGAGTGATATAGAGAGCAGAGCTGGAGAAGTGATGCCATTCCTTTGGAGGAGCCCAGAAGACCATGTGTGGATCCCAGGCACTGAAACAAGAAGCTATAACATTGAAGTTGACTTGGAGACCCCACAATGTTTGAGATACCAGAGCTATAGGATATCTGCTGAGGAAAACTGCTAACAGGGAGTAGAACTAGCCCAGGAGAAAGATGTTCGTTACAGTTCACAAAGATAAATGAAGTTGTAGATCTGAAGACCACTTTGATATCAGACATGGAGATGCAGAGTTTGGAGTTTGCCCAGCTGGTTTCCTGTCTTCCTTTGGGAATAACAGTTAAGTGATTGCATGGTCTCAAAAGAGCCTTTGACCTTTCAACTTTTAATATTGTTGAGACTACAGGGACTTTGGAAGTTGGAATAAATTTATTTTGCATTATGCTATGTTAGGTTTGGCCTAACATGTATTTGAACAAGTGTATAGGGGCAGGGGAGTGGAATGTGATGGTTTGTATATGCTTGGCCAAGGGAGTCACACTATTAGGAGGTGTGGTCTTGTTGGAGTAGGTGTGTTACTGTGGGCATGGGCCTAAGTCTCTAACCCTAGCTGCCTGGAAGCCAGTCTTCTACTAGCATCCTTCAGATGAAGATGTAGAACTCTCAGCTCTGCCTGATGCATGCTGTAGAACACCATGCCCGCCTAGATGCTCCCATGCTCCCACCTTGATGATGATGGACTGAAACTCATAACCTGTAAGCCAGTCCCAAATATGTTGTTCTTTATAAGACTTGCCTTGGTTATGGTTATAAGACTCTAACCCTAGCAGCCTGGAAGTGAGTCTTCCACTAGTATCCTTCAAATGAAGATGTAGAACTCTCAGTTCTGCATGCACCATGCCTGCCTAGATGCTGCTATGCTCCCACCTTGATGATGATGGACTGAACCTCTGAACCTGTAAGCCAGTCTGTAAGCAAGTTATTATAAAAATATACTTGAGACTGGAGACTTGTTAGGACACAATGTTCCTATTTTAATCAGATTTCTTGTGGCTGAAAAGTTCAAACACTATGATATCAACTTCCAGCAAGTACTCCATAAGAAGGCAACTCTTCAGCAACCAAGTTTGCTTTATAACAATATATGCTCATAAGAACTAATCTACTCCAATCACAAGACATAATTATACCTGAAATGGCATTGGCATCTCATATTCTGTCATCTCTATGACTTATTAACATTTTATAATAAGCCCCAATTCTTAAGGATCTACCATTGCTTATTAGAAGTATGCTAGGGACCTTTATTCAGGCCACAAACATTCAGGAAAAAAGTAGTTCTACACCAAACCACTGAAAGTAGAATTCCTGTTATACTTAACAGATTAAAAATATAGTGTTCAATTTCATTTGAATATCAGATAAGCAATAAATTACTCTAATTGTTCAGCTGAAAAATTAGCAAGGTCTTTCATTCTAAATTTAGCCCACCATTCTGATTTATGATGCATTTATATTTTAAATAAGTCAAAGTATACTTAGAAAATGTCTTGTTTTATGTAAAATGAAGAACATTTTTTTGTACTTTTATTTACTAAATCTATGAGTCCCACAGTAGAATCCTCCCAATTTTAACAACTAAAAAATTTTAAGATAATTACCGACTGTCCACTGGAGGCCAGAACTGCTCTATGCTAAGAACTGGTGTCCAAAAGAAGTAAGGCCTGTATGGAGGAGACTCATAGGGTCCACCTTTACAAAGTTGTGTTTTACTACTCAGTGTTTCTTGGCATCTATGTTATCGTGCTGTTCACTAAATGTTTAGCTTGTTCTATGCTTTATAACTTTTGCTTTTAAATTTCACTTTTGTTTGTGCTATTGAGATTCAAACCTCGGGCCTCACATATACTGGGCTCCACTGTGAACCACTCAAAACATGAAGCAGTACTTTTGAAAGAACAGTCATTGACAGTGAACTTAATTCAGCAATCTATGGCTTTTTTTCCATTTGAAACATCCCTATTTTTTTTGTAATGGTTTCCACAGATTTTTTAAAAATTAATTAACTAATTAATTTTTATTTCTTTACTACTATCATCTCCTAGACTTTTACTAGTCTTTTGATGTTTCTAACATAGGTTCTTTGTTTTCCTTACAGTTAACCAATTGAGTTCATTTTAATTTAATCTAAAAACTTGTATTCTAGAGATGAAGTTTTATGGTTGTAATTTTATTGAAGACACAGAATGAGACCTGAATTTGTAATAATTTTCAGTTAGATGTGTCTTTCAACAGACATCATTTTATGAATATGTTATTTTCCAAATAAAGTTTCGTTAAATCATGTATCCTATAAGCTATTTTAATTTACCGTCTAGTTTTCAAACTTAGGGATCATTTTAAAGACTGTTGCAAGAATTATGTTTCTTTCTGTGTATTCAACTTGTTTATACATAGAACCCATGAGACGTGTTCTGCTTATAATCCATATATTTCAACTTTATGATTTATTTATCAAAAGAATTTAAAATAAAATAAGTTATTTTACATATTATAAAACGTCACAAGAAATTGAAGGGAAATCATACTGTTTGTAGTTCTTGTGTGGCTTGGGGATTAAAACTCACGTCCTCATGCTTCCTAGGAAGTGCCTCTCCAATTGAGTCACCCCTCGTGTCCCACAGGAACTAATGTAACATGTAAACATATACCTGGTACATGTAACACCCTTCTCAGTATTAAAGAAACAGATGCCCACTGTCCACACAGGGGCTTGGTAAGAATGTTCAGACTATCCTTATTCCTAATAACCCTAGAATTTCACTGAATGAATATTTATTTCATAAGGAATTAGGTTCCCAGGGAGTATTTCATAATATAGCAATAACTATTTACTGCATAAATTAAACTCCATTCATCATCAAATTTGGTTTATTATTTTAAAGAGGAAAAACATAACAACAGTAAAACAACAACAGAAACAGCTAAGGTATGTAGAACTTTAGGTTTCATGACAATCAAATTTTAAGAAATCAGGCAATGGGTAGCACTTACCTAAGCAATAAAAGCACATGAATTGGGCCCTGAAATTGAGCTGTGAGTGTTTCTAGTCCACAGTGCAGGAGAAGGAGTCCAGTGGACTTTCACAGCTGACGTAAACAAGCTGAGAATCCAGGGGACTAAACTGCTGCAATTCACAACATAGAGAACCATAAATCATATGTAATCATAGATACTAATGAAATAACTTCCTAAGGCCACTAAATAACTATCCTGGAGAATCAGAGCAAACATTGGCAAAGAGACATGAAAATTGAGGAAATATCTATCTAATACTATTAATAATAAAGAGTCATATATTTCATGGAGCATTGGGTAAAATGCACAGAAGAATTTTAATGTTTGAATATAACATTTGTTTGTTACTTCCTAAATAATTCCATATTAAACAGCTTCCATGTATTTTGAATGCCTCCTAATACAACATGAATGAAAATCTAACTACAATGACATAAAGAGCCAGCATTTAACATGATTCAACATACATATATGAATATTTAATCGTATAATTTCATAGTTTGTAAAAACCGTACTAAATTATGATGTGTAATTAGAACATTGAAAACACTTTAAATTTGGCAGAGATATTAAAGACAGCAGAATTAATTGTTTTTAATAGCTGAGCAATACTCCATTGTGTAAATGTACCACATTTTTTGTACTCATTCCTCTGGTAAAGGACATTTGGGTTTTTTCCAGCTTCTAGCTATTATAAATAAGGCTGCTATGAACACAGTGGAGCAAGTGTCCTTGTTATATGTTGGAGCATCTTCTGGGTATATGCCAGGAGTGGTATAGCTGGATCCACAGGTAATACTATGTTCAATTTTCTGAGGAACCATCAGCCTGATTTCCAGAGTGGTTGCACCATCTTGCAATCCTACCAACAATGGAGGAGTGTTCCTCTTTCTCCACATCATCGCCAGCATCTGCTATCACCTGAGTTTTTGATCTCAGCCATTCTGACTGGTGTTAGGTGGAATCTCAGGGTTGTTTTGATTTGCATTTTCCTGATGACTAAGGGTGCTGGACATTTCTTTAGGTGCTTCTTGGCCATTTGAGTTTCATTAGTTGAGAATGAGAAAATATTATCCTGAGTGAGGTAACCCAATCACAAAAGAACACACAGGGTATTCACTCACTGATAATTGGATATTACCCCAGAAGCTTGCAATACCCAATATTCAACTCACAGACCACATGATGCTCATGAGGAAGGAAGACTAAGTGTGGGTGCTTCGGTCCTTTTTGGAAGGAGTAAGAGAATACTCAAGGGAGCAAATATGGAGACAAAGTATGGGACGGAGACTGAAGGAGGGGCCGTCTGGAGACCATTCCACCTGAGTGTCCTTCCCATGTGCAGTTATCAAGGAAGGATATTGATGTGGATATCAGGAGGTGCATTCTGACAGGAGGCAGATGAGGCTGTCTCTGGAGGTCTGCCAGAGTCTGACATGTTCAGAGGCAGATGCTCACAACTATCCATTGAACTGGTGAAGGGGTTCCCAATTCAGGAGTTAGAAAGAAGGAGCTGGAGGAGCTGAGTGGGTTTGCGGTTCCATGAGGAGAGCAACAATGCCAACCAACCAGAGCTCCCAGGGTCTAGACCACCAGCCTGGGAGCCATGGGGAAGTACCCATGTCTCCAGCTGTATATGTAGGGGAGGACAGCCTTGTTAGCCATAGGTGGGAGAGGAGATCCTTGATCCCATGAAGGTTGGACACTGAGTATAGGGGAATTCGAGGGTGGGGAGGTGGGATGGGGGGGTTAAGTGGAAGCACATCCTCATAGAAGCAGGAGGAGGGAGGATGGGATAGGGGGTTCCTGGGCAGGGGGTGGGGGGAATTGAGGTAAGGGTGTAACATCTGAAATGTAAATAAAATATCCAATAAAAAAAAGAAAAAAGAAGACAGCAGATAACATTAAACCGGGTATTATATATATAAGATTTCAAAAGTTTAACTCCCAACTGCTCAAGTAATAAACCTGGGCAGAAAAAAAATCCCAATGAACATTTAGAGAATAAAAATCAAATGATCAAAATGAGTGTATAGTGGAGGGTTAATTCAGAAAAGATTCATGAACTTGAAAACACAACTTAAATACTTAAGGAAAATGTTGACAGATGAAACAAAAATTGCTGACCTTCAACAAAGTTCAAGGTGTCTAATTAGAATAACCCCAACTGTTAGACTGAGTGTAAGATACATTGGCTAGTGGTGCTGAAGAGCTGGCTCAAATGTTTATAGCACTTGCTCCTCTCAGAGAAGGCCTGGATTTGCTTCCCAGCACCCACATACGCATATTATGTTCTTAACAACTCCCTGTAACTACAGTTCAAGGGATTCTTACATCCTTTTCTGTTCTTTATAGTCATGTGCATGCAGGGAGTGCACATACAAGCAAGCAGGCACACACATATATACTTATAATAAATTAAATAGTAAAAAGAAAAAAAAAAACTGCCTCAGTTTCCAAAATCTGATGAAAAGTATAAAAGTTTCCAAACAAGAAGCTCAATTATCCACAAACAGAGAATCTAGCAGTACAACAAAGGACATGTTCATTTGGATTTCCAAATCACTTGAACAGAAACAACATCAAAGTATCCAAAGAAAGAGGTGTATAAGAGGAAGCAAAAAGGATTGTGGGAGATTTAGTCAGTAATAGTTAAATAAAAGAAGGCTGGAAAAATATTATAAGTACAAAAATGGGAAAAATCTCAACCTAGAAATGAAGAAAATCTCAAAAGTGAAGGAAAAAGAAAATCATCCAGATTCCTAATGCAAGAATTATCATCACTAACGGACTCACATGACAAGGAACGTCAACATTTATGCTCTCGAAAGGTGGAAATGAGACTACACAAGAATAAATAGAAAAAAAAAAAAACCAACAACAACAACCAAAATAATAGAATTGAGAACTTCTTTTTTTTTATTGGAAATTTTATTTACATTTCAGATGTTCTCTCCTTACCCATTTCCCCCCTCCCTCCAGGAACTCACTATCCCTTCCCCCATCCTCCTGCCTCCATGTTGGTGTATCCCCACCCACCCTCCCCCGTACCTCACCTCCCCACCCTTGAATATCCCCCCCCCACGACGTCCAGCCTTCATGGGACCAAGGATCTCTTCTCCCACTTATATATAGCTCCCTTGCATATATAGCTGGAGCCATGGGTCCCTCCCTAAGTGCTCCCAGGCTGGTGGTTTAGACCCTGGGGGCTCTGGTTGGTTGGTATTGTTGCTTTCCTCATGGTGTCGCAAATCCTCTCAACTCCTTCAGCCTTCACTCTATCTTCTCCATTGGGAACCCCATGATCAGTTTAATGGTTAACTGTGAGCATCTGCCTCTGAGTATGTCAGACTCTTTCAGACTTCTAAGGAGACAGCTATATCAGGCTCCTGTCAGCATGTACATCCTGACATCCACATCAACCTCTACCTTTGGTGACTGCCCATAGGATGGATATCCAAGTGGAATGGTCTGTAGACGGTCCCTCCTTCAGTTTCTGTCCTGCACTGTGTCTCCATATTTGCTCCCTTGAGTATTTTGTTACTCCTTCTAAGAAGGACTGAAGTCCCCCCTACTTGGTCATCATTCTTCATGAGCTTTATGTGGTCTGTGAGTTGAATCTTGGGTATTTCAGTCTTCTGGGCTAAAATCCAATAATCAGTGAGTGAATACCATGTATGTTCTTTTGTGATTGGGTTACTTCACTCAGGATGATATTTTCTAGTTCCATCCATTTATATAAGAATTTATCAAATTCATTGTTTTTAATAGCTGAGTAATATTCCATTGTGTAAATGTACCACATTTTTTGTATCCTATTCCTCTGTTGAAGGGCATCTGAGTTCTTTCCAGTTTCTGGCTATTATAAATAAAGCTCTATGAACATAGTGGAGCATATGTCCTTGTTATGTGTTAGAGCATCTTCTGGATATATACCCAGGAGTGGTATAGCTGGGTCCTCAGGTAGTGATGTGTCTGAGGAACCGTCAGACTCTTTTCCATAGTGGTTGCACCATCTTGCAATTCCACCAACAATGGAGGAGTGTTCCTCTTTCTCCACATCCTCGCCAGCATCTGCTATCACCTGAGTTTTTTATTTTAGCCATTCTGAGTGGTGTGAAGTGGAATCTCAGGGTTGTTTTGATTTGCATTTCCCTGATGACCAAGGATGCTGAACATTTCTTTAGGTACTTCTCGGCCATTCGCATTTCCTCAGTTGAGAATTCTTTGTTTAGCTCCATACCCCATTTTTTAATAGGGTTATTTGGTTTTCTAGAGTCTAATTTCTTGAGTTCTTTGTATATATTGGATATTAGTCCTCTATCGGATGTGGGATTGGTAAAGATCTCTTCCCAATCTGTTGGTTGCCATTTTGTCCTATAAGAGACATTCTCAAATTTATTTAGAACAACAAAAAACCCAGGATAGCGAAAAACATTCTCAACAATAAAAGAACTTCTGGAGGCATCGCCATCCCTGACGTCAAGCTGTACTACAGAGCAATAGTGATAAAAACGGCCTGGTATTGGTACAGAAACAGGCAGGAAGATCAGTGGAATACAGTTGAAGACCCAGAAATGAATCCACACAACTATGGTCATTTAATCTTTGACAAAGGAGCTAAAACCATCCAGTGGAACAAGGACAGCATTTTCAACAAATGGTGCTGGTTCAACTGGAGGACAGCATGCAGAAGAATGCAAATCGATCCATTCTTATCTCCTTATACAAACCTCAAGTCCAAGTGGATAAAGGACCTTCACATAAAACCAGACACACTGAAACTAATAGAAGAGAAGGTGGGGAAGACCCTCGAATACCTAGGCACAGGGGAAAAGTTCCTGAACAGAACACCAATGGCCTATGTTCTAAGATCAAGAATTGGCAAATGGGACTTCATAAAATTGCAAAGTTTCTGTAAGGCAAAGGAGAACTTCTTGATAAATATCCAAAATGTTCTTCTTACTTAAAATTATAACTGATTCGTGTGCCTTATGGCATTTACCTACAAGTTCTCATTAGCTTATTTTTAAATACATAAACATTTGAAATATTGCATGATAAAAAAGAAAGAGAACATAGAGGTTAATATAGTCTTAAAATAACACTACTAGTACTACTGAGTTTTTAAGTGAAATTTTCTGATCATAATATCTGTTTTAATTTGAAAGATACCTACCATTCTTTTACAAAATGACTCATAATTCTCCTTGTTGTTTGAGTGTCTCATATGATGTCTACTTTTGTAGTTCAGTGTTGCATTCAGCTGGATTTAGGAAAATGAGACCATTTATTTTTCTGACTGTTTTTAATTAAAAATACAATTTCTATGAGTGTAATATATGGATGGAAATGTTTCCCCAAGAGGGGAATGAAAACATTGAAGGAGAGGGAGGAAGGAAAAGAAATAACACCAAAGTTGTTTGACAAAGTCATAGGGCATTATATTACTTTATATCTAATTACAATTACATATAATATATACAAGTTTATACATATATTCATAATATACACATATACATACATATATACACATACATGTACAACACATATATATGTATATACACATATATATGTATATATACCACTTGCAGTGACAAAGTTCTTTCCCTAACCTATAGACTAGGTATCAAAAATTCCAGTGCCAGGCATTAGAAATTTTCTTTAGAGTTGTTAGTCAGTGGAGTTCAAGAGACCCAAAAATAACATAAAGTATTGCCATTATCCTTTTTGGGTTCTAGAAAAATAAAGTATGACTCTATTACTGAAGATACCCACACACTTCAGACACAAGTTGGAAGACCCTTTCCAATCTGACCTGGTAGCCTCAAAAAGCTGACTCTAATTCATCCATACAAGCTGAGGAAGAAGAAAGGCAATAAATAATACTGTGCAGTTTATCAACTGAACACCAAAGCAATGTTCAGTACAAGATATTCTGAAAGAAGCACTCGTGGCAATTATATCCTGGGAGTAACCAGCAGACACATAATTGGACTTTAGTTCTGCTAACACAAAGGGAATTTATATGTAGTAATGTAAAATTAGCCAATTTCTATGGCTGGAGAGACCATCGGACCTAGAGAACCAACTACCCCTATCATATTCTTAAAGCAATAAAAATCTCTAACTGCATTCTAAACACCTATCATTATAGCTACAGGTAAGGGTAGATATCACCCTCATCAAAGCAGCTTCCTTTTTTCTTCAGAGACCATTACAGAAAGCCACAGCTGGTCAAAATGAAAGGATAATGAACCATAAGATATCAAACCCCAAATTGTGACATTTACAGTACAACCCTAACACCAAAAGCTCAGAGAACATTGTAGAAAAGGGAGAGGAAATGATTCTTAGTAACAAACTATCACATCCATAAATTTTAAGACAGATAAAGAAAGTCAGGCCTAATATCACCAGTTATTTTTCCTTTTTGCTTTATATAAAGCACTGGTTATGAAGGGTAAACTCATCCCTGATTTTGAGGAGAATCTTGTTTTTCGTCCAAATGATTCAGAGCAACTATTTGTATAGTTAGTGCCATTAGCAGATGATGGAGTCTGTCATAACAGATGTTAGAGTGAACACTGTAACCTCATTTGCTAGCATACAAATAAGACATATTCTCTTTCACAGTTTTGTATTATTTTGGTTGTCTCATCTATCAGGGTTTTGAATTCACCAAGGTAGTACTTAGTGAAATTTGAAAAGTATATTCAAGAACTGTCTAACATGATACACAGATGTTTATCATCTTTAGATCTTAGATGCTGTGAGAGTTTCATTACCACACTATGGTTTATTAAAAAGAAAATTTTAGACCCATGAAGAAAGATTGAGAAAACTTCATCTTCTATGCTTTTGTCATTGAATGTTTCTTGATTTCATCTAGGAAAAAAAGTATTTTTTAATATTCTGTGTGGGTAGCTAGTCGCTATCCTTGCTCATATAAATTTCATACAGCCCTTTATGCCATTCATTTGAGATCTTAAAACCTTCTGAAGAGAAATAAACCATGAGTTCTTTCTGATTCCTTAATTTCTGAAGTGGAATTATATTTTAGAGTGTTTGTTATTCATATCCTATTTTTTTCAGAACTGGTTTTTCAGTCCATACTTATCAAATACAGTTTTCTATCTAGTAATTTAACAATTACATATATTAAAAAACATTTTGGAAAAAACCCAGTGGAGACATGGAGTCACCAAACAACCTAGGAAACTAGTTAGTTGATATTATTAGTATCCCTACCATCCCCTTCATCTTCCTAAGCCCTTCCTCTAACTCATCTATACTGACCCCCCAACCTCAGTCCAATGCTTGGCAGTAAGTATCTGTGTCTCTCTCAATCAGCTGCTAGTAGAGCATCTCAAAAGACAGGCATGCTTTGCTCACGTCGTGAAGCACAACATGTCATCAATAATAACGTCAGGGTTTGGTGCCTGCTGATGGGATGGATCTCAAGTTGAGCTGGTTACTGGATGACCTTTCCTTAAATCTCCACTCCATTTTGTCCCTGAGTTTCTTTTAGACAGGACAATTCTTGGTCAAAAATTTGAAGGTAGGTTGAATAGAGTTACACCAAGGTATTTTATATATTTATGGTTGTTGTTACTTAAATTGAAGATGCAGATATAAACACATGCAATAACAGCCACTTGGTTTTTGATAAAGAACTCAAAACTATACTATAGAACAAAGAAAAAATTAACAAATATTACTGCCCTAAGTGGGTATCTGCCTGTAGAAGAATGCAAATAGATCCATATCTATCACCTTGCACATAACTCAAGTACAAGTGGATCAAAGACCTCAAACATAAAATCAGATTTATTAAACCCAATGCAGCCATCAGGTTGTAAAGTAAGTTAATTAATAAAAAAAAAATAGCAAATTTGTCATTTATCTAAATATATTCAATAAAGAGATTATCATCAAGCAAAGTTTTTATTTTTCTGCAAATAGAAAATATATATTGTGGTATGTATTTGATGACCACCAAGTAACAAGTGTATGCATTCCTACCATATTGTTTATCACACACACATACACTCACACACAAAGAATTAATGAATCTGAACCTGGTAACCTAGATGGTATCATTGGAGTTCAGTGTGCTTATTCTGAGGTATTAAGGAACATGTAAACTGGCCTTCCAAAGTAGTGTATTTGACGTAAAATAACCTTTGTTTTATTCTTTATTAATTGAAATTTTAGAAGAATATTCTAAATTAGGACAAAGTGTAAATTAGTTATATTCCTCAGTAGAAAATTGTAAGATTTCTTTCTTGTTGATTCATAAATCCAGACACTAATGAGTAGCTTTATAAGTCCATTTAAAATGAGAGTATGGAATATAACAATGCCACTGAGAGCATTAGGCCAGAAGAGAATATCAGCTATGCTGGAGCTGGGGTTACAGGTGGTTTTGAGCATGGCTGATGTGGGTCCTTGATGCTGAACTTATAGCCCTTAGCTACTCCTCCAACCATTACACACGTTTTTTTTTTTTTTTTAAATATGATGCTGTCTTAGTGTGTAAGCCTGTTCTTACACTTTCATTGCTCTCCCCTCCACTTTTTCACTATTGGGATCACAGTGTGAAATTATATCTGGTTGGTTTTGCTTTCAGACATTTTGACTGGTGAGATGGTGCAGGGCTGTTAGTTCACACACATGGGAATGGGTCCTGTTGGGCTCTGTGGTTCTCGAGTGTCTGCCACCTTAGGCAGCTGGAATTGTGATTCTGGGGAGCAAAAGTACGGGAATTTGACTAAGTTCACTCCACACAGCACCAGGTAGATGCTGTGGGCCTCTGCCCGGGCATGGAGAGGTCTCAGCCTGAAGTCTTGTGGGGTAGAGCCCTTGAGTGGGGGTGTCTGGGAGACCAGTGGTCTTTGTCTTTGGGCTCCCAGATGCCACTGGGAGCCATAGAAGAACTGAGTTGTGAGGGCATAATGGCTGGGCCTGCCTGAAACAGAGAGGATTGAGGGAAAAGCTCCAGCAGTGCTCCATGGGTAGGAGACTCTTGGTTACCAGGATTCACTTGGCTGAATCTGCTAGGTTGGTTGAGTTGCTGGGCCTTCACAGCAGGAATGTAGAGAAGTCTTCTAGTGGGAGATTAAGCAGTGGCTCTGTATTCAAAGACCTTCTCCACAGTTCCCCATGGTGGGGCCCCCAAAACACTAGGAAGTCCATGGTTTTAAAAGGTTTATTGTCATGATGAAAGGTGAATGCGACTGTATACCCCCTGCCCTCGTTTCTCAGGGCAGATCTGAGTTAAATAGGGAGGAAGGAAGGAGGAAGGTTTAAGAAAGAATGCTTAATTGGCTACACCCTCTGGCCTTTAGGTATCTCATTAATATGGAGATGTCTTGAAGCTGAGGCCTGTAGTCACACCCTCTACCTGTTCTGGATGACACAAATCTCTCTTTGGGAGGGGCTATAGGGGTATTGCCCTACATGACTGAAAGGCACGGATTAATGGAAGTCTTTCAGCCACATGTCAGGAACTTGGAGTCTGGAAGTGTGGTGAAATGTATGCTGTCCTTTGTAGGATCTCTGGTCATCTCTAGCCAGTGCTCCACCAGAAACCAAGCTATCCTTTCATGGTCCCACAAGATGGACTTTTATTGTAGCTTAAAAATGGAAAGAATATTCTTGAATTGGATACAAATATGAAAAACTTTCAAATCATTTTAATCAATTAATGCTTGACATTGATGTGACCTCAAGAATAACATTTGTGAAGCTCTGCACAAGAGTCTTTAAAACATTAAGAATGGGTGGAATAGCTAAAGTGGAGAGAGAAAGAGGTCTATAGTCCTAGATCCCATCGCAAAGGTACTTTTTACATTTTGAAGACCACAGGGCAATAATTCTTATATCCATGAAGTGTCCATGTCTGTGTCTGTGTGTGTGTGTATGTGTGGTGTGTGTGTGTGTGTGTGTGTGTGTGTGTGTATGTATGTATGTACATATTTGCATTTAAAGATGTTTGTGTTCTTTTGAGCTGTTAAGACTCAACATACACACAAGTATACACAAGTGTTTTTTATTACAGGGCAGTTTTTAAGGAATGTTGACCTCTTTGATGCTCTTCAGAAAATCATAGATCTTTTGAGATGGGAATTTGAGACTCTTTATTCATGAATCTTGAACAAAAATATATGAATCCGTAGTGGGTAATAACTCTAGATGAGCTAAGTTTTATATGACTGGCACCTTTTACATGTTCCAGGTATTGAGTTCTAAAATTTTACTAACTAATTTGACTATCATAAATAATGAATGTTTTAAAGAAAGAACAACATTTGAAGCAATGGAATAGAATTTATCTTTATTTGCCTGCTAACAAATTGGAATGCAGCATTCTACCAATAGCAGCAATGAAATATACCAAGTCTATGGCAGAGATTTTCAAAAGTATTCAATTGGAGACATTATGGTAATATAAATTTCCATAAAAATGAGGTTGCATTCAGCCATTATTACAACACGTTACTGTTCTGCTAAACACAGAGTTAAAAAGAAGCAAGAACTCTTGTATACATTTAGTTAAGCACAAGTATAATTACATCTACATGTTGAAAAGGAAGAATCATAATCAGTGAACTTAGCTCTCCGTTTTTTCTCTTTTTTCCTTTTCATTTGATCAGACAAAATGAATTTGGTAGAATGGATTGTCACTACCATAATGATGACAGAATTTCTCTTAGGAAAATGTGCCAATGTCTTCATAATAATAGTGAATTCCATCGACTGTATGAAGAGAAGAAAGATCTCCTTAGCTGATCGAATTATAACTGCTCTTGCTATCTTCAGAATTGGTTTGTTGTTGGCAATGTTAATGAATTGGTATTCACATGTGTTTATGGAAGATATGTACAATTCAAAAATGAGAACCTACGGAGGAATTACCTGGGGTATAGCCAATCATTTTAGCTCTTGGCTTGGGACTATACTCAGCTTGTTTTACTTATTCAAGATAGCCAATTTTTCCAACCGTCTATTTCTTCATCTAAAAAGAAAACTTGACAGTGTTCTTCTTGTGATATTCTTGGCATCTGTTCTGTTTTTGGTTGCATATCTTGAGGTGCTGAACATCAAGAACATTGCTTGGATGAATATTCATGAAGGAAATGTGACCATAAAGAACAAACTGAAGAATATAGCAATCATGAAAAATATACCTCTCTTCAGCCTGATAATCATTGTACCATTTGGTATATCACTCATCTGTGTTTCTTCTCTTAATCTATTCCCTAGTCAAACATCTCAAGAATATGAAATTTCATGGCAAAGGATGTCAAGATCACAGCACCATGGTCCACATAAAGGCCTTGCAAACTGTGATCTCCTTTCTCTTGTTATATGCTATATACTCTTTCTGTGTAGTTATATCAGGTTGGAGTTTGCTAAATACATCAATCTTCTTATTTTGCACGGCAATTAGTACCTTCTACCCAGCAGGTCATTCTTGTATCTTGATTTGGGGAAACCAGAAGCTTAAAAAAGTTCTTTTGTTTGTTCTGAGGCAAATGAGATGCTGACTAAAAAAATAAAAGCTTTCTAGTCTCTAGAGAAATAACAGAAACATGTATCCCTAGAAAATGTATACAAGAAGCAATATAGATAAATATCAGATGAATATAAATAAGCATAAAGATCAGAAAGAAACAATTCTCATATAACAATAATGAAACTCATTTCCTAAAATTCTTTACATAAAAAATGAAACACATGTTTGGAAGCTAAAAACAGATTTTATCCATTTCAGGCAATTGCTCTAATGTTCATCTTCAAATATTTTAAGGGTAATGAATTGTCCATCATATTTTCATTTTACATTATCAAAATTTATTTTAATCTTAACCAAGGAATACTCTTACTTTCCACTTTTAAAAAGTATAGCCACTGCAAAACAATACAGAAATCATAGTGCATAATATACTATCTTTTCTTTTCCTATCAAAACTACCTCTACTAAAACTATACAAAGCAAATATAGGGAATATACTGACTGGTTTCTCATAATCTTGTATAAAATGTAGAAATTAGAGAAATGTGTTAATATAATCATTGGTGGATAGTTTTAGTGGAGTAGTTGAAAATAGTCAATTATTGAGTTCTATGTGATGAAGTAAGAATTTCTGTTTTTTTGGAGACTCATTTGTCTTACAATGTTTTTCTGGAAGCTGTTTTATAAAGAAGATGTTTTGCTGAAGCATAAACAATGTGAGATGATGTTTTGCTGAGAACAAATGGTTATTTTTCTGAATGCTATTTCGTGAAATGGCATGTGGTTTTGCTAGAGCAGACTCTTGAGAGGACACAAGATGTTTAGAAAGAATATGAGTATAACCCGAAAGACAGAAACTGACACTCCTGCAGTGGTTCTCCTTGCTTCTTTATTGATCTTCACTTGTCATGATTTCACAGAGAGAAACACACCAAAGAACTTCTGATGTATTCTGCCTGCTTCTTGCCACTTCCAAGGACCTTTGCAGATCAGTGGTTTCTTTCTTGTGGTTTGCTACTACTGATTCATGTTTGGAGTTTGAGAACTGCAATTGTTCATTTGTGTTCGGTGTTTTGTTAGTGGACTTGACTTCTGACAATGAAGATTGAAATCACCCAAAAGAACTATTTCTAAACAGATCCACCCCCGCCCCCATCCCTTACTATTAACCTTTCTTATTCCCCACCTCTGATGAGGTTGAAGAATTAGAGAACCCTAATTAAAGTAAATTTTGAAAAATCTAAGGCTACCATATGATTATCAATTTGAGATGCAATGCATAAGCAACTTTCTGTTTTTATTCCTTTTTTAGAATACTCATATACAATACAATTAAATGTATTATTTTCTTAATATATGTCATTAAGTTTTTTCTTATTTCTCCCCCATCCACAAAACTTTACCCACTCTTTATACTTTTTCTGTCCCCAGTTCTCTCCCTACTCCACATTGTCTCCTTTTCTATCTTCATGTCACAACTATTCACATTTTACACACACACACACCATACACACAGAGAAAGAGAGCGATAGAGAAAGAGAAGGAAAAAAATAAATAAATTTTAATCAACCTATGTGAGAAAGCATACAAAATTTGTCTTTCTGAATCTAGTCTATTTTGCTGAACATAATATTCTAGTTCTTAAGTTTTCCTGCAAAGGTCATAAATTTAGCTTTTTTATTGTGTATCTGTGTTATGTTTTATTTATCCATTCATCCATTGTTTTTCTTCTTATCTGGTTCCATTTCTTTTTTCTTATACATCGTGCATATGGATGTACAAGTAATGTGTCATATGTGTGTTTGTTGACCTAACATTTTGGGCATTTGTCCATGAGTGAATCGCAAAAGTGGTTCTTTTTTTTTTAAATTTAGCAACTTCTAAGTAAAATTTCTATATGGGGTGCTAAAGTTCACATCCATGTCAATAGTGTACACATGCTTCTTTCCACCCAATTTTGTACCAGAACTTGTGGAGACTTGTTTTTTT